>CM053575.1:104532425-104639273 GCA_028646485.1 Cryptoprocta ferox | reverse complement strand
CCCTTGGAGGCTCTCGCTCCGCGGGCAGCAGGCCGAGCCCACGGTGACCTCGTCAGCTGCTACACGATGAGCTTGAACGCCAGCTACCCGGGGACGCTGGCAGGGTGTCGCAAGTGGGCGTCGGCCGAAGAGGGGAGTTTACCAGGCATATGCGGGGCTGGCCTTTCGGTCAACTGGCAAGGCTGACTTTTGGGCATCGTTCCCAGCGCACGGATACCCGGCAAAGGGCCGTTGCTCCCGCTGACCTGGGGGGAGGAGAGACGTGCCTCTCCCTAGCAAGGGCTCTCTGTCCTGCCCCCAAACATCTCCAGGCACGGAGGTGCTAGAGCCTCCTCAGGGGCTCATTTCGAGGCCCCCCAGGAAGTTCTGTTTGTGGCATAAGCCGAACTGCTCGGCGACGATGCGAGCTGCCCACTCGCTTGTGCCCCTTCTCCAGTGCATGACGAGTTCCGGACAGCAGCAGTGGAAGGCCCTTTCGTCACCCCCGACATGGAAGACTGCGGCTACAACATCCCCCAGACAGATGAATCCACCCTCATGACCATCGCCTACGTCATGGCTGCCATCTGCGCCCTCTTCATGCTGCCGCTCTGCCTCATGGTGTGCCAGTGGCGCTGCCTCCGCTGCCTGCGCCATCAACACGATGACTTTGCGGATGACATCTCCCTGCTGAAGTGAGGAGGCCCACGGGCAGGAGACAAGGATTCCCCCGGACCACATCCGGTGGTTCACTCGGGTCGCAAGCAGGACACACGGATGGCGCCGGTGGCCAGAGCACCTCAAGACCCCCACCTGCCCACCAAATGCCTCTGCCGTGACGGACAAGAAGGGGGAGCTGGCAGGTGGGTTACAGGGGAGAGAAGCAAGCAGGAATGTTCTTGGTTGCCTCGAGCCGGAGTTGGGAAATTCTGCTGCTTGACACTTCAGCCTCGAACCTCTGCCCACCATCCCTTTGGATTCTCCAACCCAAAGTATTCTTCTTTTCTTAGTTCCAGAAGTAGTGGCATCCCAGCCGAGTCACCCCAGTGTGCGTCTCTCTGTGGTGCCCTGGCAGAGAAAGGGCCAGTCTTGCTTCCCTGCTGGCCAAAGTCAGGAGGAGCGGATGCACAGTTTGCTCCTTGCTTTAGTGATAGGGACTGTGTGAACAAGCCTAACAGTGGTACAAAGATGGCCTCTTGAATTAAACAAAAGTGTAAGTAGACTGAGTATTTGTACAAGTGGGGGCGGGCGGAAGAGGCGAGGAGGGGAGCGCAAAGACAGCGAACAGCTGGCATCAGAGCTCGAGGAGGCAGGACCGCGGCCGCTCCCCAGTCCCAGCTCCAGACTGCATCTCCAAGACGGGAGCCCACCTTGCACGATGGGCGTCGCGACCCAACGTGTTCTTTCCTGTGGTGGCAGCCTGGCCCGAAAGGGAGCTGGGAAGAAGGGCTCGCCTAGCCAAGGGCTCCTCGGAACGCTCTTCGACGAGAAGTGCCCGCTAAGAAGTTCCAGCTCACGAACGAGTCTCCACCGTATTAACCCCGCTCGTCTCCGCCTGCGCCCCGGACTCCACACACCGCGCGTACCGCTCGCCCTTCCCAACGCCCCTCAGCCCCAGGTGCCCGACGAGACGGCAGCTGGAGTGCGGCAAGCACGGCAGGGCCGGGCCCCGTCTTCCTGCTCCCAGGTTCCCTCCCTCCCCAGGCCCCGATCCTGCCGAGAGGGCTGGGCAGACCTCCCTGCATCCTTGAAAGCAGAACCCTCAGGGTTCACGCAACAGGCGCGGGGTCGATGCCCTATGCCTGGGCCTGGGTTTCCTCCCGTTCAGCCGTAGGGCAGTAGCGAGGGCTCCACGTGACACAGAGTTCCGTTGCCTTCTCGCCCTCTCTCACGTGCCCGCCATTAACCTGGCCGAGGCAGCCGACGGCGGCACCAGGACTATGCCTGGTGTCGGAACCACAGGGCTGTCCGGCTCTAGCATCATTGCCTTCGGTAACAAGGCTGCCGGGGAAAGGCCGGCCACCTCAGGGCTTCCTCACTTCCTCCACCACCAGAGCCGCTCCTGCAGGCCATCCTCCTCCCCTCCCCTCCTCTCTACTCCCCACTCCTACTAAATAGTACTTGGCTACCCCAGGCTGGTTCTTGGGCTAGGCAGCGGGCACCGAGTTCACTTCCTCCCCGTCCGTCCCAACACGGTGGACCATGACACCAGTGTTAGCGGGAAGACCCGGACCCCCCCCCCCCCCCGCCCCCCGCCGCTCCTGCGCTGGTGAGCCGCACCCTGCCTCCAGGCGTGGGGCCCGCCAGCGCGGAACGGCCTGCTGAGGGGAAGAGCTACAAGGGGGGCCGCTGGAGACCGCGGCCTCGGCCAGCTGCCCACAAGCCATAAACCACTAAGACAAGAACGCCGGATCACAGTGCGTTATCTGGGTTCGCTTATTCCCCTTGCGCTCGGTGCTGCTTTGGCTGCCTGGGAACACCCCCCTCGCCACAAGGACCGTCAGCAAGACTGGAGACCGTCTGTTTCCAGCTCGGAACTTACTGTGTAAATAAACTTCCAGAACTGCTACCATGTGATGAAAATGCCGCATTCTGCTTTATAATTTCTTCCCATGTTGGGGAAAACTGGCTTTTTCCCAGCTCTTCCCAGGGCATAAAACTCAACCCCTTCATTAGGAAGTCCCACTGTCATATTGTTTCTGTAACTTGTACTCGCTTTTCTTTTTACAGTTACTTCCTTTCTACCCTCAAACTATTAACACTACGTGTGAAAAAAAATCCTTGACAACGGCTTCTTGCTTGTAAAAATATGTATTATATATCTCTATTTTTAAAGTCGACTCCTGAAAAGCGACTGTCCCATCTCTACTCACTGTATTCGAGGCCTTTCCTGTCGGTCTGCATGGCCTCTACCCTGCAGGCCAGCGGGCAGGGGGAAAAGGGAGAACGAGGATGGCCAAAACTTACATGTTGCTTTCTGACTGATTCTGAACAAGACAGAGAAAAGAGCGACAATGAGGCCCCGACTCCCACACACGCAGCCCCCCAAACCTTTGTTGTCCCGCTCTAGTTGGCTCTCAGGGGGCTTTTAATAGGCAGCACGTAAGCCCCCCACCCCTGCGGCCACCACCCACTTCCTCCTTTCTTCTCTCGATACTCCTCTGGCTTCAAAGATTTATGGAAAAGAGAAAAGCTTTTTACACCCGTTTCTAATTTCTAGATTTTTAGGGGATACTGAAAAATACTGCGGGTGGACTAAAGGACAGTGCAAAGTTGATGAGAGAGAAACTTTTGATTACAAGATAAAAAATGAATTGCCCAAATGAAAAGAGCAAAGGAACTGGTCTTCCATTTTGCCACATTTCTGTTCATAATAGCTACCAAACTGCAGACATTAACATTCCATTTAACCAAAGAAAGTGGGTCACCTGACCTCTACGGAGGGGAGTACTTGGGCCATCTCAATCACCCTACGAGATGCCAGGAGGTCCTGGGAAGTCCAGCTCCTTAAAATGATGCTCGTCAACACGCCTGAGCAAGTAAGGCAAGAGAAGAGAAGGGCTACGGCCAAGAGCCTGCTAGGCAGGAACAAGGGCAAAGAAGGAAAGGAACAAAAACAGAGGGGAGAGAATTTAACTGGAGCTGAAAGGAAAAGTCTTTGCTACCTTGACAGTGTTTACTAGGGCCAATAAGCATGTCCAGGTCCCAGAATGGGAAACATCTAGCTGTTGCGAATATAATGGTGTCCTTCCCCTGGAGCGGATTTTTTTATATTAACACTTAGTTTTTCCTCGTTCAATTCCAAAAGAGAAGGAAGCTGAAGCCATTTCCTATAGGAGTAAAGGTAAAAGGATAGGAAAAGATTCAAAGCTCTAATAGATTCACAGCTTTCACAGGTATAAACCTAAAACCCAGACGTGCTCAACACGCAGAGGTGGGAAAACGATCTAGTTCTAGATAGCTCTCTATAGAACACACGACTTCTAAACTTGAAATCCAACCTCCCTTCATATCACTTCGGCCCCCATTTTCCCCAGGACAGGAAACATGTCCCCCATCATTTTCTTGCTTCAGAAATGAAAATCCAGCATCCCAAGATCATTCTGCAAGTAATTTTGCACAGACATCTCCTCACCCCAGTGCCTGCCTGGAGCTCACCCAAGGTCACCAAACAATTTGGTTGTGAACCAACTGCCTTAACCTTCAGGGGGGTGGGGGGGCTGGCTGACTAGGAGACCAGAAGTTACGGGGAAGAGGCGAGGGCTTCACAAGGTCGGTCTGTCAGCTTGATCAGAAGCCAAGTCAGTGGCAGCAAGGGATGGCTTGGCCCAGGAAAGACCTGTGTGCTGTGCTAGTTTCTAAAGAGATGACTCTTCAGGAAGTCAGACGGACAGAAGCTCATGGGGGGCAGGGGTGAAATGGGACCCACTGATGTTGTTATTCTTGGACTGTGAATTTTGCTGATGTAAAACAGAATATTCTGTAAACCTAATGTCTATGTGCAAATAATGAGCGTTAACACAGTAAAATATTCAACGAAACTTCAAACTATTAGGGTTACATTTTTTTTTTCCTCAATCAATCTCATTTTATCCATTTGGAGTAGAGTGGCTAGAACAACACTGAGGCTTCCGGAGGCTTTCAGTAAGCAAGGCATCTGGTCAGACAGCGGGTGAGCACCAGGGTTCAAATCTGCATACATGGGCCCTAAGAAAACTAACTAGAGGCTGAGCCAAATCAAAGCGGGATGGCCTTCGGGCAGCGGCAGCTTCCGAGATGGTTTGTATATTGTACTTGAAACCAGCCCTAGGCAAGAATATCATAATTTCAAGGGCAAACTAAACATCACCTTACCTACAACCTGCATCCCCCAAAGGAATTGCAAGGTGAGGGGGACAACCATGTCTGCATAATATACATACTTTCATTTACGAACATTTGAACACAGACTTTCTATACACACATTACCTATATAATAAAAATGTACATGGCATGAGTATAGGTCACTGTATAAATATAGAGTTTTAGAAATCTTGAACCCGCGCTTCCTGTTCACATCAGTTTCTCCTCTTCTTCCTCCCCAGTCAGGTCCGTCATTTAAGAGTTGGACAAAAGGGACAAGTGTCATTTGTGTTGGTCTGGGCCCAGAATTTGATACACTGGAAAGGAAGAAAGACACATCTCAGGTTTATCTGGAAAGACGGAGGGAAGGAGGGGAGAGAGCGCCACTGAGGTCCACTAGGTCTAAGGAACGCACACTAAGTCACAAGAGCTCTTCCTGTGGGGGACCAGATGGGCCATTTCACTGGCTCTTACCCCCCAAAGAATCTTCAGAGTCAGGGAACCTGTTCTTTTTACAGGGAACATTAACAATCAGCTAAGAATAGCGTAAAGCTGCTCGTTGCTGAATACCTGGGGTGGCCTTCTCCTTCTCAGGACCTGCTCAGGCGGAGATGCGCGCCCATCTCCAAACACCCTCCACCCTCAAAGCTTATTCAGGATTTTCCCTGACTGAGAATTTAGACGTAAATCCAGTTCCTACCTCTTGGAAAATCAAAATGAACAAAACAAAACGGTAAAGAAGCAACCATCCCTGCTGCTAAGAGACTTGACTCTGCATGTAACATAATACAAGATAGTAATAACCTGTCAGTTGGTGAAGATAATCTCTAACAGGCAGGTCTCCGAGCTATTCTGTTAAGGGACTTCCTAATCTCATATTCAGGCTCCCTATTCCCTTCTTCTCATCTACGCAAAATCTCCTGACAACGCGGTGTTTGAAACAGTGCTTAGAAATGTTATGTCTTCTTGTCAGCGTTCCAAGAGAGTAATCTATCGGTGCTCGAGGATGAACTGCCTCTCCAGTCCCCTAAAGAGAATGGAGTAACAGGAAGCTGGGAGATCCTAGCTGCCAGTATTCTGAATTCTGCTGATGGTTTAAGCCACAATTTACTGAAAACCACATGCTGCAATATTAATGATGACCATCAACAGGGCAACACGTTCAAGAAAAATTCAGGAAAGGAAGAGTGGAAACGAAGAAGGTCTCCCGCACCCACCTCCTTGTGCAGCACATGGGAACACGCCATCGGATGCAGCTCGCTGGGCTGGACAAGCTTCTGGCACATGAGACACAGCTTACAGGCGGCCGGAGCCTGAGAACAGAGGAGGGACGGCCAAAGAGTGAGGAGCCGCTGGGTCTCCTTGCCTTTTATGCCCATGATTCCATCTACTATTTCGACGTAGCAAAAAGATTTTACACCAAAAGAAGGAAAAGGTCAAATACAGAAGTACTTCTGTATTTGCCAGAAGTGCTTGCATGTTCTCAGCAGGGGCTGCCAACGACCCAGCTGCTGAGCTGACGGTTTTTCCCGCACTCCACCTGTGAACCTGTTCCCTCCTCACCCCCCAGCTCCTCCACATCCCGGTTTTCAAAGAAAAAGAGCCTTACATGTGAAGACCTTCCAGGATATGAAACTTGGGCAGAAGGCAAGAACACTGGGGTACTGATTTGGGTCAACGGAGCAGGAAACAAGGCCCGGATCCGACCGAGTGGCTGTGGGCAGAAACACCGTCAGAGTAAGGAGAGAGAGTCCGAGCAGCCCAGCAGGTAACAAAAAGAAACCATTTGTTTTGCAGTCCAACAAAGGGAGAAACCAGACCAGAAAACCCTGGCTGCAGTGCTGGTGGCCAGGCCCAGTTTCCCTGCAGTCGGTGTTTCCCTACCACCTCAGCAGGTCCGGTGCTCCCCCAGCCAGCCCTTCTTACCTGAGTACTGGCTGCCACCCGCTCGTGTTCTGCCAGCCGTGCAGCTACCAACTGGATCAGTTCCTCCATGGTCAGGCCGGCCATGGTGGTCCGGGCCGTCTTGATTTGCTGAAGGATGTTGGTCATCTGCGCCCTAAGAAACCAAATGTTGAGGGAAGAGAGAGTCTATGCTACACTCACGGGAAATATCCATGAAACCTCCCGTATTTTAACCCACAGACATTTCTCTGACAAATTTTCAGTCAGTCCTGAAAGATACTTACTTATTGCATTGTGGGAAGCGAGTCAGTAGCTTCTCCAGGATCTTCTCCAGTTTGTCTACTGGTTGGGGCCGGGGAGTTTCAGGAGAAGCCTTAACGCCGCCCAGGCCTGGGGGAGGTGGGATGGAGGCAGCAGGGGGCATGTGTGGGCCGTGGGGGCCAACGAGGGAGGCCAAGCCAGGGCTGTTTCTCCCATGGGAGCCAGGGAGGGGCGGGGAAGGCTGGCTGGGCTGGGAAAGGGCAGGGTTTAGGATTGGGAAGGACAAAGAGCGGGGGTCTGCGCTGGGCATAACCATGGGCACTGTGACCTGCCCAATGGAGAAGGGCATCCGAGGAGCCAGAGAAGGATTGGGTTGGAACACCTGAAGCATAAAGTCTGTCTGTAGAGCGGCAGAGGTGGAGGACAAGAGAGAAAGGAAGAAAATAAAAGTTTAGGAAACTGGAGCAGAAGTCAGTGAGCAACTCTTATGCCAAATAAAACCAATAATAACAACGGCAATGTCATAACACCAGGAATGAAACCAATTTCCTCATAAAAGGGACGGGTAAAGACTCTGGCTGTGCCGGCAGCACAGAAAGGTAGCCTCCCCCCCGCCGGCCCCCTCACCTCTGATGGGGGTGGAGGCAAAGTGGGAGTCGGGATTTGAGGAAGGCTGCTCAGCTTGGCCCCGTTCCTCACCAACTGGATATGACTGTTGAACTGGTCCTAGAAAAGAGAGAAAGGAAAGGATTATCCTTCCTGCCGAGCCGAGTAGGCCTCTCTAGAGAGACAGCACCGTCCAGAGCCAGAAGAGCAAAGGCAGGGGAGAGCCGGCCCTGAGTGACGGTGTACACAAGCTCCCTCCCCTTCACCAGGGTCTCAGCACAGACTCAACTCCCACTCATGCGTCACCCATTACAACACTTACCCGGACATTCTTTTTCATCATCCGAACTCCATTCAGCCTTGTCTCCCACTCCTGTTTGGAACGAACGGTCTCTAGTGTTGGGGGGGTTGACCTTTCAAGAAACCAACAGGAATTTACGGAACTGAAGCAAGCCCTGCTCCTGACCCTCTGAGACAGCAGGACAGCGTCTGGCTAACGGGCCTGGCCAGAAGTCGTCTGCTCCACTCCAAGTCCAGCATTTTTTAAGCCATTTATTAGAGAAAGAGGACCCACCACAGAGACAGGGTTTTGGGTCTGCCTAGAAATGCCACAGGGGTCCTCCAGATTCCACGGCAGAACGAGAAACGACTGTACGAGAAACAAGTCTCCAAAGATACCCGTTATGATGCTCTGACACCGTAAGCGATGCTGTTTATCTAATACGTATTATCTAATATCGTATTATCCAATACGATAGAAAACACAAAGCTATAAAGTATGGGAAGAGAAATCACTGGACAGTGACCACCGCGCAGATGGGGATGGCCCTGAAACTCCTGTGAAGACAGAGCGGGTGCCGGATGGGGTGTGAAAACCTAACCAAACAGAACAACCCCCCACCCCAACACACGCACACACAAAACACAACACGGCAGGACTCCCCAGACTCTGGGACGGGAAGGCACTTACTTGAGGTAAGTGAGGTGCAACTCTGCTTCCTTTTCCGCCTCCTCTAGTTTCAGCACCAGCAACTCCTTCCGACTCTCTAGCGATAAGATCTAAGGAAACCACGCACGCACGCACGCACGCACACGCACACGCACGCACACATGCACACTTTGTTAATTTTATAGACACGAAGCTAAACACGAAGTTAAAACAAATGCTTGGTGGCTATCTGGGAGAATACTCTACACTCCGTGCTGTAACAGTACCACACACTACGATACGCTGACGCGCTGTGTCACGCGGACGGTACGCTACGTTACACATAGTGCGGTAGGACACTGCTCTAACACGACGCGTTCGATTACCTGGAAGCCCCACCTCAAGGCTCTCCACACAGAGCTCTTCTTACCTCGGCCTTCCAGGCCCGTTCTGTCTCTTCCATAATGTTCCGGTTTATTTCGCCATCCTGATTCTTGAGTCTATCTAGTTCCATTTCCCACACTTCTCTGTAAGGTGAGAAACCAAGAACGAGAGTAAGGAGAGAAAGACAAGATCGCTAAGGGACATCAAGGCAGAACTAAAACCTGAAATTGACCTAGCGGGTACGTTACAGGAAGTCTGACTCGAAGTATTAATATAGATCTAGACGCAGAATGTTTAAAGTGGTCTGTAATTGCATAAAGGCCCTATATTTGAAAGTACAAATGTTCACGTCTCCACCTGCAAAAGGAGGTTACCAAGAGCAGGAAAGAGTGCGCTGAGGACGAAACCCAATGAACGCAGAATGTTCTACGTTCAAGGAGGGCTCAGAATCATTACGGTATTCCTCTTATTTCTCGACTTGTCATCTAGTACGTGCATGAAGAATGCAGGACCAAACATGGGTCCGTTTAATACTCACTTCTAGTGCAGCAAACACTGACTCACTACTAGGTACAGATACCGGCTTACCGATTTCCCTGTGTTCTTAGAGCCATAGTAAACATTCTTCAGAAGGGAAAAAAAATGTTCTCTTCACACCTCAGGGCTTCATATTTCCATCAGTTTCCTCCCTTCTTACACCGCCCTCCCAGCCCCATCCCTAGCATGTAATATACACGCTCAGGGTCAGCTGACCAACTGCCCGCGTGCCCATTCCGAGGGGTTTTGCAGACCGTGGAGGGCCAGGCACCCTCCTCAGGACTAGAGGAACAGAGCTGTGGCAGGAGCTCCTGACAGACACTGGGCTCCAGTTAAGTTTCGTGGCTGGGAAGCAAAGGATTATCCCGATCAGTGGGAAAGAATGATATGGGGATGTTGAAATTTCTTCGCTGTATTTTTAAAAGTTGAGAAGAAGAAGAAGAAAAGGTTGGGAAGAATCACATCTTAAGAAAAATGGTCCCACTTTTCTTCGGTATAATGAATAGTTTTAGTCCTCTTCTGTTTTTTTGGGTAGCCTCACACATATGAAAGGGGGCAATCCACTCACCAAGTTTTTGAGGTGCCTTTTCCTTACATCTGACCCGTCACATATCCCTGCTCCCCACTTCACAGACCAAGTGCAGGTGTGTGTTGTGACACAGACGTCCATTCGCTGAGTCACAAACAGTAATCTGCCCCTCCAGTGACAAGGTCAGACAGACAGAAATGACCAGGGGGGCATTTTCTTCTTAATCTCTACGTGTTGTCCTTCCCAAACTAACTTCCTGCCAAAAGAGGAATTCTCTACTAATTCTTTAGACAAAGGTTTATCGGTAGCTGTGTTTTCCTGTGCCAACGCATACTCCTCAAGTAAAACACACATGAGTCAGAATTCTCTAACTGTAAGAACACGTGGACTACGCCGCAGGGTCAATCAATGGGCCATTTAGCTTACCGGTCACCCCCTGACAATGGGATAACATGTAGAAAAACATGAGAGCTGCCTTCTGTGACTGATGTTATTCTTGAAGATTACAGATGGCCACTGAGTGTCTCTTTCATTAAATACATTTGTCAACTATAGGTACACATTTATGTAAGAAAAATCCTTCTACCAAGCCCATGCGGACATTCCACATATTCACACAGAAAAAAATCTTCTCCTGTGGGCAATGGCCACATCCACCTCACCCGGACCCAACAAGACAAAAGGAACGACTAACAATCACCACAAAAATGGTCAAAGGATTTTTAAACAGTCAAAAATGCTCAGCCTCATCATATGGTAACTAGCCTCTAACATACACATCAGACCTGCAATCCACGCTGGAAAAAGAATCGGTTCCCCATGGCAGACGGTCAAAAAGATCCTTGGCAGAAGAGAAACCAGTGAGTCTATTCTAACTTTCCTAATACCTGGTCTAATTTCTTTTCAGTCCCATGCTTCTGTTACTTTGCATAGCTAGTTTAGGGCATCGATGGTTCAAATAAGTAAATAGCAGACTGTGTAAGTCTGACTTGTAGTTCCCAATTTTTGCATACTTTTTAAAATTAACTTTATTTTTGATCATGTAAATAATCCAAATTATAAACAGTTTAAAAATATAAAACAGAGTCTCACATAGAGGTTCCAACTCCTTTATTTCTTGGTTATATGACCCCAGACAAGTTACTTAGTTACTTAATCATTCTAGGACTCGGTTTCTTCATCTGAAAAATAAGCAAGAACTCCCATCATGGGACTGATGGGAGACTTTACAGAGAAAACACACATGAAGAATTTAATATGGTACCTAGCACATGGGAAGTATCCAACAAATGTGGGTTTTTTTTTAAAGTTTATTTATTTATTTTGAGAGAGACAAAGACAGGACGAGTGCGGGAGGGGCACAGAGAGGGAGAGAGAATTCTAAGCGGGCTCTGCTGCCAGCACAGGGCCCGATGCAGGGCTCGAACCCATGAAACTGTGAGATCATGACCTGAGCCAAAACCAAGAATCGGACACTTCACAGACTGAGCCACCCAGGTGTCCCCCAACAAATGTTATTTTTAAAGTTTTTCTGGGGGGCGCCTGGGTGGCTCAGTCGGGTGACGTCCGACTTTGGCTCAGATCGTGATCTCACGGTTCGTGGGTTCGATTCACGCATTGTGCTCTGGGCTGACAGCTCAGAGCCTGGATCCTGCTTCGGGTTCTGTGTCTCCCTCTCTCTCTGCCCCTCCCCCGCTTGCGCTCTGTCTCTCTCAAGAATAAACATTAAAAAAATGTTTTTTAATAGAGTTTTTTTTTTAAGTTTATTTATTTAATCTCTACCGTGGGGCTCAAATTCATGACCCTGAGATCAAGAGTTGCATGCTCTTCTAACTGAGCCAGCCATGCTCCCCCAAAGTATTTTTTTAATTCAATTTCTCACAATTGCAATATTCACAAAAAAAGCATTATTATACTTCTTTCTAGTCTTTTAAAATAAACATTTGTGTATTTACGTATATATATGTAACATAGAAATCCATTGTGTGTGCTTTCAAATAGAAACTGTGACCTCTGTCTTACTTTTTCAACCTAACATTTTTCCATATCCTTAAGTGGTCTTCAAAATGTGAATTTTTAAATAACTATCCATTGTATACAAATACCATTATCTATTTAGGTATTATTTTCAATCTGACAATTATAAATACTATAATAAGCATCTGTGCATGTATACTAACACAGGTTAAGGATAAAAGTAATGTATCTAGATAGAAGAGGAAGCTCCTCAGAGTAGTTCAGAGCATGGCCTCTGGAGCCACACTAAGCTCTGAGTTCAATTCCAGACCCTATTAGTCTCTATGCGACCCTTTGGCAAGTTACTCATCTTAGCATAAAATGGGGATATCAACAGTCTACCTTTCATAGAGCTGTTATGCATATTATGGAGTTACTACATGTAAAACACATACGACAGTCTTTGGCATATAGGAAGAACTTAATGTTAGTTCTCTCATTTGGATGGTAGAACATCCTCCTTCAGAGAAACGAAAATAAATGCATATGAGTTTTCCACCAGAAGGCGTGGTGGAATTCAGTGATTTTAATGGAGAGAAGCAGATGATAAGTGTCTTGTGAAATCCTCTCAACAGTTAGAGACAGAGCTAAAAATTAAGACGGGTCCTCAGCCCAAATGCCTTCCTTACAGAATATACTATACTCTAGGCAACGCAAAGGGAAACAAAACAAAAACTGCTGAATGAAGGAGTTGGCTCTCCTGAATTGGGGCCAGAGGTTATAAAATCTAAACTCTTTTTCTCTGAAACTAACAGTAGCACTAACCAATACAGAATGAATGAGATCAGACATACGCAGAAATGTTTACCCCAAGCTTCAACTGCAAGTGCTGTTTATGAGACTAGAATTCTTCCTTGATTCAACGTAATTCAACAAATCTACTGAGCAGCATAGTGTGCTAGGCATCATGCTAAAAAAAAAACCTGGGAATATAAACATGCCCAGTTCCTGCCCTAAGAAACTCGTAATCCAAGAGTCTGCCAGGGGAACAAAAGGAACAAGGAAATTCTGGCCAGAACAAACAGCATGTGCAAAGGCCAAAGACTAAGAGAGCATTCAGCTGAGAAGTGGTCCAGAAAGTTGCAGGCAGTGGATGCACGAGTCTCACGTTCAGGGCTGTAGTCTGGGCAGGTGGTACAGACGGGCACCACGACCATAAACACAGTGGTAGAAGCCGTAGGTACAGAAGAAATAATCTAGAACAACAGCTTGCAAAACGTAGTGCATAGTCCTCAATACCTTTGAGGGCCTGGTCTGTGAAGCAAAAACGAACTTCATTCATAATGACACTAAAATTACTTGCCTTTGTCAATCTCGTTCCCTCACGAGTCTACAGGGGATTCTCCCAACCGAGGCTACACAACACGTGACAGCATCACCCCTGATGGCTAATGGAATATGTGCTTCCGTATTCTTACGTTTTCTAACATGTTCCGAAGGAGTAGGTTGAAGGCATCATTTAAGCTTTCAATTTTCTTTCCTTCTCAGTACTTCTGTTGTGCTTTTATAGCTATCTTTATGCTTGCTATAATCCCTAGAATCTCATTATTGTCTAATAAATAATCACTGTACAATTTCCAAGTTCTCCAGGCATCTAGGTAGAGACAAGTGCTCCTTGTCATTTTGTTTACAATGATTTCTTTTAATTTTTAAAAAATTTCTCATTAAAATTTTTTTTACTGTTTATTTTTGGAAGAGAGACAGAGTGTGAGTGGGGGAGGGGCAGAGAGAGAGGGAAACACAGACCCTGAAGCAGGCTCCAGGCTCTGAGCTGCCCGCACAGAGCCCGACGCGGGGCTCGAACCCACGAACCATGATATGACCTGAGCCGGAGTCGAACGCTTAACTGACTGAGCCACTCAGATGCCCCGAGTTTTCTCATTTTTAAGTTCTATCTAAAATGTATTACTTTACAATTTAACTCTTTCTAAAATAAAAGGACATTTATTTGTATTTTCCTCTTACATTGAAAAATGAATCATTGGCTCAAAAAAGGGAGGTGAGAAGACTCATTTTCTCAACCCGTAGCTGCAACGTATACATCTACAAGATCCTAAAAAAGATGCTGTGACCTACACTTTTCTGACTCATGGAAAGAAAGAATCTACTCCAAAGAAATTGGGCAAAATTATAAATAAGAAACCAAAGTATGACAAAAGCCATCTTTCCCTTGACTTTATAGACGTTCATAATTTCCTTTACTGTGTCTTAAGCCACAGAACATTTTCTAATTATATTGTGCCGGTTAAGTTACACTGACATTTTGAGATCATTCAGAATTTAAAGAAAAAGGAACTACTTTAAATGCAGATGTGATGAAGTCTTTCAAATTCATAAAAATCGTTAAAGTCTTTCCAACCAGAAATGAAAAAGCCGCGGAGGCTCATAGCCGGGTCCGTTACTGTCCTGCATGAACCGGAAGGCCAGCCGTGTCCAGCTGACATTGCTACATGCCTGTTGGCTGAAGAGTCAGGAAAATAAACCGTGGCGATGTCACTTTTTGATGATACAGTAACTCATCAAATTAAAGACTTTGCTGCAAATTGAAGAGTTAGCTAAGATGTCATCTGAAGAATTGTAATTTTGCTTTACAAACCAACAAATCCACAGACGCAACGAGACTTGCTATTTTGTTTTTATTCGTCTAGTAGCAGCACCAACTAAACATCAGGATAATGTTGTATCTGAGTTCTTGGCAACAAACGTACATGACGCTCCCATAATCTAAGCTGAATGACTTCTTATTTTCGTGGTTTAAGCTTTACTTAACGATGTTGTGATGAAGCCAGATAAAGTAATAATTTTGTTAAATCTCGATCTCTAAGTAGACATTTTAAAAATATTCTGTTTGATAAAATGCTACGTGCCAAAGCATATGGCTGTCTCGTGGAAAAGCACTTGTGTGACCATTTGAGTTGTGAGTTGAACTAGCCTCTTTTTTCACGAAATACCGTTTTTACTTACAAGAACAACTGAGAGACAAACCATGGTTATTGGAACTTGAGTGTCAGGCAGACACGTCCTTGAAAATGAATGGCGTACTCCTGCTATTTCAAAGGAAACAACTGACAATATTTATCACCAACAGCCAATTTTGAGCTTTTGGGCAAAAATTAGTACTTTGGAAAATCTGTACCAGCCACTGGGAGCTTGAAAGATTCCTACTACGTAAAGACTATTCTGATCAAATCAATAGTGATATCAACAAATGAGATTCTTTATAGTAAAATGTGCCAACACTTAGAGGGTCTGAATAACTCTAAACCAGTATTTTCCAAATTATCAATGCACTGTGTTACCAAATCAACTGTGGCGCCCACTTAGAACCTCAGAGTTGGCATAAAAATTATTTTAAGCTGAAGACATCTGAGGTTCCACAGATGCAGAAAAAAGCTTTCTGGGAGCTTCCCTTATCTGCCTAAAAGCAGCAACTTCTGGGAAATAGGGATGTCATAAATTCCTCATCAGAGCAGACCTACTCCCAGGAGAGAGAACATGAATAAAAACTACCCTAAGTCCCTTCTCCAAGGGAGTTTTATGGCCCTGAAGAATACAGAAAAACCACTCATACCTGTATAGACAAATATTTTCACAAACTTTAATTGTCATAAACTCAAGTGTGTTCTCCTGAAAAGCCATTTATCTTTCCAAAAAGTCCCGTAAGTGCCTTTTCTCCCCACCCTCCTAAGAAGTCACTTGTTTTCCCTTAAGTACCTTTCTCCCTGTCCCCCTTCACCTATTAAGATGGTAGATAAGCCTCGAACTCTAACCACCCTTTTGAGTTACTCATCACTGAGCTCTCCCACCTGTATACACATGTTGTACGTAAAAATTATTTTCTTATTCCTGTTAATCTCTCTTTTGTCAGTTCAACAGTCCTCAGACATTAAACCCAACAGGAGAGAAGGAAGGGTTTGTCCTCCCCTATACAACACAGTTAAAAATTCCAAACTGCAACTTAAGCCAATGGATTCAACTAATCTTTAAGAAACTATCACCAGTCAAGTTTTGGGGTACGATCAAAAATATCCACAATTATCTAACAAAGGCTATTAAAATCCCCCTCCCTTCCCCAACTGTCTGTGTATCACCAGATTTTCTTCACATACTTCAATCAAAACAACATACTTCAGGGGCGCCTATAAAGTTCTGTCCGTTAAGGTCGGACTCTGGATCTCGGCTCAGGTCATGATCTCATGGTTTGTGAGATTGAGCCCCAAGACAGGCTCCATGCTGAAAGCCTCTCCCCCACCTCAAAATAAATAACAAATAAACTTAAAAAAAAATACAACATACTGCAATAGATTAAATGTAGAAGTAGATGGGAGAATTCAGCTTCTTCCACTAAAGAGACTTACAAAAATGTAAACGATGTCATTCTTCTAATTAAATGTACTTTTGCTTTAGGTTGAGCAAAGGTTTCCTGGGACACAAAAATACATGAGCCACAAAAGAGAAACCTGGTAAACTGGAAAACTGGATTTCACCAAAACCTAAATTTCTGCATTTTGAGAGACGCTGTTACAAAATGCAAAGGCAACTCACAGAATAGGAGAAAATATCTGCAAAATGCACATCTGATAAAAAGACTTGTATCAAGGAGTGCCTGCGTGGCTCAGCCGGTTAAGCATCTGTCTTTGGTTCAGGTCATAATCTCACAGAAGAGATTCACCAGTTAGAGCTAAATAAACTTAACAGAGACCACAGCTGCTGGGCATGAAACAAGGGTATGATGTTCAAGCCCAGCTAAGGAAATAGCCCAATAAGGCAAAAAAATTTTTTTTTAAATCAATACTTTTTGGAGAAATATAACACAATCCAGAGTCTCTACAATATACTATTCACAATACTCAGGATTCAACCATAAATTACCAACATACAAAGAAATAGGAAATATGATCCACAGTTAAGAGCAGGGGTTGGCAAACGATGGCCTGTGGGTCAAATTTAGGCTGCCACCTATTTTTATAAATAAAGTTTTTTGGGGGAACATAGTCAAGCTGCTTTTATTTACATATTGTCCATGGCTGCTTTCACGCTACAACAACAGAGTTGAGTAGATGCAACAGAGACTATAAGGTCTGCAAACCCTGAATATTACGTGGCAATCGATCTTTCCCGCTACCCTCAGCCATTGACAATAACTGATCTACTTTCTCTCACTATTGGTTTGTCTTTCCTAGAAGTTCATGTAAATAGAATCACAGAGTGTGTACCTTTTATGCTGGTTTTGTATTTAGGATAATTCTTCTGATTCCAACTGCTGGTTGACAAAAAAGGAAACTGAACGAACAAGAACTTCAAGGTCACCAAGATGCTGGAATTAGCAGGCAAGAATTTTATTTTACTTCATTTTTTAAAGTTTGTTTTTAATTTTATTTATATTGTGAGAGATACAGAGGGCAAGTGGGGGAGGGGCAGAGAGAAAGACAGAGTACCAATTAGGCTCCGCACTGTCAGCACAGAGCCCAACGTGGGGCCTGAACTCACAAACCGTGAGATCATGATCTGAGCCGAAATGAAGAGTCGGACGCTTAACCACTGAGCCACCCAGGCGCCCCAGCCAGGCAAGAATTTTAAAGCATCTACTTTAACTATGAAAAGGGACATAAAAAATATACTCTCAAGAAGTGAACAAGTAAGAATTTTCACCAGAAAAACAGAAACTGTAATAAATTGAAATGACAGAACTGAAAAATACAATACTGGAAATATGAAATTCACTGCATGAGCTTAACAACAAAATGGAAATGTTACAAGAGAGAATAAATGAACTTAAAAATACATCAATAATGAAGAACAGAGCAAAAAAGATTGGAAAGAAATGAACAGAGCCTCCGTGAGCTGTAGGACAATATCAAAAGGTTTAGCACGTGTGAAAGCAGAGTCCCAGAAAGAAAGGAGGGAATGGGACAGAAATAATAGTTACAAATTATATTAGGAAATTTCATAGAATTTGGTAAAAGATATAACTTTACAGATTAAGAAGCTCAAAAAAAACCCTAAACAGGAAAAATATGAAGAAAATCACACCTGGGCAGAACAAAGTCACACTTACCAAAGACAGAAAATCTTGAAAGAAGCCATAGAAAAAAATGAGACCATATATAGAGGGAAACAACAATATGAATGGTCACTGACTTCTCACCAGAAAGAACAGGAGCCAGCTTATATTAGAACAACTACATAGACAAAATTGTGTAATATTCACACAATAGGGGCGCCTGGGCGGCTCAGTTGGTTAAGCGTCCGACTTCAGCTCAGGTCATGATTCGCGGTCCATGAGTTCGAGCCCTGCATTGGGCTCTGTGCTGACAGCTCAGCACTCAGAGCTGCTTCAGATTCTGTGTCTCTTTTTCTCTCTGTCCCTCCCCTGCTCACACTCTGTCTCTCTCACTCTCAAAAACGAATAAATGTTTAAAAAAATTAATACTCACACAATGGACTACAACTCAGCATTAAAAAGGAATATCTATCAAAGAATCGATAATTAATAACCTTCCAAAACAAAAAGCACCAGGCCCAAAGGGTTCACTGGTAAATACTACCAAACATTTAAGAAAAAACTGTACAAGGGCACCTGGCTGGCTGGGTCTGTGGAGCATGCAACTCTTGATCTCAGGGTCGTGAGATTGAGCCCCATGTTGGGTGCAGTGATTACTTAAAAAAAAAAAAAAAAAAAAGGATAGGAAAGGATAGAAAAGAAAAGGAAAGGGAAGAAAAAAGAAAAAAACCTGTACTAATTCCCTATAATCTTCAAAAGACAAAAGAGAGAAAACTTCCTAGCTCATTCTATAAGGCCAATATTATCCTAATACCAAAATCAGACAAAGACATTAGAAGGAAAGAAAACTGCACAAAGCACCTGGGTGGCTCAGTTGGTGGAGCGTCTGACTTCAGCTCAGGCCATGATCTCATAGTTTGTGAGTTTGAGCCCCACATCAGGCTTACTGCTATCAGCAGCAGAGCCTGCTTCGGATCCTCTGTCTCCCTCTCTCTCTGCCCCTCCGCCACTTGCGCTCTCTTTCAAAAATAAATAAACCTTAAGAAAAAAAAAAGGAAAGAAAACTACAAACCACTACCTCTCATGAACATAAGATGCAAAAATCCTCAACAAAATATTAGTAAATCAAATCTAAAAAAAATATAAAAAGAATTTATATCATTACCAAGTGGAATTTATCCTACATATGCAAAACTAGTTCAACATTCAAAAGCCGGTTAACATAATCTATCACATCAAAAGACTAAAAAAGAAAAAATATAGATCCTATCAAAAAAAATTTTTGACTAAATCCAACATTCATTCATAATAAAAATTCTCAGTAAATTAGAAATAGAAGGGAACTTCCTCAACTTGAGAAACTATCTGCAAAAACCTATAGCTAACATCATGCTTAATGGTGAGAAATTCGAAGCTTTCCTACTACGATCAGGATGGCTCTCTCACCACTCATCAATATCATACTGGAAGAACGCAATAAGGCAAGAAAAGGAAATCAAAGGTATACAGATTGGAAAGGAAAACAAAAATGTCTTTGATTGCAGATGATATGATTACCTATGGAGAAAATTGGAAAGAATCAATAAAAAAAACCCTCCTTGAATGAATAAGAGTTTAAGTAAGGTTGAAGGATACAGGTCAATTGCTTTCCTATACACCAACAATGAGTAAGTAGAATTTTAAATTAAAAACAATACCATTTCATTAGCACTGCCCAAAATGAAATACTTAGGTGTAAATCCAACAAAATATGTATAAGATCTGTATGAGGAAAACTACAAAACTCTGATGAATGAAATAAAAAAAGAACAAATGGAGAGCTATTCCACGTTCATGGATAGGAAGACTCAACATTGTCAAGATGTCCGTTCTTCTCATCTTGATCTATAAATTCAATGCAATCCCAATCCAAATCTGAGCCAGTTATTTTATGGACGTCAACAAACTGATTCTAAAGTTTATATGGAAGGCAAAAGACTCAGATTAGCCATCACAAGACTGAAAGAAAAGAACAAAGTTGGAGGACTGATAATATTGGACTTATAAAGCTATCGTAATCAAAACAGTGTGGTAGTGGCAAAAGAACAAATAGATCAAAAAAAACAGAATAAAGAACCTATTTCAGACCCTCACACCTTTAACAGAAATTAACTCAAAACAGATCACAGACCTAAATATAAAACTATAAAACTTCTAGATGATAACAGGAAAGAAAACCTAGTTGAACGTAGGTATGGTGATGCCTTTTTAGATACAAACCAGACATGATTCGTGAAAGAAATAACTGATAAAGTGACTTCATTAAAATTGAAAACTTCTGTACTGCAAAGGATAGTATCAAAAGGATTAGAAGCCAAACCACAGACTGGGAGAATATGCACAGCTGATTAAGGACTGTTAAATACACAAAGAACTCTTAAAACTCAACAATAAGAAAACAAACAACCTGATTAAAAAAAAAAAAAAAATCAGCCAAAGTCCTTAAGAGACACTTCACCCAAGAAGACATACAGATGGGAAATAAGCATATGAAAAGATCCTCCACATCAGTTGTCATCAGAAAAATGCAAATTAAAACAGCAATGAGCTATCAATACATACCTATTAGAATGGCCAAAACTGACAACACCAAATGCTGGCAAGGCTGTGAGCCAACCGCCAACCCTCACTCACACATGGCTGATGGGAATGCAAAATGGTGCAGCCACTTGGGAAGACAGTTTGGTGGTATCTTACAAAACTAATCATACTCTTACCATATGATCCAACAATTGCACTCCTTGATATTTACTGAAAGGAGTTGAAAATTTAGGTCTACACAAAAGTCACACATGGATGTTTATAGCAGCATGATGATGCTTATTCATAACTGCCAAAAACTGGAAGCAATCAACACGGCCATCAGAAGATGAATGGATCAAAAAGCTGTGGAACATCCTGATAATGGAATAGTATTCAGCACCAAAAAGAAATGAGCTATCAAGTCATGAAAAGACATGGAGGACCCTCAAATACAGAATACTAGGTCAAAGAAGCCAATCTTAAATAACTACATTCTGTATGATTCCAACAATGTAACATTCTGGAAAAGGCAAAACTATGAAGACAGTAAAAAGATCAGTGGTTGTTGGTGGGGGAGGCGTGAGAAAGGAGGTGACTAAGTAGAGCACAGAGGATTTTTAGGGCAGTGAAAAATACTCTATGTGATATTATAGTGATGGATATATGTCTTTATATGTTTGTCCAAATCCATAGAATGTACAACACCAAGAGTGAATCCTCAAAGTAAACTATTGAATTTGGATAGGTTCGCCCTTGGTAAAAAAGGTCCCATTCTGGTGAGGGATGTTGGTAACGAGAGGCTTTGCATGTGTGGGGACAGGGGGGCGCATGGAAAATCTCTGTAACTCCCTCTCAGTTTTGTTGTAAACCTAAAACTACTCTAAAAAAGAAAATCTTAAAAAAAAAAAAAAGGAATAAACTATTGACATACTTCACATCCATGATCCAGGACAACATCAGGGATGAATCCTTAAGATATGCTGAGTGAAAGAAGTTAGATACAAATCTCTAGAAAAGGTAAGTGTAATACACAATGACATAAGACAGATCAGTGTTGACCTGGGAACTGAGGGGAAGGAAGGGCAGTGATTGAGAAGGAACACAGAACATTTTAGGGTAATGGGTATGTGCTATACTTTGATTGTGTTAATATTTACATGTATGATTAATTTGTAAAAATTCATCTATACGCAATTTAAAGTAAGTACCTTTTATTGATGGATACTATATCTAATTTTTTTGATTGTTTAAAAACCTAAGGGACAATAATTCGAAGTTTCTACAATTAAGAGTCTGAAAATTTCTCGAACACCTTATCCAAGAAAAATACAAGTCTTTCTAATACAGCATGAGTAGCAGGTATGTAGTTTTTCTTTATAATGAATGTTGCCAGTGAATTAATGTAACAGATGAGTATTTGGGGAAGGAAAGGCCAAATTAAAATCAAACTCTAAAAAATATTCAAGAATCAATATTCAATTTACATAGTAAAAGAGTAGACCTAAATTCAACCATAGCAATAATTACATTATATATAAACTGACTAAAGCCTCTATTTAAAAGGCAGCTTGTCAGAATAGATCAAAAAGAAAGATCCAATTATAGGCTGTCTACAGGACACACAAAAATGTAGATAAGCTGAAGATGAGTGATGGAAAAATATACACCATATAAAACATAAACGTGAGACTGCACTATCTATAGCACATAAGGTAAATTTTAACATAAAGAATGTAACAAAGATAAAAAGAGACATTTCATGATAAAATGGCCAATTCATCAAGAATATATAATAATCATAAATGTGTATGTATCTAACAACACAGCCTCAAAATATAAGAAAGAAAACTTCACAGAATTAAAAGGAAAAAGAAGGAAGTCTATAATCATAAACATTTTAACATTACTCCTCAGCAACCAGTGTAACTAAATTTTTAAATATCAAAGTAATATAGATCAGTGTTCTTCAATAAGTATAGTCACAAATATCCCTAAAAAATAATAGCAAGTCGAATCCAGCAATATATAAAAACAACATATCTTGTCCAAGTGAGTTTATCTCAAGAATGGAGGATTGGTGTAACATTGGAAAAAAAAAATCTATATAATTCAACTTATTAACAGAATAAACAAAAAAACTATTTGATAATTTTAATAGATGCAGAAAAACTATTTGACAAAACTAGGCACCCACCCGCATTAAGCACTCTCAGAAAATTAGAAACAGAAGAGAACTTCCCCACTATGATAAAGGGCATCTACAAAAAAGCTATAGCTATCATCAAGCCTAATGGTAAAATAGTAAACATTTCCTCCTAAGAGCAGGAACTACTCTACTCTATCACTTCTATTCAACACTATCCTGGAGATCCCAGCCAGTGCAATAATGTTTACAAGAAATAAAAGGCTTAAGATTGGAAAGGAAGAAATAAAACTGTATGTTTACAGAAGCTATAATTTGTTTACACAGAAAATCTTAAAGAATTTACAAAACAACTAAGACACTAATATGTAAATTTGGCAAAGTCATAGGTACAGGGTTAATATACAAAATAAATTGTATTTTTATATACTAGCAAGAAATGGTTGGAATTAAAAAAAAATTTACTCCTGGGGTGCCTGGGTAGCTCAGTAGGTTAAACGTCCAACTCTTGTTCTCAGTTCAGGGTCATGAATTCAAGCCCCACACTGGGACTACTTAAAAAAATTAAATACATAACAAACAAACAAATAAATAAATAAACAAATACATAAACAAACAAATAAATATTTTAAAATTTAATTCTATTTAAATAGTGTCAAAGAATATGAAATACTTAGGAATAAACTTATGAAATCTAAAGAAAGATGTGTAAGACCTGTACACTGAAAATGACAAAATGTTGGTAACAGAATGACCTAAATAACAGACAGATACATATTTATCGACTGGAGGGCTCAATATTAATAGGATGTCAATTTTCCCCAAATTGATCTACAGATTCAAAGCAACTGTGTCGCACCCGTTTTGGTTTTGTTTTCACAGACACTGGCAAGCTGCTTCTCAAACATATACAGTAGTACAACGGACCCAAAAGTAGTGCAAAGGTAGTGAAAGGTTCAAGGCAACCTAAAAATAAAAAAGCAGAAGACCTTATATTCTCTGACCACAACTTACTATAAAGCCATAAAAGTCACAACAGCATGATTTGGCATAAAGATAGACAAATACACCAATGCAACAGAAGAGTACTCAGAGGGCGCCTGGGTGGCTCAGTCAGTTAACTGTCCAACTCTTGATTTCGGCTCAAGTCACGATCTCACAGTTCGTGGGTTCGAGCCCCATGCTGGGACCTACACTGACAGTGCAGAGCCTGCTTGGGATTCTCTCTCTCTCTCCCTGCCCTTCCCCCGGTCATGCTCGCTTGCTCTCTCTCTCTCTCACAAAATAAATAAACATTTTTAAAAAATGGTATTCAGAAATAGGCTCACTATTTATACAAATGACTCATACTTGTCATTTGGTTTTTGGCAAAGGTGTAAAGTAATCCAGTGGAGAGAAAGGAAAGTCTTTCCAACACATGGTGCTAGAAGAACTTGATAGGTACACAGGGAAAAATAAACCCAACCTCTCACCATGCACAAAAATTACCTTGAGATGGATCATAAAGATAAAAGCTCTAACCAACTGAGCTAACCAGCATAAATGGATCGTGAAGATAAGAGCTAAAATGATAAAGCTTGCATAAGAAAAGTAGAACATCTTTGCTACTTCAGGGTAGATAAAGGTTTCTTAGCACAAAGAACACAAAAACTATAAAACAAAACTTGATAAATTAGACATCCTGAAAATTAAAACTTCTGTTCATCAAAAGATGCAATTAAAAAATGAATAGCTAAAAAAAATGAAAAGCTAAGTCAGAGAGTGGAAGAAAACTTCACAGAATATATAACTGACAAAGGGCTTTATATTTGGAATATGCAAAGAACTTCTAAAAACTCAACCAAAAAAAAAGGGAGAGGGGCAAAAATCTGGGCGGACACTTCACAAAAACAAATATTTGCATGGTCAATAAGCACATGGAGAAAGTGATCAATATCATTAATAATAAGGGAAATGCAGAATAAAACCACAATGAGATACAACCACTTGAATAGCAACAACATGAAACAACCAGAATTCTCATACCTTGTAGGCTGAGTGCAAAATGGTATATCCACTTGGGAAATTTATCTGTCAGTTTCTTATAAAACTAAACATATACCTAGCCTACATTCTGGTGATTCTACCCCTAGAAATTTACCCAAGAGAAATAAAAGCATATTTTCACACAACGACTTGTATTTGACTGTTTGCGCAGCTTTATTCAAAATAGTCAAAATCTGGAAATCATTATATGCCCCTCAAAGGAGAATGGATAAACAAACAGTGGTATATTAACAAAAGGAATACTACCGGACAATAAAGAGACATGAATGAATGTCAAAAACATTATGCTGAATGAAAGAAGTCCTACACAAAAGAGTACATATACATATTCTATGATTTCATTTATGTGACACTCTAGAACATGCTATATTAATTTCTGATGAAAAAACCAGAAATCAGCAGTTGCCTTTGGAAATCGGGGCAAGAAAGGACTAGGAAAGCAATCTCTATCAAAATAACACTGCATTCTTCCCAGAGCTAGAACAAACAATCTTAAAATTCGTATGGAACCAGAAAAGATCCTGAATAGCCAAAGCAATCCTGAAAAAGAAAACCAAAGCTGGAGGCATCACAATTCTAGACTTCAAGCTGTATTACAAACCTGTAATAATCATCAAGACAGAATGGAACTGATAGTAAAACAGACACATAGATCAATGGAACAGAATAGAGAACAGAGAAATGGACCCACAAATGTACGGCCAACTAATCTTTGACAAAGCAGGAAAGAATATCCATTGGAATAAAGACAGTCTCTTCAGCAAACAGCGTTGGGAAAACTAGACAGCGACAGGCAGAAGAACGAATCTGGACCACTTTCTTACACCATACACAAAAATAAAGTCAAAATGGATGAAAGACCTAAATATAAGACAGGAAGTCATCAAAATCCTAGAGGAGAAAACAGGCAACAACCTCTTAGACCTCAACCACAGCAACTTCTTACTAGACATGTCTCCAGAGGCAAGAGAAACAAAAGCAAAAAGGAACTATTGGGACCCCATCAAGATAAAAAGCTGCTGCACAGTGAAGGAAACAATCAGAAAACTAAAAGGCAACCGACAGAATGGGAGAAGATATTTGCAAATGACAATCAGATAAAGGGTTAGTATCCAAAAACTATAAAGAACTTATCAAACTCAACACCCAAAAAACAAATAATCCAGTGAAGAAATGGTCAAAAGACATGAATAGAACCAAAGAAGACATCCAGATGGTGAACAGACACATGAGAAGATGCTCAACATCACTCATCATCAGGCAAATACAAATCAAAACCACAACGAGATACCACCTCACACCTGTCAGAATGGCGAACATTAACAACTCAGGCAACAACAGATGTTGACGAGGATGCAGAGAGAGAGGACCTCTTTTGCACTGTTGGTGGGAATCCAAACTGGTGCAGCCACTCTGGAAAACAGTATGGAGGTTCCCCCCAAAATTAAAAATAGAACTACCCTATGACCCAGAAATTGCACTACTAGGTTTTTATCCAAAGGACAAAAAAGTGTTGATTTGAAGGGGCACATGCACCCCAATGTTTATAGCAGCACTACTGACAACAGCCCAGTTTTGGAAAGAGCCCAAATGTCTATCGACTGACGTATGCATAAAGATGTGGTACATATATACAATGGAATATTACTCAGCAATCAAAAATAATGAAATCTTGCCATTTGCAACAACTTGGATGGAACTACAGTGTATCATGCTAAGTGAGGTAAGTCAGAGAAAGACAAATATAAAATTTCATTCATATGTGGAATTTGAGAAACAATAACAGATGAACATAGGGGAAGGGAAGGAAAAATCAGAAAAAAACAGAGGAAGACAAACCATAAGAGACTCGTAAATACAGAGAACAAACTGAGGGTTGCTGGAGAGGTGTTGATTGGGGGTTGGGCTAAATGCATGATGGGCACTAAGGAGGGCCCTTCTGGGAAGAACACTGGGTGTTGTAAGTAATTAATCGCTAAATTCTATTCCTGAAATCATTATTGCGCTATATGTTAACTAACTTGGATTTAGATTAAAAAAGGAAAAGAGGGAGCGCCTGGGTGGCTCGGTTGGTTGAGCGTCCGGCTTCAGCGCAGGTCATGATCTCACGGTTCGTGGGTTCAGGCCCCACATCGGGCTCTGTGCTGACAGCTGGCTCAGAGCCTGGAGTCTGCTTCAGATTCTGTGTCTCCCTCTCTCTCTGACCCTCCCCTGTTCATGCTGTCTCTCTCTCTCTCAAAAATGAATAAAACATTAGAAAAAAAATTTTTTAATTATAAAAAAAGAAAAAGAAAAGGAAATGCCTGGGAAAGTGTGAGAGGGAACCATTTGGTTTAATGGTAGTATTCTCTACACCTTGATGGGGTTTGAATTACACAGGCACATACATTTGTCAAAACTTATGGAACAGCACACTTAAGATTTATGTATTTAACTGTATATACATGTTACCACCAAAAAAAAAAGGAAATATAAATAATATTTAACTCTAATTAATGATATACATGTTTACGGATTTAAAGGTGAAGTTACTGATGACTGCAAATTACTCTGATATACATCAGAAAAAAAAAAGATGGACTGATGAATGGATAGAGGGATGGAAAGGTATTGCTAAAACAAATTTAGCAGACTGTTGATTGCTGAATCTAGGTGGTGACCGTTAATGTACAATACTTCCAGCTTCTCCTAGTGTTTAAAAACTTTCATAACAAAATATTGGGGGGAAAGTAAATCCAGGCATTTAATTCCTCTGCCTAAAAACTTTCCCTGCTGGTTATGCTCAGTAATTACCAATGGCCTTTACTCAGACCTGGTTCTGAGTAATACATAGTAAATATACTTGTCTGAAATTTCTGACATTGTTAAGCACTTCCCCCTTTGCAACCCTATACTATCATGAGCTGTTTCCCTTCCTTCCTTCCTGCCTTCCCTTTCTCTTTTACTCCCAAGCTGCAGTGTACCTGAGGGTGCCGCACTGAGCCCTCCTCTGTACTTCTTCCCACAGAAAACTCACTTCCAGTGTTGCAACCGTCACCTCTACACAGTCAACTCTTCCGGTCTAGTGTCCCACTTCCCACCTAGGTGTCCCACTTTGACACCTCCCCCAGTCTTGGTAACTAAAATAATCCAGCATCAATTCCTCCTGAATCCATTTCTTCTTTTTCATTCCGTCATCACAACTCTCATAAGCATCCTCAGAAACTCAGTTTATTGTAAGAGCTTCTCCTGGTTGATGTCCCAGCCTCTGTCTCTCCCCAAATTTCATCCTGCATATTTCTAAAACATCTCTAACTATGTATCTATCTGTATAACTTCTATGATCCCTCATAGTTCAAAGATACTAATCTATGCTGAGCAGGAAAAGAAAGTTAAGTAAGATGCGTTACTTGCTGTGGTAGCAGGTGTCCAGATACGGACCCCTCCCAATGAACCAGGGCTCCCGGTGTCCATGTTCTTCACAGTCCCCTCCAACACCAAATCTGAGCTGGCCCCATGACTCATTTTAACCCAAAGAAGGCCACAGAAGTAGCACTGCACCATTTCCAAGTCTACGCCCTAGGAAAGCCTAGAAATGTCCACTTTGGCACTCTTGGGAGTTCTGAGCCACCAAGTAAAAAATCTGGCCCCTGTGGTGGAAAGACCACCTGCAGAGAAAAAGCCCTCAGATAATATGGAGAGAGAGAGTGAGAAAAGGCCTAGAGCTCTCGGTGTCCCAGATGAGCCCAGCCTCCCAGGTGTCCCTGCCAAGGTGCCAGAAACATCGGTGACGCCATCATGGACGGCGCCATCCGGCCGGCCGCCATCCAACCACAGCTACAGAGTGACTCCTAAGGAGATCAGCAGTACTGTCCATCTGAGCCTCGGGCAACCCAAAGAAAATTGTGAGAGCAACGGAAATTACTGTTTTAAGACACAAAGTTTTACGGTGGCTTTTTACATAGCAATAGATAATCAAAACACTTACCCTCACGAAGCTAACTATAGGACGGAGGAGGCATTCGAGTAAACAAAAAGACCGTCAGAGGCACCTGCTAAGACAGGCACACACAGCAGGCTCGTGGGTACAGAGGAGGGTCATCTAAATGAAATGTTCACGATGTGGGAAAGCTTTCTAGAGCAAGTAACATAGCCTGAGTTTTAAGTGAGTTCATGTCGTAGTACACAGAAACCAGCATGGTTGTTGGGGAGCCTGGGTGGCTCAGCTGGTTAAGCATCTGACTTCAGCGCAGGTCACGGTCTCACGGTTTGTGAGTTTGAGCCCCAGATCAGGCTCCTGATGTCGGCTCAGAACCTGCTCCGGATCCTCTGTTCCCCTTTCTCTGTCCCTTCCCTCCTTGTGCTCTCTCTCAAAAATAAAAAACATTTAAAAAAAAAAAAAAAAAAAAAGAATGTAGGGGACTTGGCAAAAGTCTATGAGATAAGAATTTAGGATGACTCTCAGTGTTTCCGTTTAGGCACGGGGTGGGGGTGGGGAACATAGTGCAGCCACATATGGAGAAACGGTAGAAGCAAGAGTGAACTGAATTCACATCCAGATAGAAAGTTCCAGCTCAGATACTGGGACTGGAGGAAGGGATGGATGTGTCTGCTGATAGCTGGGAAACTGAAGGACGTTTCACTTGATGGCCTCTATTTCTTCCGTGAAATCAACAGCAAGATCATCTGCTACAACTAAGGAGAGAAATGGGGGACAGAAAGTTCAGAACGGGAGGTAAGAGTCTGGGGCAGCCCTCAGAGGAAGAGGGCGCCCTGACGATCCAGGTGATGTTAGCGGCCATACATTTATTCTGACCCAAAACTCACCATCATATGACTGTCTCCAGCAGCTTTCAGCAGCCCAGGGGCAAAAGAGAGGTCAGGTGGCTGGCCTGACGCACGACTGGAGGACTGCAGAAAAATGCAGGGGAAGAGAACGGAGGTGACACTGAGGGAGTAACTCAAGCAGTGGACCATGCGTCCAGGTGGCTACGGAAACACATGCTTCCGGGGGCTGAAGGAGTGGTGGCGAAGGAGTGAGGTCACCGAAGGAGACAGGGGACCCAAAGCGGTCCAAGTGTAGACTTACTGGGAACAAGCCGACTGCTGGAAGGACTGAAGGCTGTGGTCGGAGACAGGATGTTGTGACAGCCTGGCTCACTGCCGCGCACCCAGGACACTCACCAGATTGACTGATTACTAGGCAAGCTACCAGGGCTGCCATGCGTACCCGTTAAATAAACTAGGATTTGGTGAACAATTTCCAAAATGAATCTTCATGCACCCTGTTAGTTTCAATTTAGCACAGACTCTTGTATCGTATCTAAAGTACTGCTTCCAACACTAAGTCCCTTGATCTGCTTCCTACCTATCACTCTATCATATGAGTTCACTAGGCAAGCTCAGAACATCTTTTAAAAAAGAAGAATCATGCTTAATATTGCAGCTTTCCTACTATTGGTCCCAAGCTACCGTCTGACTTAACTGATGATGCCCTTTAAAGCGCGAGCTCACCATCTCACCATCTTTTATTGAGGAAGGGCTCTACTTGCTGTCATTCTCCAGGAGTCACAGTTAAAGGCAGGAATCGTAAAAAGTTCTGCCCTGGAACAGCACGCACACGGAAGCCAGTAGCTTCCCCAGGCCAGGAATAAACTCGAAGGACGTAAGCAGGGAATTAGGACGTGTCCCACGAAAGCAAGCCAACGTCCATGACAAAGCAGCCAAGTGTCCCGGAGAAAAATATCAAATAAACTGAGCATTTGGTCCTCGCTCTCAAAATAAACAAACTTAAACAAATAAAATAAAATGAAATACATAGTGACTACCCCAAATAGTACAAAACACTTAGCAGATTTCTATTAAATAAATTCACCTTTATATAACATCAATGAAAAATTTTTTCATTTTTTTAATGTTTATTTATTTTTGAGAGAGAGAGAGAGCACAAGCGGGGAAGGGTCAGAGAGAGAGACACAGAATGTGAAGCGGACTCCAGGCTCTGAGCTGTCAGCACACAGCCCGATGCGGGGCTCGGACCCAGGAACTGTGAGATCATGACCTGAGCCGAAGTCGGACGCTTAATCAAATGAGCCCCCCAGGTGCCCCTAAAATTCTCTTTTTAAAAAAAAAAATTATTTATTTTGAGAGAGAGAGAGAAAAAGAGAGAACACAGGGGAGGGATAGAGAAAGAGGGAGAGAGAGAATCGCAAGCAGGCTCTTCTGCAGTGTCAGAGTGGAGCCAGACACGGGGCTCGAACTCCCGAACCGTGAGTTCATGACCTGAGCTGAAACCAAGAGTCAGACGTTTAACCAACTGAGCCACCCAGGCGCCCCAATGTGACATTCTCTTCATTTGCTATCCAGTGATTCAACAAATACTTGTCAAATAATTACCAGATATATAGCAGTGAACTAAGTACTATAAAAGAATGAGCATGAATTTTTTTTAAATTACGTATACACACAGAGAGCGAATCTAGTATTTATCCTCAAGAGACTTACAACGTAAGTGAGCAGCTGACAGACACAGGTGGGGAAAAATGCAGCGTACAATATAAAAATAAGCACTACACGGGCAGAGAGCTTTAGAGATGTTCTGAGGAGGGAGAAATCAGAAGTGAGTTCAGGAAGAAGTGGGTAAGGAAGATGTCGCAGAGGAGGTCGAATTAAGTTGAAACTTGTAAGATAAGTAAAATGGCCAAGACATCTTATAAAAGAACCCCATGATTTCCCCCATTTTCGGGGCCAGAAATATGGGAATTACTCCAGCTCCTCCCTGTCGCCCCCCAGTGCTCCTTACAAACGCGTTCCCTTCTCTCCTCCCCGCGGGCGCCACGGTGACACAGGCTCCGACAGGGACGTCTCCTAAGTGGCCCCCCAAGCCACTCCAATCTGCTTTCCACCTGCCGAAGTCATTTCTCTGAAACGCACAGCTCATCCTCTGATGCTGTCCTCCCTTAAAATCCTGCAGTGTCTCTATCAGGGAAAACCCAACTCCTGAACATGACACAGGAACCCTTTGTGACCCGCTTCCCACTACTTCACTGGCCTCGTTCCGGCCCCGCTCACAGCTCAGCCGTGGCTCTCTCACCTGCAGGTCCCCTGGCTGCAAGGTCTTTGCCCTATTCCTTGCCCCTCTCATTCCTCCCGGTACCTACCCCCACCCTGTAACTCTGGCTCTGGAAGTCTCAATCCAACAGAAAAGTTAATGGAAGAGTACAGTAAACACGCGCCCTCCTCGAGACCCGTCGGTTGTTACGCTTACTTGCCACATTCATTTGGCCTCTCTTGGAACCATCTGAAAGCTACAGACACCCTGACACTCAGCCCCTAAAGCTCCAGCAAGTCTCTCTTGAAGAACAAGAACCACCTTCTAGGTCATCACACAACAGTATAATCCACAGTACCCCCAAATAGTTAGCATCAACGCACTATCTAATACGTGATCTATATTCAAATTTTCTCATTTATTCCAAAATGTCCTTTATAGTTTGTTTAATCCAGGATCAAAGCACGGATCATTGCACTCGGTGTTCACATTCCCCTTTACCCTTTAGGATTTATTTCTAGAATCGCCTCCTCCGGGAAGCCCTCTCGGCCTCCACCTACGCAGTCTGGGTCTCATACCACCATGTGGCATCGTTGTACTAGTTTGTAACTATTTGTCGTCTCCCTTATCAAACAACAAGCTCCTTGAGGACTCTTTATGCTCTAGGCTCTCAGTGTCTGCCTCACAGGAGACACCCCCGTACGTAAACACTGGCTGACCGAATGACAGAGCTACAAATAGCAAATATGACCGTTACGGACTGAACTGCGTCCCCAAGTTCCGCTGCTGAAGCTCTAACCAGCAGTGTGACTGTATCTGGAGATAAGGCCTGTTAGGAAGTGACGAACGTGAAATGAGGGCACAAGGATGGGGCTCTAATCCAGCAGGACTGGTGGCCTTGCAGGAAGAGGAGAGACAGCAGGAGTGTGCAACCCAGAGGAAAGGCCGCGTGAGGACACAGCAGACAGGCAGCGGTGTCTGCATGGCCAGGAGACAGACCTGACCAGGAACCAGCCCTGCTAGCATCTTACCCTTGGACTTCCAGCCCCTGGAACTGTGAGACACTACCTTTCTGTGTTGTTTTTGTTGTCATGATTCTATGGTCTTTTCTTTTTTCTTTCTTTTTTTTTTTTTTTTTACATTTCTGCCGTTTGAGTCCCCCGGTCTGTGGACCTCTGTTCCGGCAGCCCGAGCAGACTGATATGATGACCAGGAGCTTTGTGCGCACAGTTACTAGGGATGATGGAATGCAAAACAAAACCTCGATCGCTGCCAGAACAAAGGCACACACAGAAGACTTCTTCCCCCTACTTCCGGAGAAGTGGACTCCCCATGCCACAAAATGAGTGACAGAAAGCATCGTTCCGACATTCACGACACACGTGAAAAAGCAAAGCAAAACCCGACTGGACCTTCAAGAGCACGGGCAGCAGACTAGCCAGTCGGAAGGTAAAGAAAGCGGTGAGAGAGGCGTTAAGAGTGTAGAGCTCCCATCAAAGCGGACTTTCGCAGAGCCTGGAGTATAATCACAGGCTCCCCGTCCTAGCTTCTGCTCCCTGAGACGGCTGCTGCCGAGTGGCTTGCCCGCACATGCCTCTGGCTCACCCCCTCCCCCCACCCCATGAAGACGATGGCAAAGGCCATGTCGTCGGTGGGCAGCGGCAGCGGATTCGATCGCTCGCAGCGCCCGGGACGGCGCCACGGTCCCAGCGCGCTTTTCGTAACCGCTGGCGCGTGGATCAGCACGGACCAGCGACCCACCGCGCGCTCGTTATCATTCGAGTCTCCACAAAACAGACTGGTCCGTAGGCTCCTTCCCAAACGTGCTTTCTCACGTTGACCTTTCACGGCACCATCTTTCACGCTTGGAAAGATGATTCAACGGATGAGCTTGCTACTTTCCCCTCAGAGCTCTGACTCATTAGCAAGCCAAGATTTTCTGGACAAACAAAAGCGCATTTTAGAATCTGAATAAAACCATCAGTGTTCACAGTTCCTTTGATTTCAACATTAAGGAACCTGGAAACCTGAAAATCTGACCGAATTCCGTACCTACTTGGCTCTTGCTGCAATACCTAGAGGAGAACATAGATCCACTAAATAACTCCTTCCAAGCAGCTGACTTACGACGTTACTCTTTGAAATCTGTTTTGGTGAATAACAATCAGGGTACTTCCACAGCCCGACTTCTCAAGAATCAGGTTCAAAGTGAAGTGGCTGTCAGGTGCATCTCAAACCCTGATCATACTTGGGACCCGATAAGCAGCGGCTAGTATCTCCGAGTACTACCGAACCTGAAATTTTTACTGAATCTCACACAAGGTGCTGGGAACGCTAAAGTCATCAGAGGAGTTTATCTGTGCACTTGTTTTTCAAGTAAGAATCAGCCCAAAGGAAAGAAAGTAGGAACACAAACACGGCGGGCTACTTACGCACAAATACGTACGTGCGCGCAGGGCTCTATTCTAAACAGCACCATTTACCTTCTGCCCTTTTCACAGAGCTTCTCAATTTCAGCTTTCAGATCCTGCTCCTTCTGCAAGAACTCCTTCTTTTCTTTCTCTATCTTCTTCTTTGTTTCTTCGCGCTTTATGGTTACATCCTGGATGGCCTTCAGTATCTCCTGAGTCCCCCATAATTACAGTCACACACAAATAGAGAAGGGAACGAATTAGTTCTTTTGGTCTGAAGGTTATTTTTAACTCACACAAACGAACACATTGACCTCAGTACATTCAAGTTGAACTGAAAGATTCTGGTTGACGGTGGCTCCGAGAGCCAGTATTCAGACGGAAGAGAGGAAGGTACAATGAAGTAGACTTCGGTTCAGCAGGAGAAGAATTTCTAACAATCCCGACTGTTCAAGAATGGAATACACTGCTTTCTGAGGCAATGACCCCTCCATTCCTCGTGTTCTGATAAAGGCTGAGTGAGCACCTGAAAATGCCTGTACAGGGTGGGAATTTCTTACTTCCAACAGATATGGTCTTGTTTTGTTTCGTTAAGGTTCTACTTTATTTTGTGGGAGGGGTTTTGTTGTTATTTTACTTGAACAAACACACTATATATGTATATATATTAGTAGCAAGAAGTCAAATAATAAAAAAGTGATAGTTAAGTCACTCCCTGTCCACCCCAATTCCACCCATAACAAATACGTTCACTGTTTGGAGCGTGCTTTCACATCGCTCTCTGTTCTCACACACACGTGTACACTTATATGTGTATTTCTTTGCTTTTGTGTTTTATCCAAATGAGAGGATTTTATACGTGTTATTTGGCATCCTTTTTCCCACTTGACGTAAACACACGGTCAATACAGACTTAATTTACAAATAGCTGTATAAGACATAATATGTATATATCCAATTTATCCCACCATTCTATGCTAAGAGTCCATTAAGTTGATTGCAGTTTTTGGTAACTATACACCATACTGCAATAAATACCCTGTAAGTCTACATTTTCATATAACAACATTTATTTCCGTAGAACAGACTTAATAATACAATTGCTAGATCACAGAACATTTCAAGTTTTAACTGATAATTATTTTTAATAAAAAAAATTTTTAACGTTTATTTTTAAGAGAGAGAGAGAGAGAGAGACAGCGTGTGAGCGGGGAAAGGCAGAGAGAGAGGGAGACACAGAATCCAAGGAGCCTGCTTGCTGTCAGCACAGAGCCCGACACGGGGCTCGAAGTCATGAGCTGGCAGATCGTGACCTGAGCTGAAGCAGGCCGCCTAACTGAGCCACCCACGCACTCCTGACTGATAATCCTTAATAACTTTTCCAAGGTTACAACAATGCATACGACCACAAATGTCTGAAAAGAGTTCATCTCTCCTCACCCCTGACAACTTATTTCATTTGTGCCCATCTCTTGAGGGGAGAGAGAGGAATGGTATCTAATAATTTTAGGGAGCATTTTCCTAACTCCGGTCTTTTACTGTGTTGAATTTGCCTTCTCCAACTCGAAGAAGCATTCAATGCAGAGACTATGTTTCCTTTACCACTAAATCTGCAGAGCTTAGATGAGGAACTCAGAAAATACTTGCTGAATGAATGAATGAATACCAGTGAGGTTGAGCTTCTTTTCATATATTTATTATCCACTTGCTTTTTCTCTTCTTTTGAATTACCGTTTATAATTGTTGCAGGTAAAATAATAGCCCCCTCCCCCAAAATATGTCCACATTGTCATCGAATCTAATCTAATCTCTGGGTCCTGTGAATATGTCACCTCCCATGGGAAGGGAGACTGTGCAGGTGTGACTAAGTAAAGACCTGGATATGGGGAGACGATCCTGGATCTCTGGATACACGGAACTTAATCATGCAAGTCTTGAAAAGTGGAGAACCCTTCCCCGTTGTGATCGGATGAAGATGTGATCAGGGAAGAATGGTCAGAGATGGAAATCTGCTGACCTGGAGGACGGAGAAGGGTGCCACAAGTCTAGGAACGCAAGCACCCTCTAGAAGCTAGAAATGCAGAGAGAGCTATTCTCCCTGAGTCCCCAGGAAGGGGTATAAACCTGCCAATACTTGGATTTTAGCCCAGTGACACCGAAGTTGGACTTCTGACCTATAGGACCGGGAGGTAAGAAATCTGTGTCACGTTCAGCTGCCAAATTCATGGTAATTTGTCACAGCAACAACAGGAAACTATACAATAACCTCTCCTGGTTTTTCCTCCAGAGTATTTGACCTGCACCATGAATCTGTAGGAGTCTCAGAGCACAGATATGGATATTAAACCGTCCGTCAGATGTGCCACAAACATTTTCCCCGTCTATCATTTACCTTCTGAGTGGTTTCTGTATCGTTTGCCATATCAAAGTTTTAAATTATATATAATAAGGTTGATTTATTTCCTTATGGCTTCTGGGTTCTTTTGCCTGGCTTAACATGACCTCTTGCAACTCAAGGTTTTATAATATGCTCCTAAACTTTCTTTTAATTTATGTTTTTTCCAGTTTTTACATGTAGAGTTTTAATCTACCTAGAATTATATTTTAATATAACATAAGAGTCTAACCACATGGTTTTCCAGACAGTCAACTGTGTCAAAAAAAAAACATGTTAAATAAATAACTTTTTCTCTGAACTAAAATATTTGTGTGAGTTTGAACAAGATGCCTTCAAAAATTCTTTTTATCCCTAAAATTCTAAAACAACCATTAAAAGATGAATACTGCCCTTCTATTTCTATTAATTCCGAAACAAAATTAAAGTGTGATTAGGAAGTGTAGCTCTACTTATTGACAATTTTAATACGCAGAATACCTGGTGATTCTTCATCTCTTCTTCTCTCCTTTGCTGAAGTTGCTTTAATTGCACTTGGAGCTGATTCTCCACTTGCCTCTGCTTGTCCAGGACCTCCTGGTAACGCTCCTTCAACAGGGTCCTCTCTGTCATCATTTTGTCCTGTTTGTAACCAGAGAAGAGTTTAATTCCCCGATCTAACTGCAAAAAAACAGTCACCAGATGACTATTCGAGGCACCGTGCAGAGCCCGGGGCTGCACAATCCAATATTCTAACTGCTGGCCGTGTGTAGCTATATAAATTTAAATCTATTAAAATAAGAGAATTTAAAAATACGGCCCCTCAGTAACCTAGCCACATTCCAAGCACTGAGTAGCCACAAATGACAAAAGGCTACGGTACTAGGTGGCACAGGAAACGGGACATTTCCCATCACAGGACATTCTATCACACAGCACTGCTCTAAGGCGAGGGCTGGGAACTCGTGGCCTGTGGGCCGAATCCAGCCATTGTCTGCTTTTATAAGTAAGTCTTCTAGGAACACAGCCATACCCAATGGCTTACAAGCTACTTTCATGCTACCATGAGCGGAATGGTCCCAGAGCCCAAAGACTAAGACATTTACCATCAGACATTTTACAGAAAAGTTTGGCAGTCGCTGCTCTAGGGAATGAGAGGAAGGAGGCATTTTATCAGAGGGAGAAGAAATGAATGGGCAAAGACCAAAAATCAGATCACCTACTCAAGAATGCATCCAGAAAACAGGACTCACTAGTTCTAAGAATGGACAGATCCACTAAAGGGGTCAGGCAAACACAGTATTCGGACTGGGCCCATCAGCCAAGTCTCATGTAACGGAGGAGGAGAAGTTAAGGCTTCCAAGAACCGCAGTGCAGTTCTGCCTCCCACATCCGTAAATCAAGAGAAGTGATGCTTACCTTTCAAAGGGACACTAAAACCTAAAGATGGTCACTTTAAAACAGATTTGGTGTAAGGCGGCCCATGTAAAATTTAAACTGAGAGCGTTCAATTGGACTTGTTCCTTAAAAGATAACTATTTTTGGGGCAACTGGGTGGCTCAGTCAGTTCAGCGTCTGACTTCAGCTCAGGGCACGATCCCGGGGAAGTTCGCAGGTGTGAGCCCCGCATCAGGCTCTCTGGTGTCAGCACAGAGCCTGCGCGGATCCTCTGTCCCCCACTTCTCTGTCCCTCCCCCGCCTGCACGCACACATGTGTGCACACACACACACTCTGTCTCTCGCTCTCTCTCAAAAATAAATGTTAAACTTGTTATGTTAAATTTATGTTAATAAAATTGAAAAGAAAAGGTAATTATTTTCAAAGAAAAGACAGGCTTTAGAAGTGAATGAAGAAAAACTTATCACGTTATGATAGTCAAAAGTAAGCTCAAATGGGACTTTAGCTTTGGGAAGAGCTAGTCCAGGTGCTGAAACATGACTCAGGCTCCCCGACGACTCCTCATGTCACACTGTTACAGGGATTCTGAACTGGAGGTCTGTGATGGGCCTCAGAGATCTCTGAACTCTCTGAAATTGGGGTGGGGAGGGAGATACATTTTTCTGAGATGAGAATTAATGTTTTAAAAACATTCTGGGGACACCTGGGTGGCTCTGTCAGTTACACACCTGACTTTGGCTCAGGTCATAATCTCAGTCTGTGAGTTCAAGCCCCGTATTGGGTGAACACAAGCCCCACTCTGGGTGAGCTCCACTCCCCTCTCTCTTTCTCTCTGCCCCTCACTCACCTGCACCCTCTCTCTCAAACGAAACAAAACAAAACACCATTCTGAAAAAGGACTTTAACCCAAGAAAAGTTAAAGAAAGGTTAAGAACCAGTATGCAGCTAGTAGATAAGAGGAGTCTTTTCTTTTTTAAGCACAGCTCTTTCCCTTTATTTTCTTGTGGTGCCTTCTCTGTCCACACTGCATATTTAGAACACCTCAGGACGGCAAAAAAACCCACGAGTTTCATGGCAAGAAGGCTGAAGGTGCATACTATTTGCACACACAGAGAACTGAAGGATACACAGTCAACTACTCAATCCAAATCATCGCATCTTAACAGGTCACAGTACTTTGTTTCATGGGTGGCTGATTGGTTCCAAGGATCAGAAGTTACAATTTCAAATGCAGGCAGTGGAAAATTACCATAAATGCACAAAATGGGAAACAAATAAAGCAGGAGCCAAGTTTCTTGTATTGCCACCAAGCTTAACGCCTGCCTAGCTCCACTGCCTTTTTGTAAAATAGTTTTGAATTTCAATATGCATTAAAAATGTAACTAACAAAATATCACTATTACTTACGATGCAACCAGGTAAAAAAAAAAATGATCAGATTTAAAGTCAATCCTGAGAACATCATTAAGAAAAACAGAATAATGGGGTGCCTGGGTGGCTCAGTCGATTGAGCGTCCAACTTGGGCTCAGGTGGTGATCTCGTGGTTGGTAAGTTTGAGCCCTGCATCGAGCTATCTGCTGACAGCACAGAGCCCATTTCAGATCCTCTGTCTCCCTCTCTCTCTCTCTGCCCCTCCCCCGCTCACACTCTCTCTTTCAAAAATTAGTATTAAAAAAACCTTTTTTTTTTCAATAAAAAGATAAACAGAATAAAAACACAGGTAGCCATGACAAGTATCACAACGGTTTACACCAGCGACTGAGGCTGGGAAACAGGGGGGTTGGAGGGACGTCCCCTGCAGCACTCGCCCTGGCCACTGGCCGGTCCATGACGACACAGAAGGAAGAGGTGCGCCTCCGCTTCTACCCTCCAGCCCCCACGCTTTGATCTCCTGGTTTGTTGAATGTTTACCAACAGAAGAGTCTCCTGCTATGACCCCTCTCTTACGAGGTAGACGCTATTTGTATGAGGCCATTGGCAGGCCTATTTCCCCATGGTTGTTGTTATCATGTGGCTAGTTTGCATCTGCCCTCATTCATTCAGTATTGTATCAGAAGCATTCTCCACGTTGCATACAGTTCCTTTTTGAGGGTTGGTTTCCATTGAATAAAAAAAAGAATACCATTGGCTACATAGCTCTTGCCTTCTAATGAACTTTCAGTTACTTGGGGAGAATAAAGTCAAATAAGTGGGATGAATGGGTCAAAGCATATAAATTTTTGTCATTTCTTAACTGTGAACAACCATTAAGCTTGAGGCTTTCTGGCTCATAAAAAATAATGGTCACCTTTTTTTAAATATATTTATTTAACCTCAAGTTATGTGACACACAGTGTAGCACTGGCTTCAAGAGTAGAACCCAGGGATCCATCCCTTACACGAAACACCCAGCGCTCATCCCAACAGGTGCCCTCCTTAACGCCCAGCTCGCTGCCTTTTTAAAAGCACGTGGGCCAAAGAGGACGGCCACACAAAACGTAACCCCGGGCCTCTTTTGGCCCAGTGGCTGGCTGGCTTCCGCCCCTGCTTCACACTGGTGCTACAGCTACTGGATAACTTAGCAGCCCCCTTGGATTGCTACAGGCATCGGAACCCCACCGTACAACTGTGGGCACAAAGTAAATACTCTGCGTGAAGGTGCTTCCAGGAAGTGCTCAAGAAACGGTGACTTGTACCCCCTTTCCCTGGGGCTTCTCTTCTAGCTCGGTTTTCCCAGCACCCTCCATCAGCTCGCTCATCTGTATGGTCTTCTTACCTGCCTCCTCTCCGAATGATGCCGGAGTTGCTGCTCTCTGGCTAAAAAACTTTATTCGCTTCACCTGGTTAACGTGCTCCCATAACTTCCTTCCTTCCATCTGCCCCACAATGTCTTCAACTGGACCAAATATCCACTTTCTTATCTAGTTGGTTGCTGCAAACACTTTTCCTCTTTTCCTCCACTCGGTTAACACGTATTATCCTAAAGACCTCTTCCCGATGCTGGGCACCTTTCCTAGCCTCACGCTTCCTCTTGAAAAATACATATTTTGATATCCATACACTTAAGCGGTGGGAAGTTTTTACCGCAAAATGCCAGGGATAGTTCAAAGAGGCCATTTTCACAATGGGCAGCTCTTGAGGTTTTAAAAAACTAATTACTAGGAATAAAAAGGGAGGATAGGACTCAACGTGAGGAGACTGCCACAGGTAAGCTTAAAACACAGCCTCTGGCACGAAAGAGAGAAGGAAAATCCCACTGTGTTGCGAATTACTTCTTCTGTACTTGGATTACTGTATTTAGCTCTTAGGATGACATTTTCAAAGCACTGAGAAGATGGGACGCGTCCCGGTAGAAAAGTAACCGTCACCGGGGTGATGGAAGGGCTGGAAAATGCATCCCGTGAAGAAAAGAAGAACGTTAACGTCTGGAGATATTTTCTTTCTGGAAAGATTCAGACTTGAGGCGGGAGAGGAAGAGGCATTAAAAAAGACCTCAAGTATACGTAGGGCAAACAAGCAAAGGAGGGCCTGGATTTACTCTATGGAGCCCAAGAGAACACTGCACCAAGCAGCGGTAGGCGTCTGTCGTCACCTTGGAACAAGAGCTGACAGTAAGGTGGGGCGCCGGGGGGGGCTCAGGCAGTTAAGCATCCGACTCTCGATTTCAGTTCAGGTCACGATCACACGGTTTGTGAGACCGAGCCCGGCATCGGGCTCTGTGCTGACAGCGCAGAGACAGCTTGGGAGTCTCTCTCTCTGTCTCTCTCTGCCCCTCCCCTGCTCGCTCTCTCTCTCAAAATAAATAAACTAAAAAAAAAAAAAGGTCTAACAATAGGAGCAATTTCTCAAATACACTCGGCTGCTTTATGAGTAATAAGCTTCCCATCTCTGGAAGTGATCACATAGAAGTCAGCTGACCTTCTGTCAGGGATTTGAAAAGGAGATTCCTGCACCATTTCTAACTGAGATGATATCGAGGCAGTCTGAGTTAATGGTCTCATATATTCACGGCGACCGGTTAAGTACTTACCAGATTCTTTTCGATATCCTGATCCGTGTTTACCTCTGAATCGGCCGTCTTAAAGTCAGTCTATAAAGAAAGAAACAATTATATTCAGAAACGTTCAGAGACCTTTGAAAAGGCAGAATTACTCTTTAGTAGTTTCACCTAGAAATCTGCCGCAAGTAACTAAGAAGCTAACTTTGTTTGCTTTCCCCTTATCGGCTCCCTAACAGGAGAACCGTAGGTCTGGCAGACACTGACCTCTACACTGCACTGAACGGCATCCCCCAGCATCCCCCGAACAAAGCCCAAGAACTGACAGACAGCCTCGAGTGTGAGATAAGAATTTTGCCCCCTACAACCTATCGTGCCCATCCTGCCTCCTACAGCAAAGACACCGATCACTAGGAGGCAGGATGCAACGACCTGAAGACGCAGGTCAGAGAATTCACAAGGATTCCTCGTGCAAGGACTAAGATGGGAAATATGAACGCTAATGACCTACTACGACCAATTAGTCAGCGGAAGAGATTATTCGGAGGTCACAAAGTCCCTGGTCGCCAAGATCAGACACCGGCTCCTGACTTTCTTATTTATCGAACGCCAGAAGGATGTCCTCCCACGGCACTGTGTGAAAATCGTACGGTAGCTGGCGACCAGAAAACGAGACGGAGGAGATCTCCGCCACCTAGGAAGAAACGTCTCCTGCCCTCGATAAATACGTAAATAAGCAAAGAGCCCCAATTCCATTGTAGTAATAGAAACTTGATACTTGACCTGTACAGCAATGTTTTGAGAAAGCTTCAGGGAAGTGCTATCCTGATCATCATCCTGATCCACTCTGACTCCTTCAACCCCATTTGCGGGAGGCACTACAGGTCGGAAATCCAAGCCTGTGTCCCTGCTACCTTCCTTTAGGATGGAGGCTGGTGGGGATTTCTCTTCCGAACAATTCCCGGAGGCAAGCTGCTGTGTACGGCACCCTGCCTTAAGAGACCGCGTGACGGGATGGAGGCTCTCCCGGAGGCACGTGTCCCCCTCCTCTCCTGCCGTGTTGGCCACGTCCTTCAAATCAGCCTGAGACCCACCGCCAGAAAGACAAAGGGCTGTGGCTAGCAAGTTTTCTCCTAACACCGCCCGGTGCGCTGCTGACGTGTCACCTGCTGATGAACCAGGATTCTGCTCTGGCTGTTCCAAATGGACATTTCTGTTATTCTCCTTGGTTACCGTTTGGCTACTTACACTCGACAGAGGCGAGTTCTTGTGCTTCTGGGCAGGGTCTTTGGGGCTATCAAAGACAGAAGACAAGAAGTTTCTCTCTTCACCCAGTCTTATGGAGGATTAAATACACAATACCTTTAACATAACGACTAGAAGAACAAAACCAGGCTACACAAGCCCCCCAAACCATCAGAATGAAATGGAACTTAGTCTCTGTCCAGCACTTTTTATCCCCTATACAAGGAGGACAGTCTGGCGATTGAGAACCTGGCCTGTGGAGACAGACCTTGACTGTCCGGTCATGGTAAATAAACACACATAAAAACACACTCTGAAGATCCAAAGATTTCTAAGATCCAATTTGAATAACTTTTGGGAACGTCGATGAAATAGCCTAATGCTCGTCATTATTTCAGCTAGTTACATGTACTAACTTAGTGCCACGTGATGCTCTAATAAATAAAATACTAACTCAAAAACGTTCCACTCTCCCATGTCCCAAAAATAATTTTCAAATTCCTTGTACAGATCTTTGACCAGAACCACTTCTTAGGTTCTTTGAAGAGTTTTCTGGAACATAGCAGCTTCACTTCAAGCTGTCTGGGGCAGAGACAGTTTTGAATCCAACACTGAAGCTGTCCCTAGAAATGTCATCCCAGACAAGTACACACGTGTGCAACACGGGGAGAGTTTTACTGTTTGTCGCGGCCACTTATCGCATTGCTTTTTGAAGAGACCTTTAAAACCGATTTACGATGGCACCTCACGTTCAGAACGGCAAGTCTCTCACCAAGGAATGAGGACTACATCTGTGTTAAATTTCCTCGCCCCTTCTTTTTTTTAAAAAACTGGTTCTGTCAACTGACGCCCGTAAGTACCCTGAGCCAGCACCGACTGAGGCCTTGGGTCCCGGTGCCTTCCGTTCTCAATAGGTACAGGCTGTTAGAAATACAACAACTGGGAGCATCTCGGGATACAAAAACGTTTATAAACACTTCTGGCTGATTCCTTGCTCAGAGTTACTGAGACAGTGGGGGCGGGGGGAAGACACTTAATTATTAATTTGGGCATATACGGTCCAGTATATCCTGGGTGTCCATCCTGACTCTGCTATTTACCGGTTGTTTGGCTCTGGGCAAGTTCCTTAACTTCATTTGTAAAACAGCAATCTTACCCTCCTGATAGGATCATTGTGAGGGTGACAGGAAATCATGCATGTGAAGTATTTGGTACAGAGCCTGGCACAGTAAATACTCAATAAACCTCAGCTGCTGTTCTTATTACTAGCAGTATGTGGCTGATTCCATCTATAAAACGAAGATCCAAGTTCATGGTTAGGCTTACTCAACATTTGCCCCCATTACCCCTCCGCTAACAAATCTCTCTTCATGGAAACCAGCATTTATTAAGCACTACGGAGTCAGGCAGGCCTGGGTTCAAACCCTGACTCCAGTGTAGCCTGGCGACCCTGGGCAAGTTACTGACCTCTCTGTGTCTCAGTTTCCTCACCTGTAAATGGGAACGATAATATTAGCACCTCCCCCCTGGGTTTGCTGGATTAACTGTGTTAATACACGCAAAACTGTTAGTGCAGTGTTGTCTATTATATTAGGTCCGACGTACTCTAAAAAAGAGCTGAACATACAATTTAGCACAACGCTGTACGTAACTGTGTATTAGGCACTCTAAGATGCGAGGTTGGGTAATCATAGCTTCGGCCCTCAAGAGTTCGGAGAAGGCAGAGTATCTACACACAGCAGGGCGCCACACTGACACAACGACCTATTTATCTGTAGCTGATGCAGACACACACGTATTCGTGTGTGTGGACACACACGTGCCTCGTGTATGTACGTGTGTACGCGTCCGTAACTCTACGTAAGACAAAAAACATATACAAGTAGGCCAGCAGGATACATAACATGATAACACACGTAATCGTCACATAAACATGTAGACGTGATAACGTAGATATACACCCCCGTATGACACGCACCAGACACACGTAACTAAATGGACACACAGGCCACGTAAAGGAGGGCGGTGACATATTTGCATTTTTGGAAAAGTCCGACCCCTGTATTCTACTCTTATTTGCTGGACACACACCCAGCACGCGTGCTGAGTGCCGGGTGCCGCGTCAGGGGCCGTAGATACACATCGGGCCGCGCTTCATCTAGTGCAGCGCCACCGGGGCCAGGAAGAGGCAAGCCCAGCCGTGCTCCCCAAGAAGCCGTCTCGGAAGCCCTTCGCCCAGGGGACCTTCGCAGTCAGGGACGCGCGCGTTACCTTAGACCGTCCGGGAGGCCTTCGTCCGATTTGGAAGCACACAGACTAGAAGAGGACTCTGGAGGGTTGGGGGCACCGGACACCGCACCAGCCACCTCGGACGCCGCCGCCATCATGCTCTGTACATCCAGAAACAAATTACGGGCCGCGAGTTTCCAAGTGTTAAGACCAGCGTCTCCTCTCCCCCCGAGAACATCTTTGGACGGCGTTGCAGGAAAGAAACACAAAGCAGAAGTTGGGTCCCAGGAGAAAATCAGGCCGCGGAGCTCTCTGCAGCAGGGTTTTAAAGACCCTTCGGATCCGACAGGCCCCCCCATGGGGGGATTCACTTTTGGCAGCCATGCGGGGATTTAAAGACAGGCTGCTCTGTGAGAATCTTCCAAGGGGTCCACGTGCCCACCTTCACGCAGCATTGTTTACAGAGCACTACCTGGGGGCCTAATGATCGGTAACGTCCCAGGCTTTCTAACGCAGGGAAAGCATTCTTCCTTAGCTTCGGTGAAGGATTTGGGGGTGGTGTGCAGCGTGCAACACCGCATCCGGCAATCCCGGCTTCTCTCCCTGCCAGTGTGCTCCCCGCGGACGGGAAATGTTCCGGAGCCACTGCCTGAGAAAAATTCGGACTCTTCAAAGTTACTGCAAGGGTGCGACTGAGCACAGGAAGCCCGGGTGCTCCACCAAGAGAAAGAGAAGCCGGGCAGCGGGGCAATCCGAGTCAGGACCCAGGGCCGATGCCTTCTTTGGATCAGAAGGTCACCCTTTGTGAGGCAGGACTAACCGGCCGCCCTGGGCGGTGAAGACAAAGGGGGAGGAAAGAATGTGAGGGGGGCGGCTGGGGGGGACACCGGGTTAGTTTACATTCTCGTTTTCATTTCAACAGCATCACGGGTATCCCCCCTCCCCTCCCCCCTTCCAGCGCGCACGGGGCAAGCACGCAGACTGGGCTCTGTCAACACCTCGGTCACAGGCCAGGGACCCTGCGTGCCTCAGTTTCCCCCATCATCAAAGCTCCTGGGAGAGAATGGGCCCAGATCGCCACTCCTGCTCCCTCGGGGGCAAACAGCCTGCCCCAGCAGAGCCCGGGGTCGCGGGTCCTCGGCGCCCGGCAAACGGGAGCGCAGGGCACGGCTCCCGCGGGCGACTGGAGCCCAGGGGGGCGCGGGGCAGGAACCGCGCACGCACGGTGCGGCGCGGGGTGGGCAGTCGAACGCGTCAAGGGAATCCCCGCGGCGGCCGCCAGCGAGGCGGCGACGCCAGGAGCGACGGGGGCTCGGGCGAGGACGGGGCACGGCCGCGAAGGGGACAATGGGGGAAGCGGCCGCTTCAGCCGGGCACCGCTAAGCCCGCCGCTTCCACGGGCCGGAGCCCCCCGCCCCCTCCCTCGGGCCCCCCACCGCGCTGCCGGCGCCGGCCCCCTCCGAAGGCCGGGACCCCCGCCCCGTCCGCACGGCCCCCTCCACGCCCCCCGCCTCGACCCGCCCGCCCCTGCCCGGGCCCCGGGCGTCGCAGCCCCCCCTCCCCGCTCGCCCCCCCCCCCGCACACACCTCCCGCGCCGCGCCCCCCGGGAGGCAAGGGGGGGAGGGACGGGACGCACCTGAGCGGGCGGAGCGGGGGGAGGGGGCGGCCGAGCCTCGGGGGGAGGGGTCGAGCGCCGGCCCGCGCGCGGCACCTCCCACTTCCGGCGGCGCGAGCGGAGCGGGCGAGGCTCGGCCGGGAGAGGAGCGGCCGCGGCGGCAGCGCGCCGCCCCCGACGGCGCCCCCTGGCGGCCAGAGCTGGCGCCGCGCGAGCGCCGCGGACTCCGCGGAAGCCCCTGAAGACAGCAAGGGGACTCTCCGGGGGCGCGGGGAGGAAGACGGAGGCAACCGCGAGGAGCAAGGAGACCCGGCGGAGGGAGGAGCCCCTCTGGGAAGGTCCCAGGGAGAGTCGGGGCCATGGCCATCAGAGAGAGAAGAGGAACGAGGTGTTTGTAAAGGTGGCAACCGAGACGCCCTTTCCAGAGGACGCCATGAAGGGCAAGACGGTCGCTCCGGGCAGGGCCCCTGTCGAGGACGCCCTGACAGCTCGGGGCGCTGGGGCCGCGCGAGCCGAGCCCACGGCGCCCACCCGCTCCCCTCCCGGCAGAGGATGCCCGGAGCGGCCGGCCCCCTAGCGCCGCTCGCTCCGGGCCGCTCGGCCGGGCCGGGGCCCCGCCGCTGATTGGCTGCGCCGCCGGGCGGAAGTGATGCTACTGTCACTGGCTGCCCGGGCTCCCGGGAAGCCGCGAGTTTCCGCAGGCAGGCGGCGGCGGCGGCGGCGGCGGCGGCCGGGCCGGTGAGTTGGGCGCTCGGCGGGGGCGGGGCCTGGCAAGTGCGGGCGGCCCAGGGCTGGGGGGCGGGGGGCGGCATCCGAGGGCGAGGGGGCTGCCCCGAGGGCGCCCGCAGTCCCGGCCCCGGGGAGCGCCGGCCGACCGCGCAGCGGGGTCCGGGATTCCAGGGTAGTTCGGGTCCCTCGGAGGAGGGGGACACAGTGCACGGGGCGGAGGGCAGTCACTGAAACGGACCGCGGACGCAACCCGATTTCCAGGAAGCGGGTGCCGAGGCGCGAGGAGGCGGACAGTCCCCTGGGACGGTCTCATTCCTGCGCCCTGGGCCGTCCGTGTTCTTTCCTGTCACCCGTGGCGCCTAAGGGCTGTGAAGATGCACAACGCAGTTGGGTGAGGGTGCGCTCCGCCTTCGGAGGGTATTTAGGGTTCCTCTCCCAGGGGCCTGGGGTGGGCGTAGGAGCCGGTACTGCTCCGCCAGGAAGGAGGAAGTGGTGGTCAGGTTTCTCTTCTCTTCCGGAAATCAGGGGGATCTGGGAGCCTGAAGGGGCCTGCCGGGGGGCACGATCTGACTGTCTGGCCGGACTTTGTTGTACTTAGTCATGTGTGGGGAGGGGCACCTGACTGTGTTGGGACAGTGGAGGCCGCGGGGGGTGGGGGGCTAGGAGGAATGAGATGTGGAACGCAGAGTTTTGGAGGGAAAACTTGGGCGGTGTACGCTCCCTTCTCCCTTTCCAAAGAGACTTCAGTAAAATACCGATTTTTCTGTAACGTTTTGAGCTGGAGCCATTTGGGTACGTGTGGGGCTGCTGAGCCCTGCCTTGGGGTGACACGAGTGCAGAGCAGATGATTGTGCCCAGTCACCCGTGGGCACGCACATGTCCCCACAGTTGCCCACCAGTTCTAAATTCGGCCCTCCTGCATGGGACCCCGGGTGGCCGCCCCAGGTTTGGAGCCCAGCCCTCACTTCAAGCCCACTCGCCCAGCTAGCACCTAGGGGGTAGTAGGCCCTCCCCGCTACTTTCCAATCATTTCTTCCTTCCCGGTTGCCCGCTTGCTTTTTACTCCGGTTCAGTTTCGCGCGCACTCTCAGGTTTTCCCCATTTCCACTGCTTCCTGCCTACTCTTACTTCCCCTGGCATCCGTCAGAGATACAGAAATCAGGAGATTAGCTGCCACCTCGACTACTAGGAGGCAGTACTCCCTGCTTCGTGATGAGGGTGTTGTTCAAGCCCCCTCCTAGGCCCCCGGGGAAAAAAGAAGAGGGTGGCCTGATGGTTAGGACAAGAGGTAGTGTTTCTGGGCTCTGTCCTGCCGTGGCCGGTTCTTTGCCAGCCTGCAGCCACCTTGAGATCCCTGAAAATGAGACGTGATCGTTGGCCAGTTCCCTTGGGCACAGGGGACCTGCAGTCCCTGGCTAACCTCTGCTTGCTCCCCTGGGTTTGGGAAGACACCATTTCTTCTTTTCTTGGGGCCCACAGGTCTGCGGTCTGTGCTCAGAGTCAACGCTACTCAGTGAAGGTGATGCCTTTTCTCCATTTGCACAAAATGTGCGTGAGGCGGCCAGCCAGACCAGGAGCACAGCCCCACATAGGGTCCAGGTAGGATCGGGGCGCCGTTGTGGGGAGTCGGCCCTGAGGACAGCCGGACTGAGATGTCAGCTGGGGAAAGATATACGTCCCCTCTAAAGGGAGGAAGGTCTCTGTTAAGGAACAGTCACGATTCTGCCAGTAATCTACGGGAGCGATATGACTTCTAAGCCCTTTTCAGAGCAACGGTGGCAGAGAGCAGCACGTTGCCTGTTAGCAATCGACATTCTACCTGATTATCTGGTGAGAGGGCAGTTGGCCCTTCATGCCGTAGAGGTGTCCCCTGGGGCGGGTACTGGCCCACACCCCACCTGAGGGCTTGTCCCTGTTGCTCAGGAATAAACGTGAATAAAACGAGAGGATCAAGGATTTCAACATTTACACGGAGTGGGTTGGGGATTTCTAGGTGTAACGCATTGGTGGCTTGGTCTGCCTGCAGACTCCCGTGATGTCCTTTCTATCTGTCTGCAGCCTACTGCGCTGATGCCGAAGGGGAGGCAGAAAGTGCCACGCTTGGATGCCCCCCTGGGCCTGCCCACCTGCCTCTGGCTGGAGTTAGCCGGGCTCTTCCTCCTGCTTCCCTGGCTCATGGGCCTGGCGGGGGCCGATGGACCTGGAGCCCAGGGTCTGGGGGGGCTGAGCTGGGCCGTGCATCTGGACAGCCCGGAAGGGGAGGAAGAGACCCTGGAGCAGCGGGCAGACTCCTTGGCCCGGGCAGCGGGGCTGCTGAACGCTGGACGCGTCGGGGAGCTCCACGGGTACTATGTCTTTGTCCAGCCGGCGGGGCAGCAGCAGGTGGAGGCCGCCCGGCAGCAGGCGGAGACCGTGTTAGCCGGGCACGAAGCTGTGCGCTGGCACTCAGAGCAGAGGCTGCTCAAGCGGGCCAAGCGCAGTGTCCACTTCAATGACCCCAAGTACCCACAGCAGTGGCACCTGGTGAGTCCGGTCCTGCCGTTTTCAGCTTTCCGGTGCATGTGTGCCGGGTGTTCCACTCGTTCGTAGGCTTTCGACTGCGTTACTCCTCGGTCCTCCCATCCTTTGCCAGAGGAGACACATCTGAGGGCCTCACCTTCCCTGTGCCCACTTTTGGGGGGCCCGTGGACCAGAGGTGAGGGTGTGGGTGCCGGCACCAGGCTGCCTGGGCTCAAATCCCGCTCCGCCACTCGCCGACACCCGTCGGAGCAAGCTGCTTACACCGCTCTGTGCCTGTTTCCCCCGCCGTAAAATGGAGGTTGTAACAGTACCTACCTTGTGGAGTTATGGTTAGGATGAGTGGATTCACGTATGTGTGCCTGACACACGGTAAACACCATGACATGTTACGTCATAGAACGTTAATATGACTACGTGTATGTGTATATATATCTATATATATATATATTTTAAGTTTACCTTGAGAAAGAGAGTGTGAGCAGGGGAGGGACAGAGACACAGAGAGAGAGAATCCCAAGCACTGTCAGCGCAGAGCCCGACATAGGGCTCAAACTCGCAAACCGTGAGATCATGACCTGAGCTGGAATCAAGAGTCAGGAGCGCCTGGGGGGCTCAGTCGGTTGAGCGTCCGACTTCGGCTCAGGTCGTGATCTCACGGTTCGTGGGTTCGAGCCCCACGTCGGGCTCTGTGCTGACAGCTCGGAGCCTGGAGCTGCTTCCGATTCTGTGTCTCCCTCCTTCTCTGTCCCTCCCCTGCTCACGTTCTGTTTCTCTCTGTCTCAATAATAAATAAACATTAAAAGAAAAGAGTCAGGTGCCTAAGCGACTGCGCCCCCCAGGCACCCCAGTGTGGTATGTATTACCCGGCATAATAATCGTATCGTCCGACCCTTAACGTTGCCACCAGTTCACTTCTATCACCTGTGAATGACGCCAAGCTTTCCCCGGGAGCTTGGTTGTGGCAAAGGCCTCACTCGACCTGTTGGTCTACAGCCTCTGTCTGGCATCTTTGATGGTGGCCAAGTGTGAAACGGGGCTGCTGGCTTGTCTGTCTGTGAGCTATGCTGTGTGTCCCCGGGGCTCCCAAGGCTCTGAGAGTAGCTCCTGACCCCGTCTGTCCTACAGAACAACCGGCGGAGCCCCGGCAGGGACATCAACGTGACAGGTGTATGGGAACGCAATGTAACTGGGCGAGGGGTCACTGTGGTGGTGGTGGATGACGGGGTGGAGCACACCATCCAGGACATCGCACCCAACTATGTGAGTGGCCCTGGAACAACCCCTCCGACCCCCGTGTCTTACCTCTTTCTTGATGTTGCCGCAGTCTGGTTCCCTTTGGTAGAGGTCACTGGGCCACACAGAAGGGCCTGGGAGGTGGGACGGTTGAACTTCCCCCTGCCGCCAGACGGCATTCCAGTCTGGCAATTACGACACAGGGACTGGACTCCGGGTGGCACTTCCTGGTCTCACTCGCTGCTCCCTGCCCTGGGGAGTAAGGAGTGGCCGCTGTTGGCAGCTTCCCTGGGCGCACCTGCCTCTCCTGTAGCCTGTCTCCGGGTAGCCCGAATTCTCTTTTCCCTGGGTTTCCCGGGCCATAACGGGGTCTCCCGGCCCCATTTCCACAACGGACGAGAAGGGAGTTTCCTGAGCCCTGCGGCACTTTCAGTGTCGCCCCACGTGTCCTGTCTCATGTCTGTAGCCTGGGTGGTAAGCAGAGGGGGACACACGGGCCCGTTGCGCTGGCTCGGAGCCCCGGGGCCCCGGCGTCCCGCAGGTCTCTCTCCTTGAGTTCTGGGGCCTGACCCCCGAAAGCCTGTGAGTGACCACATGTCGCCCCTGCCATGTTTCAGAGCCCCGAGGGCAGCTATGACCTCAACTCCAACGACCCTGACCCCATGCCACACCCAGACGTGGAGAGTGGCAATCACCATGGCACGCGGTGTGCGGGCGAGATCGCCGCGGTGCCCAACAACAGCTTCTGTGCGGTGGGAGTGGCGTACGGGAGCCGCATAGCAGGTACCTGCCGCCCCGGCCTCGGTGGGCCTCTCCTGCGGGACAGTCTTCACGCCCTGCCTGCCCCGCCCCCCAATTCTGAACCGTGTGGACCCCACTCTCCGCACACACAGCACAGGGCAAAGGGCAAGCTTACAACGGGAGCCTGTGAGACACACGGGCTGGTTGGGTTTTGTTAGAGCCGTGGTGTCTCAAACACGCTGTTGGCTTCAGACCTCGTCCTATAAAGCAGATAAAAGTGAGAGAGGTCTCCAAGTGGGACGGAGACCTCGAGCCCCAGCCACCCCGTTGCCTCCCCCTTTTTCGGGTCGTGGTCACGTCCCATCAAATGACTCGACTCACTGTAACGGGAACTCCTTTTCCTGATCTAGGTTATATTTGTCTTTTCATAATTTCCCAAGAACGCTGTTAGCTGCCCTTCCTCCTTGACCCCCAGTGCCCGTGGGGGCTCCTCTGCCGTGGCCCAGCCCTCCAGCTGCCGGCCCTTCTGATGGTCGCTGTCGCTCTCCCTCCTTTCAAGAGGGCTGAGCAAGCGCCGGCCCCCGCTGGGGGTCATTCCCAGGCTCCTCCTCTCGGTCTCTGTCCATCAGAGCAGAAGGCGAAGGGCAGGCACCGGGGGGCCCTCCCCCGGCTCCTCCTAGATGCTCGGAACCTACACTTGGACTAGAATGGCTGTGTTTCTCTCACGGGCCGGCAGAGGTCAGCAGCCCTCTCCATAAACCAGGCTGCAGAGTGAGCCCGAAACTGGGACCAAGAAGTCCCTTCTGAGAGCTCCGTTTGTCCCTACATGGTCGGCAGGATGTGACCCGCCCCATTTGAGAGGCTGAAATTAGGCATCCGTGGAGAAGTGATGGTAACGAGTACCGTTTATTGAACACCTATGTGTTGGGCACCTCACCGGCGCTGTGCATGATTAAGGATGCAAGTAGGGGAACCTAGCTGCCTACACTCTGGCCCAGGCCTCTCCCCACCAGACCCCAGGATCCTTAAAATCTAAGATTTAGCGTTATGTTAAAAGCCACCCTGGTCCATACACATGGCCTAAAAATTCCAAGATACAAGAGCGCTCAGAGGGAAAAGTAAGTCTCCACGTGTGGCTCCCCACCACGCCCCCCCGCCCAGGGGACCGACAAGACTGACGTGGCCTTCACTGCCTAGGTATCCGGGTACTGGATGGACCCCTCACAGACAGCATGGAGGCGGTGGCGTTCAACAAGCACTATCAGATCAACGACATCTACAGCTGCAGGTAAGCCAGGGACCCGGGGAGGGCGCGGGGCTCCAGCACCTGGCACAGGCCCTCCGACAGAAGAACAGCGAATGGGCTGGCTCGGCCAGGTCCCAGCCCGGGACCCTCTCACTGGGCTCGACCCGGAAGTCCATCACTCAGATTTCTCCAGATCCCCGGCCCCTGGGTCCTTCCTCAGCCTTAAGCCCCGTGTCACCCCAGCATTCAGGGTGCCACACGAGCAGTGCTCCAGTCTGGCCCATGTTCACTTAGTAAAGCTCAGAGGCCTGCTCTGCACCACAGCCGAGCCGAGCGCCCAGCACCGATCTGCCACCCTACGCGCCGAAGTGCACGTGCAGCTTCAGGTTACGGTTATGGTTGCGGAGGGGGCGGGGCTGAGCTGGGCTGCCCTCGTGGCACTGACAGCGCCCGTTCCGCGACCCAGGACCTCCCTGAAGTGCATGACATCATCCTCAGCATCGAGCTCTTGGAGATTCGAGAACTCCTCAGAGCCAAGGCTTCCTTTGTGGGTGCCCTGCCATCCAGCCTGGCATTAGAGCTCTGCATCAGGAGAGGGTGGCCCGTCCCCCACCACTGACCTGTATCGTGTCCTGCTCCCGAGGGCCTGAGAAAGGGTTTCCAGGGGCAGGTTAAAGCAGTCCTAAACTGGGAACGTTTCCAAGGGACGGAAGAGCCTTACCACCTGCTTCTGTTTCCCACCTGGGAGTGAGGGCTGGGTCCTTGAGCCCCACGTCCTGTGATCACGGCCATCCTGAACTGGAGCACTTGGGAGGAGGTGAAGAGGCCAGGCGGGGGTGGGAGGGGGTCAGCTGAGACCCGGGCGGGCAGCCACAGTGTGGCTCCGGCTCTCCCCTCTGGGTATTTCTCAACAGCTGGGGACCAGATGATGATGGGAAGACAGTGGATGGCCCCCATCAGCTTGGGAAGGTAAGTAAAGTGCATGAAGATCGAGACCTGGGACACCCTGTTCCTTCAGGTCCTAGAACTACTACGGGTCAGCCCCTTTCCCGCCCTACCCCCGTTTGTGGTGCCAGACTCACGTCACCTAGCCCTCCCGCCTCCTTTTGAGAGAGTACGCGTAACCTGGAGGTGGGGGGGCTTGGGGGACACTGGTTCTTAGAGAAGTGGAACGGTGCTTTGAGTTGTTTCCCTGTGATTTGGGGCTCAGCGCCCCACTTCTTCTGGCCTCGCCCTCCCTGATAAGCGGTGTCCATCCCTCAGACAGTTGCTCGGCCGACGGCTTCCTCCCCTTCTTGTTCCATCTTTAAATCTCCTTCTCCCACACCCCAGTGCCTTTGGGCTCTTTCCCCGTTTCTTTCTAGAAGGGGAGGAGGCGATTGGTGTGGAGGGTAGAGGGCCTTCTAGGAGTTCCTCAGCTGATCCCAGGATGGTTTTGCCCCTCAGGCCGCCTTGCAACACGGCGTGATTGCTGGCCGCCGGGGCTTCGGGAGCATCTTCGTGGTAGCCAGCGGGAACGGGGGCCAGCACAACGACAACTGCAACTACGATGGCTACGCCAACTCCATCTACACCGTCACCATAGGTAGTGGCCTGGCGCGTGCGCGTGTGCGTGCGTGAGTGCGTGTGTGTCGCCGCTGGTGAGGGGACTCCGTTGCGGTGGGGGGCAGACTCGGTGGTGAGGAGATTGTGCATTTGGGCGTGTGTGTCACTCAGTGGTGAGGAGACTGTTTCGGGGGGGCGTGTACCCCTCAGTGGTGAGGGGTTGCGTGTTTTGGGGCACCCTGGCCTCCGTGTGTCTGTCTCACTGTCCAAGCACATCTTCTCTTCAGGCTCACATAGGAGGGACTAGCCCTGCTCTCCCAGGATCTCAGGGCTAGTAGACCCCGTACTCCGGGACACTTTCAGCCCATCATCTGGTTAGGCCTCTGCTCCAGCCTCTCTTCCCATGAGCCACTTGCCTCCTACTTGCAGCCTTCCCTGACCACCACCCCCCAGCCTGGATTAAATGCCTTGTACCTCTGCTCCCTACCATAGCATCTGCTGTCCCCGTCGTATTTATTTACTTACCCGACTTCTTCCCTGACTTCAGGCTCCTTGAGATCAAGACTGTGGCCTTTTCCTTGTGGCCCCAGTACCCCTCACAGCAGGTGACTTGCAGTAGATAATTAATAATATTGAGAAAAATGAGTGAACAGCTGAGTCAGGATGCAGGCGGCACACGCCCAGGTTTACCCTGGAACCGATGGAAAGATCGGTCTGTGGGCACTTGAGGCTGCCTCTAGGTGACGAGCGTGGCCACTCTGAGGCACTGGAGCCACTGCGACCATTTTTGAAACCCAGGACAGCCTCCCAGATGATAACTCAGCTCTCACTCCCCCACCCTGTCCCCAGGTGCTGTGGACGAGGAGGGACGGATGCCTTTCTATGCAGAAGAGTGTGCCTCCATGCTGGCCGTCACCTTCAGCGGTGGGGACAAGATGCTGCGGAGCATCGTGAGTGCCTCCGGGGCCCGCGCTCCCGCCCCTGTCCCGTGAGACTCGCCCCAGGCAGCACAGCCCGATCTCCTTGTGTCCCCACTCCCCTGCCCTGTCCCGTACGGTCCTCTCCGCCGGCAGATGCGGGGCTCAGAGGGTATGCCACTGTTGGAAAATCGGAGCCGAGGACTCTAAACAGATATGTAAACAGCCTTTATCTTTAAAACTTTAACTCACAAATACATATTTTGTTATAGGAACTACTAAGCATCACACTGATTAAAGAACTCCTTTGCGGTTGTCTTCCTTTGGTAGAAGTTGGGCTTTGGCTAATTCCTTTGGGCTTAGAAAAACCCCGTCAGCCCTTATGTAGATACTGTGAGTTCTGGTCACGTTCCTAGTCAGGAGTGAAGCTAGCGGTTGTCTTTACGGGATATGGGATGGGCGGGAAAGGAGTCCGGGAGACGTCTCTGTCCGCCCAAGAAATTGTTCTTTCCTTGGAGTGACAATCAGAGCCGTGTCACCCAAGAGATTGGAGCCGGGCCGCGGAGCTTCTCAGGCTGTGGGAACCTTTTAAAGAATTCAGAGTCTGATGCCTGCTCCCCGCGGGCTTAGCTCCATCCCACCAGGTTCGGGCCGAGTCTCCGGACTGTGACCCTACAGCTCCCTGCTTGTCCCCGCTGCCCAGAATAGAGTGATTTGGGGATGGGGAAGAGCTGCGCTGGAGCCCGGGGGTGTCCCACTTCTCCCAGCGGCCCAGGTACAGGTCTCTCTGGGGTCCCTGGGAATTGGGCTGCTTCGTCTTCCTGCCGGGTCAGATTCGTTTTCCAAAACTGAAATTTTGTTTTGCCAGTAAGTGACTTCTGGTCAACACATGGTTCCAAGGCCCTGTGCCAGGACCTCAGCCTCCCGCCCCCGCCCGGGGAGGAAGAGGGAGGAAAGGGGCTGAAGTGAAAACCTAAGAGGCCCTTTGCCCGGCAGGCAGGGGTCTGGCTCCAGAGGGCACCCCGGCCGGGGCCAGGCTGGGTGAGGAGGCAGAGTGGGAGTGGCCCCCGGCGGAACTCTGGGGAACCCACTCCCAAGGAGGTGTCCCCAGCACAGGGGCCACTCTTGCTTTGCCACGCTGGCCGTTCCCTAACTCAGCTCGACCTCTTACCCCACCCCCACCTTCCGTCCGAACTGAACTGTCGTTTGTCCAGAGATGAAAAGAGGAGGTTGTTTAGCCAAGTTCCCAACTCTCAGATGTCGTCGCCTTGGAAACCGTATGGCCAGTTTCTGTTCAGTGACCAGCTCAGAGGAGCAGCCTTCCTGAGGACAGGCCATGGGGCAGGCACTGCCCACCCTAAGGCCGGCCAGGGTGCGGCCCTGCACTTCCCTGTGGCTTCCCGGGGCTCCCGCCACACTAGGCCCGTTCACAGCCCTCCCAGCTACGAGACGGTCCCGGTGACGCTGTTCCCTTAACAGGGAAAAAAACCAATCTGCTCCCTGGCACAGAGCAGCCTCCCCGTCTCACGGAGACCACAGCTTGGAGGGTTCCTTCCTTTGTCTCCTGGGAGCGCACGGCGTCTGAGAGAAAATCACGTCTCTTGGCAGCTACGGTAGCAGCTGGGAGGGAAGTGGTGAGGACAGTGGAGGAAGGGCAGCTCTCGGCAGAAGTTGACCCAGAGAGAAGCCTGGGAGAAAACCACTCTCAAGTCTGACCGTCGGCACCATGTGCCGCATCCTAAGTGCCACATTGCGGAGCAGGTGTGGGCAAACCCGTGTGGCTCCAGGTTGATTAGAGCATGACAAGAACTGGATGCCATCTCTCCCCACCAGACAACTCTCCTTCCCGCCCCCACTGTCACCTCCCACCTGAGAACCACGGGTAGAGCAGGGGGGCTCATGGGAACCCCGCTGAGGCACCAGGCCCAGAGCGGCGGGGCGGGCGGGCAGGCAGTGTAGACACCAGGCCCACGCTGAGCTCACCGGGTAGGCGAGGGCCCAGTTCCCTCTCCCTGGAAACACACTCCCTTTGTTCCCGCTGATGTCACTCCAGCCCCTATCGCCGAGCCGCCAAGCTGGATTTCCGTGAATGGTGCCGTCACCGCTGTCCCGGCTCCAGCTGGGGCTCGGGAGCCCCCTCCGCTCCCTCTGTCTAGCACGGTTGCGCGGGTTGGAGGGCCAGGCTGGGAAATCCGGGACACCGTCGGTAGAGGAGGAGGAATCGGGAAACTGTCCTCTGCCCGTCAGGCCTCTCCCCGCCTCCGTCTCCTCTCTGCGCACAGCCGGACCCTCCTGAGTCGCCCTGCAATGTGCCTTCCTTTCCCGGCTCTCCGAGCTTGTCCCGCGGGGCCTCGGGTGTTGCGGGATCCCCTTCGTCCCGACCCGGGAGCGGGCCTCGCTCGGGTCAGAGGTTCAGCTCTCACAAAGCAACGGCCGACTTGAGAGGCTCCTTCCGCGGCCCCGTCCCCTGCCCCTCTCTCCGCAGCCCCTGTGAACTCGGCGTCTAACCCGACCTCCCCCACCCCCCATCCACTTCCCAGGTGACCACTGACTGGGACCTTCAGAAGGGCACAGGCTGCACCGAGGGCCACACAGGGACCTCGGCCGCAGCCCCTCTGGCGGCGGGCATGATAGCCCTGATGCTGCAGGTGCGGCCCTGCCTCACCTGGCGTGACGTCCAGCACATCATTGTCTTCACGGCCACCCAGGTGAGGCCCTCGCAGCCAGAGCCACGGCCTGGCCCGGCCTTCCCCAGACCTCTGCCTCCAAGGACTTATAGGGGTCAGAAGGCTTCAGACTCTGAGTGTCCCAGAAGTGAGGTGCCTGGCGCTTCTCAGAGTTGCCCGTGTCTAGCACAGGCGTGGGGACCCCGGCAAGATCCCAGGCCACACCCCATCCGTCCCCATTCTGCCTGTGCCGGCTCACCTGCTCTGGCTGGGCTCCCGTGTTCCGGGGCCTGGGACTCCCGGTTCCCTCTAGAAGCAAGCCATGGAGGTGGTGACATCATGGGGCTCTGACCTTTTGTCCCAGCTTTCCTCGGGGAATCCATTCCTAGCAGCCCTGGTGGGAGAGTCTGGACCGGGTCAGCCAGCAGGGCGAGCAAGGACACCAGAATTAGGTTGTTGACATTATTGTTGACCCTCGAGCAGCATGGTCTGAATGCGTGGCTCCACTGTAAATGTATTTTCTCTTCCTTGTGGCGCTCTTGATAACATTTTCTCTCCTCCAGCTGACTTTACTGTAGGAATACGACACATAACACATATACGAAAGATGTGCTCACCAACTGTTCATGTTGCTGGTAAAGCATCCAGTCAATAGTAGGCCATTAGTACTTAAGTTTTAGGGAGTCAAAAGTTCTACGTGGACTTTCGGCTTTGGGGGGCAGGGGGCAGCGCCCCTGACCCTTGAATTGCTCAAGGGTCAGCTGTACTCTAGAAGCCCCCGAGACTAACCAGGGCCTCTGTTCTCTCAGTATGAGGACCGCCGAGCAGATTGGGTCACCAACGAGGCCGGCTTCAGCCACAGCCACCAGCATGGATTTGGCCTCCTCAATGCTTGGAGACTCGTTAACGCGGCCAAGGTGAACAGGTGTTGGCGGGCAGGGCCCCCTGCGTGGAGCGGCCAAGGGGAGGGGGCTAAACGCCTAAAACATTGCCTGGTGCATTGTGGGTACTTAGTGCTCTTCATTTCATCTACCCTCATGCCAGCTGATGACCCACTTTTCAAATGAAGAGGCAGGCTCAACATGGTCACTGAGGTTTCCAAACCCTTGGTAGAGCGTAGAGCTGGGGGCTCTCAGGCTGCTGTGGGTTCTCATCTTCCGCCCTGGACACAGCCACGGCCTCTGGTTCCACGGGGAGCACTCCCAGGGGTCAGCAGGAGCCTTGGGGGTGAAAGAAGGTGATGAGAGGGGAAATGAGAGCGGGGCCCTAACGATCAAGTTGACGTGTGTGTGCGTGCGTGCGTGCGTGGTCGGTCTTGTTCATTCACTGCCGCCCCCTTTCCGTTAACAGATCTGGACCTCAGTCCCTTACTTAGCTTCCTATGCCAGCCCTGTGTTAGAAGAGAACAAGCCTATCCCGCTGGCCCCCCACTCGCTGGAGGTCCTGTGGAATGGTAAGTGGTCAGCAGAAAGGGGTTAATCTGGGGCCTGAGGTCTGGGGCGGGTGACGGGGGAAGTCGAACTCCTCATCCCTGCCCGATTCTAGCCCCTTCCTTTAGGAGCTGAGCTGCAGCCAGACCTGTGGAGTTTTCTTTGACCATTTTAGGACATGTTGCTGCTTCTGACTTGGCTGGCCCCCGGGCTGCTTAAATAAGACCTTTCTCCTGAGTTACTAGTAGTGGAGACGAGCTGCTGAGCAGCGCGTCCGAACAGCCGGGGGCGGGGCGCCCCTGGGCCTCGGGCAGACAGGCAGGGGCTGGAAGATGCTCCCGGGACTTCCATGCCAGGAACTTGCCAGGCAGTTCTCCTCGGCCCGGTGGCCTTCGGATGAAGTAGATGAGTTTCTTCCTTTGATTCTCCGGCTTGTCTAATACACGGAGAGTCCGATGGGGCATGTCGGGAGTGGGACAGAAGGACACAGATGTCACCCTGGGGCGCAGTCGCCCGTCCCTGCCCCTGCCTCCCTCACAGCCGGGGTCAGTGGGTTTGTCTGAAGGTCTGCTAAGTCGGAGATGTGGTTGTGCAGAGCACCGAGGTTGAGCCCCTGCCCAGAGACGAGGGAAGCTAGGTGGGGATGCTTGTGCGTCTCGGGGGCGGGGGGGGGGAGGCTTTTTTCCATTGAAGAGTTTGCACAGCGGGGTTATTTGCTTTTTTTGTGAAGATTGTAGCATGCCATGCTCTGTGCCCAAATTAGAACTCTGTCCTCAGTCCTCCCGGTTTGATCCTAGAAAGTGATCAGACCTGAGCAACAGCGAGAGGAGTGGCCAGAGAAGGGACGGGCAGGGGCAGCTTCTCTGGGGCGGAGGTTTCCCTGAGAAGGGTTCCGCCGTCTCTCCCTAACCATGTCCAGCGCTCTCCCAGCTTCCCTCTACGTGGAAGAAGATCCACGGGCTCCACTCACTGCGCTTTCCGTAAAAGGAATGCTATCTTGGAAAGGGCATCAGCCAAGGCAGAAAAGTGCAGGAACATTCCTGGGAATGAAGGGCCCCCGGGCTTTGCCCTCCTGTGTCTTGGAGATAGTGTGCCTTTTGTACCTCCCCCCGCAGGACTCCCTCCCCCACCCCCTGTCCTTTAAGTGACAAAGTAACCCATAGTTGCACCTGTCCAGTGGAAGTTGACTTAGAAGAGGGTTGGGGGCCTTTCCAATCTCGTCATCCTCTGCTTCCCCCCGGCCAGGGGACGTTGCCCCAGCATGTGTGGCAACCTCCCTACGTACAGAGGCGTCTGGCAACCGCTTGTCTGTCACAGGGCAGCACAAAAGGAAGGACAGCCTGTCCTGGGCCGGGGACAGTGGGAATGGAACGGTGGGAAGAGGTCGAAGTCGGGGGGTGCGGACCCAGAGCTCTTCTAGCGAGGAGGGCAGCAGGCGGGCCGGCCGTGAACGTCTGAGGTCAGCAAAGGTGTCTTCCCTCTGTCGTGACTCCACTTGCCCCCTGAGCAGACAGGACAGAAAGTCCAAGCTTGTGGGTACACTTGGAGGCTGAAGGGAGTCTGGTGAACAGACCAGGGCAACTCAGTCCTAGACAGTCTACAGACCCGCTCGCAGAGCCAAGCTGTCGTCCTTCCCCCCCAAGACCTGGGTGAATTGGTGTCTGAGGTCTCAAAGTGAACCCTTTGTAAGGTGGAGGGAGCTGAACGTTGATGAGATAGGAGAAGAGGCAGAATACCACCAGACTCTAGAACCTTCGACTCGATAGAAATGTTCTCTGTCTACACTGCTCAATTCAGTGGCCACTGGCCATTTGAGGCTATTTGACACTTAAAATGTGGCTAGTGTGAGGAGCTAAGTTTTAATTTTATTATATTTAAATTTAAGTAACCCCAGGTGGCTAGTGGCTACCACATAGGGCAGCACTAGAGCAAGACAGGATATGGAGGAAAAGGGATTGGAGGCCCTTGGTTCCTTTACATCTGACTCTGGGTCTGAAATCTCCACCAGAGGGGCTTGGGAGGGACAGTGGGGTTTGGGAGGAGACTCTATGTGTTTACGGAAATTTCCCGAACCCCCTTGCACTTATTTTATCCCTGTTTGCAGTCTGAGTGTAATGGGCTCACCCTCCACCTAGGGGATGAGTCCCGTTCCTTCACTTCCCTACACCTCCCCCGTCCGACCCACCCTTTTCCTCTCCACCAACTCTTCCTTTTGCCTTCAATGTCCTCCGTTCACCTGTTAGGAAACAAAAGAAAGCCCCTGCCGTCCCTTAACCTGTAACCCTTTCGAGGGAATTAACTAAAGCCATGGCTCGCTTTTACCGCCCCCGCTCCCTACTGCTGAAGAGTCAGCTCCTTGCTCACAGCACCCCTTTCCTGGCCAGGCCCAGGGGCTGGGTCCGACTGCATCCTTCTCGACCTGCCTGCTGCTCTGACCCTACGGGTGGGGCCCTGGCAGCAGCCTCCCTCCTGTCCAGCTTCTGGGACCCCCTGCCCCAGAGCCCTCTTCCAGCTTCTCTGCCCGAGGTCCTCGTGTCCTTTGTTCGCTCTGTCACTACTCCCAGACCATGAGGGCCCCTTCAGACTCATGCTACAGTTCTCTCTCCTCCCTCTGGGTTCCCCCCCGACTGTGCAGCAGTCTTCGTGAACGATTCCTAGATCGCAATCTGATCCCTTACCAGTGGGAGGATAGAGATCGTGATGGCTTCCACAAGATCACGAGCGAAGAAAGCCCTGGGATCTTCTGGCCGGAGGGTGAGGGTTGAAAAAGACCCCAACTTACCAAAGGCCAAATAATAATAATAAGATGATCATCATCAAGTAAGACTTGAATGCTTTTTATGTGCCAAGCACTTATTCTAAGCATTCACTCATTTAAGTATTAGCTCACTTAATTCTAGTGTCCACACACGCACGGCCACCTCCAGCTCTGTACACACCAATAAGAAAGGCATGTAGCATGCCACCGTGTACACGTCTGAACGCAGACGGGCCCTCTCGGGGCTCTTTCTGCATTCCATTCTGTTCCGTAATGTTCTAGAACGTGTCATTTGCTTTCTGTAAGCCCCTTCTCTGCCATGTTAATGCTCTCCTCCAACTATGCCACCAGTATTTCCCTTCATCTTTCCATCCCTAAGTCACCTGTGCATCCCTAAATGCACGCTGTCGGCATTTCACATACACGACTGTTTAGATTTCATTGTCACCCTCAAAAGCCAGCTTGCTCTCCAGGTTTCCTCTGTTTCTGTCAGAGCCATTACCGTTCCCCAGGCTCCACGCGGGAAGCCGTGGGGTTGTCAGCCCCGCTGTACCCCTAGCTTCTGCCGGGTCTTCCCTGTCCGCTCCCCTGCAATGGAGTCTTTCACTTACTTCTCTGGATTGTCTCGTGATTGATTCACTCATTCATTCTGCGAACGCGAGACCCACCTCATTCCAGGCACTGTGTGAAGTTCTGGGGCTTCGGAGATAAGACAGGACTCCTGCCCTCAGGAGCTCGCCATCTGCAGTGAGAGGTGGCACAGGTGGCCAGGGAACCCAGGAGGGCTCTCGGAGAAGCCAGGGGCTGGCCTGACCTTCAGCAAGTAGCTGGCCAGGGGAAGGGGTGACGAGAGGGACATCCAGGCAGCAGGAGCACCACGTGCAGACGCGGCGGGGCTTCAGGGAGCCTCGAGTCGTGTGTGGCTGGAGCAGGGGTGTGAGGGGCAGGGCCAGATAGAACCCCATGTGAGGAGTTTGGACTTCACCTTGAAGTCTGTGAGTGGGGAGGCTTCGAGATAAGCTGGCACCAAGTGATGGCAGGGAAGGGTGAAGGGGAGCATCTCTTATCTTCAGAGACTCAGTCTCTCCTGATGAAATTACTTCACGCCTGGGGATGCCGTCAAAACACTCTGGGAAGGGAAAGAAGTGAGGATCATTGATGAAACAAGATGAGCTGTATATTGATAATTATGGGAGTTAGGTGTTGAGAACATCTATTTTTTTATATGTACCTGGAATTTTCCGTAATAAAACACACATATATATATAAATGTATGTATAAATGTTTATATGTGCATTTATACATTTATATAAATCACTATTACGTAATTGTTAATATATACAAAGATGTCCAAGTTATTTAGCTTGAGCAACGTCTAGATAGTGACGCCATCAGATGAGATTAAGAACCCGGGGGAAAGCGGATCTGGGCCAGGGCTACGGAGCATGAAGAGCTGAGGCCGGGAGTTTGGCTCTGCGGTGTTTGAGGCTTCTGGGCAACATCTAGAGGTCACATCCAGACAGCAGTTGAAGAAATAAGTTCAAAGGTCTAGACTGACGGTAATGATTGGGGAGTCCCCAGTGTAGGGATGGAAGGAAAGGCCTGGGGAAGTGTGCGGTCACCGGGGTTGGCAGGCAGACAAAGGATAAAAGGGGACCCGGGACACAGACCACGTTAAAGGAGTGAACAGAGGAAAGACGCCTCTGAAGACAAACGGGGACAGAGGAGATGGCTTGAGGGGTAGGAGGAAATCTGGAGGACGGCATCTCGGGATTTCCCGGCGGTTTCAGTGAGAGCGCAAGTGGACAAGGACAGAAGGGTGTCCCTGGGTTCGCCACCCAGGCCGCTGGGACTCTGAGTGTTGTTTCAGTGCGGTCAGAGGGGCAAAGCTGGTTTGCACTTGGTTGAATAATTAATGGGAGAGGACTTCTGGCTAAAGATGGCAAACTGAACCTGTTCTTTTACTTCTGCTTTCTCCCCAAACCGCACCAAAATAAGAATAAAGGAATAAAAATGATATAAGCACAAGGACAAGGAGAATGGGAGAGCCAGCCGATGAGAGAGCTCGTCACAGTTCCGGAAGCTGGGAAATGAGTGGAGGAGGGAGCAGGGCCGAGAAAATCGCACACCAAATACCTACAAGGGTGACACTAAGAAACAAGCCCCTTCGTGTCACAGAATCCCAAAAGGCTCAGGACCGGGGGGCCCCATGTGCTCCGGGAGACAGAGATGAGGCAAAAAATAGGGGTCGATGAAAAGGTCGACTCCTGGGCACCTCCTCCCGTTCTTGGCAGCCAGGTGATTCCCCTTCCTTATCCTGGCAGGAGCTGGGACGCTTCTTCTCTAGAGACACAGTGTACTGGGAGAGGTCCCAAGGCCCCGGCAGCCGGGTGATGGGAGCAATGGAAGGACCCGTCATCAAAAGACTTGGAGGTACTGCTCTGGACGGCTGCTCCAGAGCCGGGCAGGTCCCGGGCCAGCCAGTTTTAGGGAAGTCTACTCTATAAGGTTCTACTCATGCCGAGAGCTTCCAGCCAGCTTTTGAAGCTAATAAGGATCATGGCCATTTGGGAAAAAAAAGAAGCCTCCAAATCCTGAGGACAAGTTATTTTCAGTTGCCAAAACTCAGCCTAACTGATTATCATGCGGGAGGGGGGCATACGGGTACTCTGAGACGGGCAAGTGCTGTCCGCGCCCCGTGTGTCTGAAACTGCTGGAAGATGCCGTGCCTCCACAGGGGGGGACACACCGAGAGAAGAACAGGAGGGGGAGGGGGAGAGGGAGCCCAGGCAGGGAGGAAGCAGAAGCCCGGGGGAGGAGGAAAGGAAGGTCCCAACCCGGCGGCAGGGCCGCAGACAGCAGCGGCAGAGGTCGAGTCTCCCAGGGACCGAGTCTCCCAGGGACTGAGGGGGCTTCGCATTTGTTCATTTGAAGGATGATAGTATTCAGAGAGCTTGTGTGGTTCCTCTGCGCGGCTGGGGGGGACGGGGACGGGGACGTGAATTTAAGTAAAGCAAAAGGAGGGCAATTACTGACTCCGGAGGGGAAGTCAGCGGGTTGTTCAGAAAATGAAATATAATCATTCTGTGCCACTTGGTAAATTCCGTTTAGAAAAGATGAGGAGATGGAGGGGAAGGCGAGGCAGGGAGAAGGCGTGGGCGGGGTGCTAAGTCTTCATCTGCTGTAATCAAACGTTGATAAATAATGTCCAAAGCGGACAAACCATGAAACAGTCATGCGTGGATCACCAGGTATGGTGGAGACTGTATGTATTTGGAAACACGAAGGTAGATCCCAGAAGAAAACAACCGAAAGCAACAAACAGTGTTTGCTCCTGGGGAGCGGCTCACGAAAGTGGTGAGCGGTGGGGGAGGAAATTGCTCTTTCGCGTGTTAAGGGGCCTCCTGAGCCACTTTGCTTTTAAAGCCGTGTACGCTGTCTTGACAGGAAAAAGTGTTAAGGATGAATGAGTGGGTAAGAGGTGGAGACAGTGACTGCGGACACCTTTTCCAAGCAGTTACAGGAGAGGAAAGGAAATAGTATCCGATACTTACGTGGTCCTAGTACCCGGTGCTTGTTCTAAGTACTGTGTGTGTATGAACTAGTATAATCCTCCTAGCAGCCCTATGACGTAGGTACCGTTCCTATCCACATTTGACACGTAAGGGAACGCGTCTGATTCTCACAGCGGGGACAGGCCGGCGCGGGGTTTGCGCCCAGGCTGGGTGGCTCCAGAGCCCGTGCTCTTAACGGCGGTGGGTAGAAGGAAGTGAAGCGTTGAGAGAGGGTTTATTTGGTTTTGTTTCTCATTTGCAGTAGGGAAGACACAAGCAGGAAGATGCATAATGGGGCTGGGCCCTCGCTGGGCCCTGGCCAGCCAGTTGCTGTGAAGGAGAAAGAAAGCAGAGGGGCCGGAGAGCGTAAACAGGAGGGTGCTGGGGAGCGGAGTTGTGGGGTGTTCGCCGTTAGGAAAGGGGGTGCCGGATGGATCGCAAGGAAATGGAGGAAGGGGTCCGGAAGGGAGTGAGGGAAGTGGAGGGACAGGATGTCCTTGTTTCCAGAACAGGTGGGACGTTGGCTTTGAAGCCCGGCCAGACGGAATGGAAGACCATGGGCACACGCACACGTGTGCCCAGAGAGAGCGCGAGATGGGTATTTACCAACGTGTTACCAAGGCTGGCGGGACTTCTTTGTCTTCATTTTCGCTCAGCTACGTTTTGGATTGGTCTCCCATTCATCTGCCTCGCTTATCTGATGGCTTATCCGATAAAACCCACCACGAGCGAGCGCCTCAGGAGCGAGGGGGCCCCGGATGATGACCAGGCCCGGGGTGTGGTCGCGGCAGTGGGACGGAGAAGGATGTTTGGAGCATGTGAAGTGGCGACAGGACGTGGCAGTCCTGGGAGCCCTGGCGGAGGAGGGGGCCGGCGCCTCCCAGAGCGCAGCGGGAGGGCCCGCGCGGGCCGGTGGCACGGGTCGAGGAAGGCCACGACGCGGCACCGCAGCCAGCCCTTCCTCTCCTCCCTCCGTCCTAGCTGTCCCCGCGCTCGGCGTAAGGTGCAGGCGCCGGGCTCTGCCTCGCCTGTTGGAATGAATCCGTGGAAGAAGGGCTTCGTTCTCCTTGCCCCCGATGTTTTAACATCCCCCATTGAACCTTCTACGTCAGTCATTTGTGATTCTCTTACAGGTTGCTTTGAAGTAACCGTAGACTCACAGGGTCGTGAGGACACGTTCGGGGGATTTCACGCACTTTCCTCCCCACGTCAATACTGGAAATAGTTATAGTACAGTATCAAAACCGAGACAGTGGCGTTGCTACAATTTATAAAGCATATTCGGATTTCACCGTCAGACGTGCACTCGTGTGTGTGTGTGTGTGTGTGAGTGTGTGTGTGTGTGTCAGGTGGGGGGGCTCTATGCAGTGGTACCATGCGTGTGGCCTTGTGTGCCCCACAGGGCTTTCACCACCACTCCGTGGTCATCCCCTCTGCCCCGCTGCGAGCGCCCAGCGGCCACCAATCTGGCGTCTGTGTCCACACTTACGTCCTTCGTGAATGTCGCACAAAGGAAATCACGCACCACGTATTCTTTTGATAGCGGTTCTTTTTCATTCCGCGTAATTTCCTTGAAGTGTATTTACTTCGGTAGTTTTTTTTTTTTTTAGAGATTTGTATTGCCTTCAGTATGAAACTCGCGCATTTCCACCTCTACCTTTGTGCCATTTCCCCTCCTGGATGGCACCGCTTCCTACCAACCCTCTCTACCAGTCTGTGTTCGGCTCCTTCTTCAGAGGGTCTCACTGCCGCGCGCCTGGTCCCGCCTGACTCCTCTCTGCTCTAGCACCGGTTGTGTATTCCTCACCCCGTATCATTCTCCACTTGCAGGTAGAAGGCAGAGATCATGTCCAACTTACCTTTCTATCCCCAGCATCTAGTACAGTGCCTGAACTGTAGGAGGTACTCACTAAATTATTTTTTGGATGAATGAATGACGTTGCTCTGTTTGATTCTTACATTGTGTCTTGAGTATGTTTTCTCCCCAGTGACTGTAAATCCCTTGAAAGCAGCCACTGCGTTCCATTTACTCGCTAGTTCCCAGTTAGGGCTGCCTTAGGCGTTTGTATGTGGCCTCAATGAGCCTGTGCCTTTGTGTGTGCTGGGATGGAGTGAGGGCGGAAGTGCTTTTGGGGCTGCTTTCCCAGCTGCCCAGCCTGACTCCCCACAGTTAGCAGGATGGACCTGGAGATGTCGGGGCTGAAGACCCTGGAGCACGTGGCCGTGACCGTCTCCATCAGTCACCCACGACGCGGCAGCTTGGAACTCAAACTGTTTTGCCCCAGTGGCATGATGTCCTTCATCGGTGCCCCGCGCAGCATGGACTCGTACGTACACCTGCCCACCCCTTCTGAGCTCGTTTTGCAACAAGGGTCTTTGCAAGGAAAAGATCCAGGACAAGTGGACACCGGCACTGGCCTGAGCTTTCGTGGCGCTGGCTGACCGTGGCCGCTGGGAGCCATTTATGGCCTGCTTTGTACAAGTCGCTTACAAGGTGCTAAGCACCGCGCTTGACAGAGATTTTCTCTAATCCTTTGTGACCTCCCTCTACAACTGCGCAAACGAGTCACGGAGCTAGTGAGAGCCCGAGGAAGTAACAGGAAGCCTAGATCAGTGGAGCTCTGCAGCCTGTGGTCTCGCCCCCTTTGCTTTTCCCACAACCACACGTCGATGCGAGTCCTCTAGCCCGCGGGACCCTAGGGAAGGGGCGGCACTCGAGGGCCCCTCGCGGCACACTCCCCGGCGACTGTAGCTCAGGCAACAACTGCTACGTTTTGCTGGCTGCTTCCGTGAGGAGATCATGTTTGGGGGCCGAGGGTCCGTCCCCTGCCCCACACCTGCCAGGTTTTCTACTCTGTTTTTCCCCCCAGAGACCCCAATGGCTTCAATGACTGGACCTTCTCCACTGTGCGGTGCTGGGGGGAGAGAGCGAAGGGGACTTACAGACTTGTCGTCAGGGACGTGGGTAAGCCTGCCTGCCCTTCCGTCTGGTCCCTCCCGAGCTCAGAGTCCCCGCAGAAACCGTCCCACGGGGACACGTAGGGTTGCCATCGGACCAACAGGGTAGAGGCCAAGAAGTCGGCCCCATCTAGAACATGGGCACCGAAATCTAAACCTGTTCATTGGTACCGCCTCTCATATTCCTTGGAGAAGTGACTGATCCATTTTTCCTCAGGATAGCAACAAAAATTCCTTGTTGAAACCACATTTCAAGTCCTTTCACATATAACCGTCCTTCGGCCAGCCCTGGTAGGCAGGTAAGGGCAGGACTAATTTTCACCGGTTTTTTTTGTTTTTGTTTTTGTTTTTTTGAAACACCGAGGCCCACCCGGAGGTCCGACGTGGCTGGTGCAAAGTATTCCAGTGAGGAGACTGGCGACGGCCCAGCTCTCCTGGCCTCCAGTCACGCCAGCTATATTCCCTAGACAGGTGGTTTTCCAACCTTCCTTTAACTCAGTAGAAGGACATTTTTTCTTCGCCTCCAAGCAAAATCCCAGCCGAAACCCCAAAATACGAAAGAGCTAAAGGCAGAACCCCCTTACGTCGGAGCCCCGCCTCTCAGCCTCCCCGAGTCCGTCCCCGAGGGCACCCGTGAGGCACGTCTGCGGACCCCCCACCCCGGCCAGTGGGACACGGACAGCCGCAGCGGCCGTGCGGTCGAGCCCCCAGGAGGAGGGGGGGGGGCGGGCAGGGCCTCTGCTGCTCACCCGCCAGCCCCGGGGCAGGGCTCACACGCTTCGCTTGCCCCTTAGGAGACGAGACGCCCCAGGCCGGCACCCTCCGGCACTGGCAGCTGACCCTGTATGGCTCTGCGTGGAGTCCAGTGGACATCAGGGACAGACAGCGGTAGGTGCCCGGCGCCTGTGCGGAGGGACGGCAGCTCCCTGGGGCTGCGAGAGGCCGCTGAGGGCCCCCCCCCCCCGGAACCCACAGGACACCCCCCCCCCTTTCTGCCCTGGGACTTCCCTCTCCTCGGTGGTAAAGTGGGAGGACGGGTGAGGGCAGGCGGCCAGGAGCCAAGTCCCAGAGGGCGTCGTCTCTTGTCTTCGCCACAGACTGTTAGAAAGCGCCATGAGCGGAAAATACCTGCATGATGGCTTCGCTCTGCCCTGTCCTCCTGGGCTGAAAATCCCCGAGGAAGATGGTTACACCATCTCCCCCAACACCCTCAAGGTATGCGGGCCAGGCCTCCAGCTCTAGGCGGCGGGCGGCCAGGAGGGGACTTGGGGGGCGGGGGTCAGTCTTTGCTGGGGTGCTCTCAGGTGGCCTGAGAAGTGGGGGGGGGGAGACCTGGGCCCCCACTCCACTAGCCAGCTCGAAGAGGGCACTCCTCCATGGGGTCGAGTGCTCTGGGGTGGGGGTGGGGGGTCCCTGGGAGGTGAGAGACTTTCTGAGCTCATTGTTCTGGGCCCAGAAAAGCCACAGGGCTTTGGGAGACCATCCCTAACTTAGGTGCTTGACCTTTCCCAGACTCTGGTGCTGGTAGGCAGTTTTACCATCTTCTGGACCGTTTACTACATGCTGGAAATATACCTGAGCCAGAGGAATGTGGCCTCTCACCGCGTTTGTAGGAGCGGACCCTGCCACTGGCCCCAGCGAAGCCAAAAAGCCAAGGAGGAGGGGACAGAACTAGAATCAGTGCCACTCTGCAACAGGAAGCATCCAGATGGAGTGGAGACAGAACGTGAGGGCCCCGCCACCACGTCTGGTCTCCTCGTCCCGGACCTGCTGGATCAAGGGGACTGGGGCCCGTCCCAGGACAGGAGTGCCCTGGAGCGCCCCCATCATCACCTACCCCCAGACCTGTTGCAGGGGAAGGAGGAGGAGATTTGCTGACCCAGGGCCCAGCGGACTCTTCCTTCCCCAGGCCGGGGAAGCTTGCAAAGCCGCTCCGAAGTCCCGGGAGCTCTGGGGAGGCGGCGGCCCTGATGCTAACATGGGGAATCCCGTGACGACCTTCAGGGAGAGCGAGGGACTTCTCGAGGTGCAGTGACAGAGGAATGGCGCCAGAGAACAGTGTCCCCCTCCTCCTGAATGCTTCTGGTGAGAAGGTCTTGGACGAGCGCTCGGCCCCACCCCGTTCGGCAGGCCGGCTTCCTCATTTCTCCCCGGCAGGCCGGTGATGTGGGTCACAGGGACCCTCACCCATGCATGGGTGAGGCGGTGCCCGCTAGGGCCGGAAGAGCCTCTCAGTGGAAACATCGCTGGGGTCACTTGGAAAGAGGGCTCGGGGTGAAGGCTGGGAAGAGCCCCTGCACACATGCCTGTCCCTTTCATGACCCAGGACCTAGGAACCGCGGTCTCGTCCTCTCCCTCCCTCACCTTCCTGCCTGCGCCTGGGACCTAGGACATACCAGTGTATGGCAGTGAGCCCGTGGCCCGGCCACACTCGCCCTGAAAGCAGCTGCCTCCATTCGCCCTGATCGGAAGCCAACCTTGAACACGCCCCCGACCCCTTCGCCCCTGCCCCCTGCCCTCCGCCCTGAAGGGTCGGTGCGATGCCCCTGGCGCGGCTCCCCCGGCCCGCGCTGCCTCACCGCAGTAGTCTGCAGCAGGACCACGACAGGGCTCTCGGCCACTGCCACTCCAGCCCTGCGACCGCCCTGTCTTCCTCTGCAAAGTGCTCAGGGAAACGGCCTTACCCGCTGGAGGCCAGCCGCCGGCCTGCCGGGCGGGAGTCCTCCCACCATCACTGGCCTCCTCCCCTCTGGTGAGCTAGTTCCGTTGATCTAAATTGTTTTTTATGCTTAAGATTTGGGTTTGTCTTTCCACAGCGACATTTGGTTGAATGTTTTTCTGCACAGCTTTTCCAAAATAAAAACCTTCCACGCAGCTCTGCCCCTCCCCAGCTCCTTCATCGGCCTCCCAGAGCTAATGCAAGTTGCCATGTTGCTCCCCTTGGCCTTTGGTCCCCGGTCCCCGGTCCCCGAGATTCCCTCTCCTCTTCCCTGGCCCTCTGAAGGAAGCCGACCCCCCTTGGGGTCCTAGAATTTGAGAGGTCCTTCAGAGCTGGCCTTCGGGAACCCACGTAAACGGTGCTTGCCTCCTCCCTGCTCATGTTCCCTGGAATCGGAAGTGACTGGGGCAAATCAAACGCTGCCAGCCAGGCCTGAGAAAAGATTAATGTATGTATTTGTTTCCTTTTTGAATTTCAACCCCCAAAATATTCCAGAAAAAACAAATGGGGGGAGATTGGGCAGGATTACCTTCAATGGGCGTCTGCTGCCGAGGAGGCCAGTGGACTTGCCCCCTGCCCTGGCTACCCCCAGCCCACGTCCCCCCGCCTGGCCCAGGATGGGGAGGGACGGCGGGAGACGGTAGGGGAGCTGGGCGGAGGGTCAGGGGAGCGGTGCTTTGGGGTAAGAAATTGGCCTGAGGCTGAGGGGTGGGGGAGAGCTGCCCAAGCGCGCGGTCACCTTTGCTCAGTGACAGAGCCTCGAAGCTTGCCCGGGGCTGAGGAGCTACGCAGGGGCGGGTGAGGCGGGCGAGGCGGGCGAGGCAGGATGGCTGCGGCCGAAGAGCTGGGGAAGGGCAGGGCTGGGGGCTGGCCCTCTCCCTCTAACTGATGATCTGCCGGGGTCGTCCATAGCCCGTCATGCCGGCCTGGGAGGCCCCCCTGTTGCTGCCCATCTGTAGGCCGATGACATGCTTTCCCTCCTGCAGCTGGCTCTCCGTGAACTCCCTCTTATGCTCCTGGGCTTTCCTGGAAGAGGGGCATCCGGGATAAAGACCTGTCAGGACCGCACCTTTCATCCCCCAGCCTGCGCTCTGTTTCCTCCGTCACTTCCCGGCCAGGTCCCAGCTCTCCCCATCTCACTCCTCTTGCTTCCTGTGACCCGGCTCGCCCGGTGGACCAGGGAGACTGGCACCTAGCAGGGACCCATTTCCTCCGCAGCCTAGACCTTCACTTTGGGCCTCCCAGCGATCCGCTTCCCCTCCGCCCTGGGCCCGATGGCCCAGCCCGGGCGGCCCCCCATCCCCCATCCCCCATCCCCCCACGGAAGACACCCGCCCAGAGCACAGGGAGGCCTGGTGGCCGCATACTTCATAAACCAGTTGGGATCTCCACGGTAGTGCCCGTCGTTCTTGGTCACTGCCAAGCTGCCCAGAGCCATCAGGGTTCTCTGCACTGCTGCCAAGTCTTTGCCTGTGATTAGAAAGGAGGGGTGCGGGGTGAACTCCAGGGCAGGGCCTGCCCCACCTCTCAGGAAAATGGCCACCCCAGGGGCAAAGGTTGTCCCCGGATCAAAGGAGGCTCCAGGAGATCCTCTGATGCCCTTGGGAGCGGCACATCCCGTCCCTACCCTGCAGACCCGTGGTGTGGCCTGTTTTGACCGTCCCTCGTCCCTCTGCCTCAGCTTCCTGTCCCGCACCCGCCTTCTCCACCCCTTTTCGCTCTGTACCTTCGAAGAGGTCAACGGTCTGGAACATGTCAGTCTTGGTGACCCCGTAGTCCTCCGCCGCCTTCAGGAACTGAGCCACCTGCTCCATCTGCTTGAAGACCATGGACGGAGGGTTCTCGGGCACCTTCACCGGCTTGGAGCCGTCAGGATACAGGCTGTTCACCAGCTTGCTCAGAATCTGCCAGGCACAGGACACAGCTTGGCACTCAGCCCGGGGCGCCTGCCCCACGCCTCCGGCAGCGCCCCGGCCCCCCTTCCCAGGGCGCCACTCACCACGCCGTTCTTCAGCCAGACCTGGAAGCCCAGGCGCCCGCGGTCCGGGCGCCCCACGTCTGGGCCACACTGCACGACGATCCACTCCACCAGCCGCTCCTCCAGCTCCTCGTCATACTTCTTCTCAATTTTGGATTGCACTTCGCGGCTCATGCCGTAGGAAGGACCCTTGTTGGCCATGCTGAGGGAGAGCTAAGGCAGCACGGGCCAGAGGAGGGAGACGGCCAGAGGATCAGAGAACGACTCCGCTCTCGCGTGCGCTAGGCAGGCCTTCCGGCTTCCGGGAGGACGGGGGTGGGGGTGCCACCCATCCCAGACATTTAGCTCCCCATTCCCTCATTTCGTTTTCATGGCACTGCCCGCCTGGGCCAGGCGCATCCCCTCAGTCCGGGGAGGCCAGAGAAATGGGAGACCGATCTTTGGAAGTCTAGAGCCAGGGTCAGTAAAGTTGTTTTTGTAAGCAACCAGGCAGTAAGGATTTTAGGCTTTGCAAGATATGAGGTCTCCACCGTTGTAGCCGGAAGGCAGCCTTAGACGATACATGAACAAGTAAGCATGGCTTTGAGCCAATAAAACTTTCTTTACACAGACAAACGGCAGGCTGCCTTTAGCCTATGGGCTGTAGTTTGACAACAGTCTAGAACATTCTCTCTTTGCCAAGATCGGCCAGAGGCATTGGAGACGCCTTGCAGAGGAGGCCACACTGCCCTCCCAAAATAAGGCAGGTGTCTCTGTCCAGCCTGACGCGGGCCTGCCCAGCTTGAGCCTCCACTCTAGCCTCTAGCCCCGAAGCCGGAGCTCCAGAACTCCAGCTCTTTGCCAGGTCAGCTCAGCCTCTGGCCTGCAGCCGCTGAAGAGGCTCAAACTTATCCACCCCTGGCAAGGTCTAGGAAGCCAGCAAAACCCAAGGGCTTTTGGTCAAGGAGCTGTCCTTCCTCGGGCGAGCCAGGAGACAGACAGACAGACAGAGACAGAGAACACTGATAGACCCGTAGACTTTCCCGCCACTGTAGTAGCTGAGTAACCGCGGAGCCAGAGCCCTGCAAGGAGATCCCAGAGCCAAGAATCCGCCAGCGAGAGCGTGGGGAGCCCCTTCCCCCCACCCCCACCCCTTGCCCTGAAGGTCTGGGGCCGGCGCTGCTCGGGAGAGCCCCACGATGCAGGGGGAGGGAGGGCTGTAGCAGCAGGGCGGGCAAGGGAGGCCTCTGGGCAGCCGTGGCTGGTCAAGAGGAAGCTGACCTGGCCCCGCGTGTCAGCCAGAGCTCATCGGAAGAGCCCTCCGAGAGAGGTACCAAATGAGGCCAGACCCACCCATCACCTGGCCTCAGGGACGTCAGAGGTTGGGAGGGAGAGGATGACCTGAGGATGGGGTAGTCGGCGTGCTCCCCTTACTCCCTCTCTTGCCAATATCGGACCCTCTCCCCTGCCCCAGGTCAGTTGCCCAACCCTGCCTTCCCCCAGGGCCGACAACTTCCCTGCATTCAAGTCCCCCATCTGTGCACGGAGGATGATGTCACCTCCCTCAGAGAGCTGTGCCTTCGCCCAGGCACTGTCTGTGACTGTCTCCCGGAGTCGCCTCCTGGTGGTGACCCGGGAGAGCCAGCCCCTGACCCAGGGACAAAAACAGTTTCTTTCCACTGCGGCCTCCACCCCTTTTCCAAGTCACCCCCGAGGGGACAACAGAGTTTGAGAGAAAGAACACGGGAGATGGACTCATTTGATTCCAGCCGCGGGGCAACTCACTTCTCACGGGTTTGTAAAGCCCCAGGGGGCCGGGCCACCTCTGAGCACCGCCACCCTCACCTGGCCAGTGATGCCAGAGAATCCAAAAGCAGAGTCTCTGTTTCCCTAGAGGCCGCCCAACCCCTCCCTTCCCCGCCCCTGCTTCCCCGCCACCCGAGGGCGAAGACTAGTGGTCCAAACCCATGAGTCGGCGGGGACCAGGTGCCCTCAGCCCATCCTTCATCCTGGGCCCTGCTCAGCCTTCACCCCGCCAGCCCAGCAGGCAGTGCACACCCCACCTTCCCCACCCTGCCCTCCTGGCCCTCCCCACCCACCTACCCTCCCCGCCCCTGTGCCGGCCGTGAGGAGCAGCACGGAAGCAGATGCCATCACCCCAGCTTTCAGTCGGAGCTTCAGAGCAGACAGTTGTCAAGGCTCAGGTGACAAGTACGCGAAGCAGCAGCCCCTAGATCTAGAGACGATGCTTGGATTTTGATCAGAACAGGGAAGGGGGTGAACCGCACCCCTCCCACCCCACCCCACCCTCCTGCCTCCTAGCGAAGAGTCTGAAAGCGGAGAATTCCAAGAAATCGTACTCTCTGACCAAGACCTCCCCAGTCCCACCCTAGAGCTGTGGGAAGAGGAGAAGGAGAGGGAAATGGTTGCCAGGCAGCCCACCCAGAGGCCTTTCCAGACAAAGCCTCCTGGGCCAGCCGGACTCTGCTTTGACCCCCCGGCCCCGTGCCCCCTGGCAGCTTCCCCTCCCCTGAGAGAAAGAACGAGGGCCAGCTGCAAAGGGACAGCGTGCCCCGGCTCCGGAGCCGGAGCCGGCAGGAGCCAGGGGTCTCTCCAGGACTGCGGGTCCCTCTCGCTTTGAAATAGGACACCGCCAGTCGCCAGTCGGAGCGGGCACCTGTGGCTCTCTGAGACGGGAGGGACAGCTCCTCTCAATTCCGGGAGCAGAGGAGAGCAGCACCATTCACTGCCGCCACGCGGACAGCAGCCGTTGAGCGGAGCCAGCCAGACCCTTCGGGAAGGGCCCAGGGTCCCAGGCCCGCCCTGTGCGAACCACCCAGGACAACACTGCAAAAGCCCCTGGCGGTGCCCACCCCTCACCCCTCTGCCTGCCGTGGGGTCACCTCCCACTTTGAGAGGGCGGAAGGAGCCATGTATCTAGAAAAAGCAGCTCTCGCAGGTCCCTGCACCGGGCCACCCCTGCCTGTTCCAGGGCACAGGAGTTTAGGGGTCCTCCCCACTGCCTCAGGGGCTCCCCAGGGCCTCCGTGCTGCTCAGAGCCGAGTGCCCGCCAGCGGGGCACTGCCCTCCGGCACTGGTAGGCTCGCACAGCTCCTCACCTCCTCGGATGGCCTCCTTCGAGGACAACAGACAGAGCCTTGGGTCTGACCCAACACCTTGAGCCCCTCACACACTCTGTGGGTGTGACGGTGGCCAAACGTGGGGAGCCCCTCTGTCACCCTCCGTCTCGGGCCTCCACCGTCAGTCCCTCTGGCAGGCCAAGCCGTCCTAAGATCAGCCTGGGGCTGCCTGGTCCAAGTACTCCAAGTACGGGATCCTAGCAATGTCACCCCCCTCCCCCCACCCCCCTCCCATCGAGGTAGGGCCACCTCCCCATCTGGAGATCAGGAATGCACACGGAGAGGATGTGCTTCCCCAGCCGGAGGGGGGGCGCGACCAAGGGCCCCTGAGAGTCCTGTCTGCCCACCGCTGTCAGGCCCCGGCCCGCCTCGCCTCCAACCGCGGGGGGGGGGGGGGATACGTGCACTTACAGGGGCTCCTCAGGACTCGCAGGCGGGAATGAGCTCTCCGTGTCTGAACTTGGACAGACAGGATGGGGCGCTGGCTGGGTGGGGGGTTTAAAGGGCCGCTGCCGGGGTGATGTCAGCCTCCCCCGCTGGCTCACCCCTCGGCCCCCTCCCTGCCGGTAGAAGCCGGCCCGTTCCCCACCCCCAGCCCCCCCCATGACTCCACACGGGCTCCATATTTGGGGAAAGACACCAAGTTGGAGCAGTCTGCCGGGGGCTGCCCGGGACATTCTCTGCGTGCTTTGGAGATGGAGCCGGCGGGGCGGGGCCGGGGAAGCGCCGGGAAAAGCCTTTTATGGACAGGACCACGAAGGCCTTCCCTGCCGTCGGGCCCTAGGGCTGCTCCTTCTGCACTGCTCCCTGCCCCCGTGTCTGAGCGGAGGGGGAAGTTCAAAGGCCTGGCCAGAGAGAGAGGGAAAGAGCTGGGGGATGGATCCCTGAGGCCTGGGGGGGGCTGGGGGGGAGTAACCTGCCACCCTGTCCTCCTGAGGGCCTGGCTCTAGCTGGGGACAGGAACTACCCTTTCCCGAGGCCCTGGCACAGGCCAGGCACTTTGCGGATGCCCTCATTTAATCCTCACGGCCGCACGGTGCGACAATTACTAACCTCACGTCACAGATGAAGAAACAGGCTCCGGGTGCATGTCACCCAAGGCCACGTCGGGGCCCGCGAGGGGCAGAAGCCGGACGTGCCCGTGGCCCCCATGTGGGAGCTGGAGGCTGTCAGCTGTAACCACGCTGCTCGGGCTGGGAGCTTCCAATTGGGGTGGGTCTCGAGTTAGATGCTTTAGCCGGGGTGGAAGCTGAGGGCTGGGCAGCAGCTCGGTGGGCCCTGGCCCTCATCCAGAGGTCTCTAAAGCCTGGCAGGGCTGAGACACCAAGGCTGGGTGGGAGGCTCAGCGGTGGCTCCCCTCCCTCCCTCCCTCTGGAATAGCCCGTACCTCCCCCGGAGAACAGACTGGACTCCCTCCCTCCAGGAAGGAGACTCGCTCCTATGTGGCTTGCACCTGGCCCGGGCGGGGGGTGTCTGGGGAAGGGGTAGGTGCTGAGAGGCTTGCAGTGGGGTCTCTGGGCTGCGCGCCGTGGCCCCACCCCACCCCCTTTCCCAGGGCAGCCTGGCAGGAAGGAGCTAACACCCTCCGCCACACTCCGGACCCCAGCACGCCCAGCACCTCGGGGAGGGGGTCGGCCGGGCCTGGCTCTCAGGGGAGGCCCGCCCACCACAGCCAGTCTCCCGGCGCCAGAGCCCGGTGGCGTAGGGCTAGAGTGCCCCCCAGTGGCGTTTGCTGGGAAGAGCAGGGAGAGGGGCAGGGGGTCGGCTAGATGGCAGCAGACCCCACGTGAGTTGCGAATTCACCGTATTCGCGAATTCACCGTAGCATCCTAGGCCCGTTGGAACCTAAATCAACTTTCTAGGGTCATTTCAAAATTCCCGCTGCTGGGAGCCTGCCTGCCACCCACACACACACTTACCCACCATCTTGTGTTCCCCCGAGGACCTCCCCGGCCTCGGCCTGCATTCCCTATTAAAGTCCTGGGGGGCGGGGGGGCTGGGTAGCTCAGTGGGTTATGCATCCAACTCCTGATTTCGGCTCAGGTCATGACCTCACGGTTTGTGGGTCTGAGCCTGCTTGGGGTTCTGTCTCCCTCTCTCTCAACAAGAAAACAAAAACAAAAACAAACAAACAAACAAAAAGTCATGTCCTGAAGTCCTGCCTGCACACGCAGCCTGCCCGGCCCGGAGAGGCTCGGTCAGAAGCGAAACTGGCCTGACTTGCAGGTGGGGAGCCAGGGGGGCCAGAAGCTGCGGCCATCTGCCAGGTGAGGGGGTGGGGGATCTCAGAGGTGAGCTGGGGCTGCTAAGGCTTATTCACTACACTCTCCTCTCTGCCCAGCACAGTGCCTGGCATGGAGCCGGCCCCTGCTGAGTGTTCCCTGGATTGATGCTGTTGCTCAGAGAGGAATAACCTTGGGGAGCCGAGGACACGTGGGGAAAACAAGGGGGAATCGCTTTTGCTGAAGAGAGAAAGGTAGACCAGGAGAACCCGAAAATGAAGGACCCCTGCCCCACCCTTCATTCTCAACGTCTCCACCCAGAAAGGAGGAGCAAACAGGGGCCCAAGAACTGCGTCTGGTTGTTTCTTTAATTGAATGCAGACTCATTCATAGAAAACAGAAGTGCAACCATAGCATGGAAACAGACATTAAACGGAGTTCTGAAAAAAGATCCAGATCCATCTCCTCTCCCCAGCCCAAGGGAGAGCTGTAAAAACAAGTCGGGCAGAGTAAGACGCACTCCCATCCCGGAGGCAGAGGCCTGACCTGACCTCCCCCAGTCTTGGCATCTGGAATGGACCAGTTAGGGGGAAGGGGATCGGAGGACCAGAGCAGCCAGGGGGCCCAGAACTGGGGCAGCTGAGTGTAAACTTCAAGGTTTCATACATGTATATGTGTGTGACTAACACAAAACTTGGCCAAAGACAGGACGGAAACACGGAAGCCAGCCCCGGGTCCTAGAGTGAGGCTGGACTGGGGACACTGACCGGAAGATCATGTCCCTTCCTGAGCCCCCTCTAAGGTAGGCACTGGGGCTCCCGAGGCTGTGAGGAGACAAGAGGAGCTGGGCGCCCTGTGTCCTGCTCCTTTGCCCCTGGACATTCCTGGGCAGTGTCAATGGCACTGAAAGGCCCCCGGTGGGGGCTTGGCAGGACTGAGGGCCCGGAAAGGAAAAGGAAGGGAAAGGGGCGAACTGATCTTTCCCTCCGATCCTGGTGCCAACATCAGTCTGAGGGCTGATGGCATAAGCAGGTGACCTCTGAATTCAGCCCCTCAGATCAAAGGCGACTCTCACACATGGGCTGACCCTTATTACTACAGAGCCGGCCCCAAGCACAGGTCAGAGGGAGGAGGCCTGAAGCCTGAAGCCCCTCTTAGGCCATAGCACCAAAAGCGTGGCACCAGCTGGCCAGCCTCCAAAATCCTACAGCCCGTTCGTCCTGACAGGCAGTAATGGCAGTCAGGTACGGCCCCCAAGAGCCGTCGGGCCCTGGCGCAGGACAGAGAATCAGGCCCGACCAGGCCCTGGACTGGAACCCGGGGAGAAGAAAGGGCTCGCAGTCGTAGGCTGGTGGGGAGGGGAGGGACGGGCAGAATGCAGGCATGAGATGGGCAGGGCAGCACTTCCCTCTTTCCTCCTGCGGAGGGACAGACGGAGAGCCAACGCACGGGGCCCCGAGAGGCCCTCGACACTGAGAAGCAGCAGCAAGGGGCCAACATCTGGGGTCTGGCGGGAGCAGGCCTCCTCTCCGGCAGAGGGCAGCGGCCGGGCTCACCGCTGCGACCGTCCCGGGCCCAGCTTGGGCCTCGCCGTCCCGCCACCCCCCTCACTGGGCCGCGGGGTGGGACGCACGCCCCCAGAGCTTCAGGGCTCCGGGCAGGCAGGCAGAGGAGCTCAGGGCCCCCGTGAGTACAGCAAGGGGCCCGGCTCCTGCTAGAAGACATAGATCTTGTCCCGCTGCACGGTGTCCAGGTCATCGTCCAGGGTCAGCAACACCTGGGGGGTGGGCGCGGAGTCAAGCGCAGGCGAGGCGGCGGCCTCGGCCTCTCCCCGCGCTTGGGCAGAAGAGTCTCACGTACCAGGAATGACCCGAACATGGCGATGGAGGAGAGGAAGTGCCAGATGTCGTGGTCGTCAAAGAAATCCAGGAGGATGCAGTCTCGGTTGTGCTCCCGGGACTCCGCGGGGGTTTTCTGGGGAGGCACAGGGAGAGCCACCTGCGGACGCTGCCCGCCAAGGGGGGCCAGACCCGCTGCCGGGCAGGAGAGCGCCCCCCTCTGACTCGCCCTGGCCTCGGCTCCCCATCTAAGAAACGGCGGCTCCGGGTTTCTCCCTGAGGACGCCGGCTTCTGCCCTCGCCTCTCCTTTCGTTTCACGTTTCCCCTCCGAGTCTTCTGCCCTTGGTGGGGAGCACAGCGTGGAGGTTACCCGGAGACGCTGGAAGCCCTGAGAAGCCTCCCAACCTGGTTCCGTCAGGGGACTCCGCCCCTCCCGTAACCAGTGCTCCAGGCTCACTTTGTCTCCGAAGTAGTATTGGCAAGTCGCGCAGCCCTGCTCGAGGACAACAGGAGCTCTGACCCGAGGGCCACGACCCCAGGCCCTCGGGGTCCTCCATGCTCACCCACAACCCCTATCCAGCAAACCCTGCCTGGACATCACTGAGGCTGGCGGCCGTCTGTGCCACACGCCGAGGCCGCTGAGGGGGCGAGACCTGCCTCGTCCTCCGGAGTTCAGGCTTCACTCAGCTCACTGACTCCAAATCTGCCCCGCCAGGTTGTGCCTCTGTAACGTCACGCAGATCACAGCGTCCGTGGGCCACAGGGCCCTTTCAGGCCATGAGCACAGTCTGCCTCCTCCAGGAAGCCTTCCTGGATCTCCTGACTCTGTCCTCTGCCCTCACGTCCGTTCCTCCTTCCTATCTTGGCCATACCTTCACCTCCTGTGTCATACTGCGAAGAGCAGTCCAGGAACTGATCATCTCTCTCCTTGGACTAGATTATAATTCCTTCAAAGGAAGAGACCACGCGAGACTTAGTTCTGATCACAGAATTGAAGCCTGATTCGTGGCAGGTGCCTATGAGGCGGAGGGGAGAGCCTGGCGTTTCTGGCTTCAAACCCCAGCTGTGCCGCTCACTGGCCTTGGGCAGGTCACTTGGCCTCTCTGAACCTCAGCTGCCTCGTGAGTGAACTGGGGACGCCCCCACGCGGGCATACTGAGAGTTGGGAGGAGTCAAGGAGACAGCAGCTGCGAAAAGAGCTCGGCAGGTGCTCACAAACGACGTTTGGAAAGAGAACTGGCCGTTTGTCGGTCACGGGGTCGCCTGTAGGCGACTCCCCAGCTTCTCCGGCGGGATGACCACTCACCTGCCAGGTGCTGAGTCCTTGGAAGAAGAAGAAGAGGGCAAAGCCCCACACCACCGAGGTGCAGACAATGCAGAGGAGGGGGATGAGCTTGATCCGTTCCCCGCTGCGGAGCTGGGGGGGCAGGGGGGCGGCGGGGAGAGAAGCCTGAGGGCCGGGCCACTGGCCCATTCCCCGGCGTGCCCTTGATGCCACCTCCCAGCACACAGGATGGGTCCTTTAGGAAGCCCTCTTGGATTCACAGCATCACCTGACCCGGCTACGCAGCTCAGTGTGCTCCTGCCAGCAGCCTGGCGGCCTCACCCCCGACACCCACCCTGCCTAGGCCTCCACGTGCCCAGAGCCCGGTGCTGGCAGGGCGGCCTGGCCGGCGGGCTCTCCTTACGCTGGATGGCACGAGGTCCCTGGGAAGCACCTGGCCCTCAGAGGCCCCAGCCTGCGCAGCGGTGAGCCCCCACGCCCACCCCCTCTGCACTGCGGGGGGCGGGGAGGCAGGGCTACCAGTTTCATTCTCAGAACACGGAAGGGGCTCAGCAGACGGGTCTTTGGATGCAGCTGGAGCACATGCAAGAGACTTGGGCCTCCCCCCTACCCCGGCAAGGGCAGGAACGAACAATCCCCGCTCCCTCTCAGGGCTGTGCCCCTCTCGCTCCGGCAGGGGAGGCCGGGCCACCCCACTCACCTTCATGATGATGTAAAAGGCAAAGTAGAGAAGGAGGTTGCAGATGCCAATGGCCAACAAGTAGGAGGCGAAGTCATTGGGGCGCATGATGAGCCCATAGGCAGCTCTGGCAAAGGAGGAAGGGCCGGTGAAGCAGGGCAGGGCCAAGAGCGAGGACGCGGCTCTCCCTTACGCCTACCCCACGACTTAGCAGGATGTGAGGCCGGGTTCAGAGGCCCACAGAAATTCTAGAACCCCACGCGGCCGACATCGCTCTCCTCAGCCCCCATTTCTCACGCCCAAAGCTGAGAATGTGTCCGCGGCCCCCAAGGCAGCCAGGGGCTGGGCCACGGCCCCAGCCGTCCGCCCAGCCAGGCTACCACGGACAATGGCCAGACTCACAGTGACCAGTTGATAATGTTGCCCATAACCAGCAGCACCATGCGGTCCTGGAGGGAAGCAGAGACACGGGGACTGAGAGGGGGGAAGAGAGACAGGGAGAAAAGTGGAAGAAGGCCCAAGTCAGCCAGTACCCCCGTCCCCCCGGGCTCCGGGTTGCACACGGCCCCCCCCCCCCATCCCGCCCGAGGGAAGAGAGCAGACGAGGAGGAGGGCTGGGAGGCCGGGCGGTACCACGTAGAGGGGCCCGCTGCACTGGCGGATGCAGTCCGTGTAGAGCACGTGGAGGATGCGGCGGCAGATCCCCGAGTCTGCAAAGAGGGGAAAGTGCTCGCGGGCACGGGCCACCCCGGCCCGCGCCAGCTGAGAGGACCCCGCGCCTCCGGAGGGCACAGCCACGCCAACCCTCATCAAATCCCTCACTCGGGGATTCTTCCAGGGCCCCCAGCAGGAGGGCCGAACCCCAAGTCTGCTGTGAACCCAGGTCCCCGAGGCCACCAACCTGGGGCCCTCCCGCACACCTGCCCCGGGCAGGCCCTCACCCAGCTTCCAGCGGCCCATGTAATAGAGCTGCGTGCTGAGGAGCAGGGTGGCGATGATGTGAATGACCGAGAAGACGATCCAGAATGCCGTGTTCCCTTTGCCGAAGACCTGTCAGGGGCCACGGCACGCAGGGTGAGGAGGCACCGAGGAAGGCGGCTCCCACAGCCCACCCTCCCTCCAGGGGACCCCCGGCTCTCCGAGGAGCCCAGGAAGGCGCCTCAGGGAGGGAGCGGGGATCTCTCCTGCGGGAGGTGGAGGGGGGCTTGCGCGCACACGTGTGCACCTTCCCTACGGGGTGAGCGCGGCGGGTCAGGGCCTCACCACGCCCAGCACCGAGAAGAAAATGACGATGGCCAGGCAGGCGTAGGCGCTGTAGGCGCTGGCGTTGATGTCTGGGTGCCGCTTCTGGTAGAGCTTCAGCATGCACAGCCCCGCAATCATGTACATGAACGACGTGTCTGGGGGGGGGGCGTGAACGTGCGCTACAAACACATCCACCGAACCGCAGCACGGCCCTCCCAGCCCAGACAGGCGGGGGGCGGCCAAGAGAGCCCCCACACGTCATCACGGCCGCAGGGCGAGCTGGTAGCGGGCGGACTCCGGTCCCTTAACTGTCCGTGTGACACCACGCCGCCACCCCACTGGCCTCCACCCAGTCCGACTTCCCCCGACAAGGACAACTTAGTCTGAGCACCCGGAGATCAGGGACCATATCCTAATTGTGTCCATTTTCTCAGTGGTTACACACGTCTTTCCATAGAAAACACTCAGCAGACGAAGGAGACAGCAGCCAGCTGCCTCTCCTCTGTAAGCTAGGATGTGTGTGCACACAGGCAGCCCAGCCCCGGAGTCCCCCCCAGAGCCGAGTCGTGGGGACCCCAGCGGGTGACGTGGGGATGGTGGAGGATGGCTCAGCCAGGCACAGGGGAGGCCCCGCTCACCGAACTGGAAGTTGGTGTAATTGGGGCAGACGTGATAGCAGGCACTGAGCAGCCCCTCCATCATCAGCGCCGTGCCCATGGCATAGAACAGGCCAAAGTGTTTTGGGATCCCACATTCCTATGGGGGAGAAGCAAGGGAAAGAGGAAGTGAGGTGGGAGGAAAGGTGGGAGGAAAGGTGGGAGGAAAGGTGGGAGGAAAGGTGGGAGGAAAGGTGGGAGGAAAGGTGGGAGGAAAGGTAGGAGGAAAAGTGGGAGGAAAAGTGGGAGAGAGGGAGGTGGGAGGGAGGGAGGCGGGCGGGCAGACAGGGACCCAGGAAAGGGAGCGCATGGCAGAGGAATGGAGTGGAATGTGGGCCGGGCCGGGCTGGGCCGGGCCACGCCTGCTCTGCTCCAAAGGGTGTGGAGCTGAGCCGTCAGCGGGCAGATGCCCCCTCACCAGGGCGCAGAGGTCGTTCCGCAGCAGGGCCCGGTTGTGGTTGATCTCCCGCTGCAGGATGATGAGCAGGAACAGGAGCCCCAGCAGGACGTACCCCAGGTTGCTCAGGATGTTGTTGAAGGCGCTGGAAGGGGCGACACAGGGCGCGTTGCCTTGGCCCCGTCTGCCTCCTCCTTACCGGGGACGGGCATCGGCAGAGCCCCTGTCCCCCCCCACCCAAGCTCACCGCAGACCACCCCCACCTGAGGTTGCCCAGCGGGTGGGCACAGAGGAAGTTGTAGTAGCAGATGTCCTGGTTCCCGGTGACATTCACCACCTGCAGCAGGGCGCGGGGGCGCGGAGGGGCCGCTAAAGCACCTGACTCAGCCCAGAGCCCAGGGGACAGGGAGCCGGGCCTGAGCCCGCGCCACCCCACCCAGCCCCACTCGACAAGACAGGAAAGTGCCACGCAACCAGCATGCGTGTGCGTGCGTACGCCAGGCCAGTCCTCTTTGGTACGGTGGCCGTCCCCCCCCACCAGATGGGGCTAAAAAGCCACGGGGCACGACCATGACCGAAGTTCTTGCCCCACAGTTCAGAAAAAAGGGAAGGGAAACCGAGACTCACGAAGTCCCGTGACTCTTGTTGCACGAACCCTGCAACAAGCTGGGGAAGGTGCCGTCACTGAAATCATGCTGCCCCATTTGGCAGATGAGAAAACCGATGCTCTGGGAGCTCAAGTGACTTGCTCTAGGTCACCCAGCTGGTGAGGCCGAGTTAGGATCTGAACCCGGGTCTTGTGACCTGAGACCTGTGCCTGCTCCAGCGGCCCAGGCTGGGAGGCTCTGCACTTCAGGCCACGTGCCAGCCCGTGGCGATGGCGAGCACGCGGCCCCCCGGGTCCAGGGAGCCAGCCCCGCCGCTCACCGTCTGGTAGGTGATCACCAGCTGCACCACGGGAAGCGCATAGAAGACAGCGATGGTGGCGATATTCCTGAGGAGGGGGACGACGCGGTGAGGAGGCAGGACCCGAGACGCCGCCACCCCACCCTGCCAACAACCGGAAGGCCTGGCCGCGCCGCCCACTCACCAGAAGTAGATCTGGTACTTTTTCCGAAGGACGCGTTTGTCCTTGCGTGCCAGGTCGGCCACGTAGAGGTATTGCTGGGGAGAAGCTGGAGTGAGACCTGCTTTCCCACTGCCCGGGAGAACCTCCCCCGCCCCCCCTTGCCCAGGTGACAGTGGGACAGGAGGAGCCCCCTCACGCAGGCAGCAGTTCCACCGGTTCCCATTGCTGTTGGCAGATCAGCCCAGAAGGGCTGGGAGTGGACTCGGCTTCCCCTGAATCCATCCTGCCCCAGCTGAGCTCTTTCCCTTTGTTTCTCTAAGATGTCACCCCGGACAGGGGCGCCTGGGTGGCTCAGTCAGTTAAACCTCTGACTTCGGCTCAGGTCATGATCTCATGGTTTGTGGGTTCGAGCCCTGCGTTGGGCTCTGTGCTGACAGCTCGGAGCCTGGAGCTGCTTCCGATTCTGTGTCTCCCTTGCTCTCTGCCCCTCCCCCCACTCACCCTCTGTCTCTCAAAACAACAACAACAACAACAACAACCACGACAACAAAACGTTAAGAGGTCACCCCAGAGGGAGATGTCCTGGGGCCCAAACACAGAATTTCCTTTCCTTGGGAAACCCGTGACCAGGGCCAGCCCGCATGGCGCCAGACCTTGGTGCGAATGACGTTCTTGTCCGAGTCGATGTCAGTCAACGTGTCATAGTCGTCCTCCTCCACGGAGCTCATGGAGTCCAGGCGTGGCCGAGTGCCCACAGGGTCTAGGGAGCGATCTGGGGTAGGCAGGAGGAAAGAGTTACCTGGGAGGCCCAGAACCCAAGGTCTGTCCCCACCCACCTGGGGCAATTGTCATAATTACTAGGCAATGGGAAGAGGCAGATTGTGGACTGAGAGCAGGGGTGGAGGTAGGCTCATAAGTCCTTGAGGGGAACAAGGGTGGGTTCTGTGAACAGGCCACCAGATAGGTACTGCTCCACCCCTGCCCCCCTCACCGACCTAGGACTTCCAGGCCAGGACACTGAGCAGACCCCGGGTCCTGGACAGAAGCAGGACTAAATTAGGCAGAAGTCATGCTGATTAGGTGCCCAGCCATGTGGGTTCTGAGAGGACACTGCCTTGGCCCCACTGGGTAAAGACCCGGTGGGTTCTGGGGTGCAGGCAAGGGTGACAGGCCGCCTCTAAGAAGAGCACCTGCTCCTTTATCCTCATCTCTTCTTGTGCCTTCAGAAGCATCCTCCTGTGACCTTGCCTGACCAAAGCCCCCAGAGGCCGGGACACGACACCCCTGCCCATGAGCCCTACCCCGGCAGGCCAGGGAGTGGGGTGCTGGCAAACATGACAGCGAACCAGAACATCCCGCCTGGGGGTAGCTGGGGTGCCAGGCCACCAGCATCAAGGTCAGTGCCCGCTTGTCTCAGAAGGCACAAGAGCTGGCATTTATTGGCATTAGATGGGGAAGCCATGCACAAGCGCCTCTCCGGCCCCGGAGCCTACCGGCCCCGGGCAGCCGCCCCGGCAGGAGCTGATTGGCAGAGCAGCGCCCCTCCCACATCTACCCATGGCGATGCACAGCTGCCGCAGCTGGCCACAGGGGAGGCGCCGCTTGAACCACTCATGCCCTTCAAAGGAAAGGGAAAGTTACCAGGAAGCGGGGCCAAGGGGGAAAGAACGAGAAAGGAGAGGGGCAGGGAGACAGCAGCCCCTTCGCTGGTTCCAGCGCCTGGCAGGAGCGGCGCCCGTGGTCTCACGCTGCCAGCTCCAGCCCCAGGGTGCACAGCACTGCCCGGCGGGCTCACTCACCCTGGTAGCTGTGGGAGAGGTCGCCAGTGCCCGAGCTGTCCGCCAGCCCGTCGGTGGATCCGGAGCTGTTCTCTGCAGGGAAAGGCGCCTGGTGAGGCAGGTGGGAGGAGCCGGGAGGCCGGGGTCGGGAGGGGCTGCTGCCGCGTTGCCACGCTGGAGGGGGAAGCCTATGGAGGCCCGGTTGTGAGTGGGCGAGCACAGCCTCTGGTGTGGACACGTACCAAAGGAACCATAGTTATAACCCTCATATGGGGAGCTGCCAGGGAAGGAATCGGCCAGGACCCGGGGGTTACCTGCAATGAGAAGTCAAGGTCCCCTTAGCTCTGGAAACAGCCCGAAGCCAAAAGCCAAGAGGAGAGGAGGAAGAATCCAGAGAAGAGAGACACAGAGAGGCCGCGGCGGCAGCAGAGAATACGCACCTGTCCCGACAAACACGACTCCCTGCTACCACTACCAGCCGCCCCGGCCTCCCACGTGTGTCCCAGGGGAAATACTCGCCGTCCTCTGTCCTCGCTAAGGACAGAGAAAGGTCTAGGAATTGATGCATCTGCACCTCCAGCTAGGACGGCGAGCCTCAGCCCGCCCAGGGCCCACCCCTGTGGGTCCCCTCCCTCCCCTGCTCTGGACCTCAGCTCCTCTGCCCACAGCACCTGGTGCTTACCAAGGAGAGAAGCTGAGAGGGAAGGTCCCAAACAGGAGGGAGGACAGACAGAGAGGGCGGGATGGAAGAAAAGGAGAGAGAATGAAAGGTTAGTAACTGCCCGGGCTGTGAGCTATGTCGTCTGAGGAGGACAGACAGCGTAGCTGGGCCCAGAGGGGGAACCAAGTGGCAGCCATGAAGGCAGCCACGTTAGGGTCGTGGTTAGGGCATAAGGGCCCAGCCCCATTTCCGACGGCAGAGTGTTCTTTCTCAGTCTGAACATCCAGAAGCCCCCAGCCAGCCTTTCCTCCTCCAGCCCCCGAAGGGAACCATCCACCAAAACACAAAGCAAACTCGGCCCTCCCTGCCCAGGCCCTCGGGAGGTACCGCTTTCTGGGCAGGCTCGGTCCATGGCCACCAGAAGCATCTTCTTCCTCTGCCTGCAGGGACAGAATCCAGAGGCAAACCAGAGGGGAGGGCCGAGGAGGCCTCCTCTGCTGAGCTGGCCTGCCTTCCACCCTCTCCACCCCGTGACCCTGTCCTCCATCTGTGATCTGAAGGGAAGGGCCCTCCCAGGCTGGGAAGCAGTGTGGGGTTTCCCTGCTTGGGAAGAAGGTTGAGGGGAGGGGTCGGTTTCCAGGGGAGAGGCCCCGCGGACCAGGGACCCTAAAAGGGGCCTGCCTTCCTGTGCCCGTGATGGTGTGGAGCACCACCCTGGGCTCGCTCACATCCTGCTCAACCTAGCCCAGGACGGACGGGGGAGCGTCCAGCAGCCCCGCTTTACCTCCAGTTCTCCCAGCAGGCTAGGAGGACGGTCAGCAAGTAGAAGGAGAGAAATATGCCCAGACAGAAGAGGACACCGCCGACATAGGCCTCAGCTGCGGGGAGGGAAGCAGGCGGGTGAGCAGGCCAAAGCCTTCCAGCTGCCCGCCACGGCACGCAAGGGCCCAGCCCAAGCTCTCCCCGCGCCGCCCCTCAAATGTAGTGACCCGGCGGGATGAGCAGTCAGCAGCTCCCCAGATATGCCAAACTCTGACGTGATTCCTGTCTCTGCCCATGTCGCTCCTCCGCTAGAACTCTCTCTGTACTTCCTCCTCGAGAACTCTACCCTGTCTTCAAACAGTTTCCTTCCAAACACAGCTCAAGGACTATGTCCTCTGGGAAGGCTTCTCTGCCCTGTGCTCCCCGTAACCTGTCCTTTGCCCATCACGGCCGTCGGCACCCTGCATAGGAGCAGGCCGCTGTCCTCCAAACAGGAGCTCGCTGAGGACCGGAGCCAGAACACGGCACCCGGCACACAGAAGGTGCTCGACCAATATTTGCTGAATAGAGACTCCGTAAAGGAGAGGCAGCTTCTTTCCCCTCCTCCCATCACAACCCCTTATTTTTATCTTACACTTTCCAGTTTACAAAGGGCTCCATTCAATCACTCTGTAAATATTTAGTGAGCGTGACTAAGGGGCCTGGCACTTTCCGGCTAATTTTGTGCTAAACCTCACAACCTGGTGAGAGCACAGGACAGATCTTGTGTCACAGACACAGACAGACTGAAGCTCGCTGAGATTACAGTGCTCCTAAGGGGCGGAGAGAGAACCGGAACTCAGTGCTTCAACAGTCAGCCACATCACACGGGGGCCCACCTCCTGGCCCTCCCTCCCCTTGGGAACCCTGCCAGGAACACTCGCTCTTCCCATCCTGTCAGTCCACGGAGTAGGTCCCCACCACCCTTCCCGTTCAGAGGATGCTCCCTCCCCCCGGGTCTGAGAGGAAGAGCCACTCAGCCGCCCACACTCACACGTGACTGCTCGAGATACCACCACTGACAGGGTTTTTTGGCGGTGCCCTTGATCAACCGGTTCATCTGGAAGCAAAATGTCCAACAGGTGGTTGCCTGGAGCTTGGTTAAAGTTTGTGGGCCCAAACCCCGCCTCTCATCAGCTCCCCCAATCGGCCGCAGAGGTTCTTCTCCCTCCCAGGGAGTGACTCTGCCCTCCCCACCCCGAGCCGGGCCCAGGGCACCGAATGTACCTTCTACGAAGGGGTAGAAAGGCAAGGAACCCCCACAGGCCTGGTCTTCAGTCTTCACCACCACCACCACGTAAAAGCTATTGCTGGGGAAGTCTTTGCGCTGCAGGAGGAGGAGGAGGAGGAGGAAGAGGAGGAGGATTGATGATGATGATGATGGTTTTATCATCATCATCATCATCACAATAATCAGTCATCGGAATCAATATACGTGAGTGCATATACGCCTAGAATTTTACTGGGACCTCACAGAGACCCCTACGAGGTAAGGCCTATCATCACCCCTGCTGCCTAGGGATCACACTGCCTGTCAGTGGTAGAGCCAAGGTCAGCTGGCTCCAGAGCCCACAGCCATGACCCTCCGCTATAGCCAGGTGTGCAAATACGGGTGCGACCCATCATCGGGGTCCCCATGGGTGCCCTTACATGGACTGGGCATCAGCCAGGAGAAAAGGTAGAGGGGCCCCGCTGCCTCCCTACAGTTGCAAGGCTGGATATTGTGAGGCGAACGCGTGGCTTCACTGTCCCTGCCCCTAGCACAGGTTTCAGCCTTTGCCAAGGTCAATACTCAGCATCAGCCAGGGCCCTTTTTCCTCTCTTAGCCGTCGTCATAGGGAATGAAGTAGATGGGACAGCCAGAAAGGGTCCTCTGCTCTTTTCTGCCCCCAAAGGCAACCGGGACTAGGAGTCAATGCTTACATGTGTCAGAGGACTGGCAGGCCAAGACTCAGTCTTATCACTAGGGTGGAAATGGGGCAGGAGTGAAGGAGCCAGGGTTTGGAAAGCTCATCCCCCGGCCACATCTTCAGGGCCACACGCATCTCCTACCTGCACGGTGATGGCTGCCTTCTTGGTCATAGTCTGGTACATGCCGATGAAAGCTACATTGTTGTCCAGGTCGTAGACAGGGCACTATGGCGGGAGGAAGGGAGAGGCAAGTGGGCAGGGACCGGGGCCCCGTGCCCCCTCTTTAGCAGCTCTGCTACCTGCTGGCGGAGAGCAAAAGGGCAGGCAGCTTACCAGGACATCCTGGATGGAGATGACTGAGCAGGGGAAGGCCTTGCTGGAGGTCACCTTGACAATCACCGAGTCCACACCCTCCGGGAACTCATACTTGAAGTACTGAGGGCACAGGAAGGGCAGGGAGAGCCCCATCTCAGGAGGATGCTCTCTCCGGCCCTCTAGAAGGCAACAGTGTGAATCTTCTCAGACTTGGTCAGTAGAGGCTCTCTGGGGAAGAAAGGCCCTGCCCACAAGCAGCCCTATATTCGTACGTTGCTCCCCTCAACCTCAGCTGGGCACTCGGGATAGTGCCCCAAGAGGCAAGCAGAAAGTGTGGCAGCCAGACCTCAGGCCTCTGCACTTCTCAGGCGGCCTGTCCCTTACCACCTGAGGGCCAGAGCTCGTTTCCAGACAGTCCCTCCATGGCGCATACAGCCAACAGGAGACCCCCCAGCAAAGCCTGCTGACCACTCCCGCTCCCATGGGCCCGCGTCTCCTCTGAGGGCCGGTCGGCAGGGAGATCTTACCTGGGGCTGGGCCGCTGTGGTATTGAAGCTAAACTGCTCCCCGGTCCTGGAGAGAGAAGAACCCCCCCACCCCGCCACCGTCACTCCCAGAGCCTGGGTAGGACGCCAGTCCCGTGGGCCCCTTGCATCTCCCCTGCAGACCTGAGCACGAAGTCGTCCATTCGGCTGACCCGGAGCTGGTACGTGGTGTTGACTGGTGACAGGGTGGACACGTCCACGTAGAAGAACTGGACCTCGGACTCGTTCTTGGTGGGGGGCTGACACAACGTTCGCTCCACCTTTTGGTAGAGGTACTTGCGCTGATACCTACAGCCCAAAGCAGAAAGTCAGGATGCTATTGCTGTCCCGGCCAGCAAACCGCTCCAAGGAAGCAAGGCCCCAGTTCCCGCAGTCTGGTTTCCAGCTTCTCCCCACTCCTACCCCGGCCAGGCTGACAAGCTCCAGGCTGGCTGGCTCGGCCACTGACCAGCCCCCTGGTTCAGGCAATGGGGAGGAGGAACAGAGGGGCTCCTGGGTGGTCCGAGGCCCTGGACAAGGCCCTGGGTGAGGCTTTGGGCCTGGCCTGGCCTGGGCCTAGGCCTACCCCCCTCCCTGATCCCCGGGTCCTACTCACAGCCCTCGCAGGATTAGGGGCACCTGGAAGGACACCACAGCCTCCTTCTGGCGGACCACAAACAGCAAAGGAGCCCCCTTCTGCTTGTTCAGGACATTCACGGACACGCGCACGCCTTCCGTCTGTAGAATGACATGGAAACGCCCCTCGGTCAGGCCCATGATGACTCCACCTCTGCCACCCGGGGCACACGGCTCCCAAGACTGTGAGCCCTGCCCTACGTCACGCCAACTTCCTTGCTCTTTCCCCATCCTGGTCAGGCTGGGGGGCTATAGCTGGGCCCTTTCTTCTCCCAGAGCAGCCCAGGCTCCAGGAGGGATTTGTGCTGAGTTAGAGGAGAGGCTCTTGGAAGAGGCCCGGTCCTGGATGGCAGGGATGCGCAGGGATAATCGGACCCACGAAACTGCAGGGCCTCGCTTCCCCACAGGAAACCCAATGGAGACCTCGGGCATCCCCAGGATACCCCACGCCTGTCCATGCTCGTGGGATACACATGCCTGCACACACATGTGCATACGCACACAGGGACACAGGAGAGCAAGAAGGGCTCCTCAATTTTCTTCCATGTGAGCCAGGAAGCTCCCATTCAACAACTAATCTGGAGGTCAGAGCCAGTGGGGAGGTGGGGACACAGACTGTTGAAAAGCTAAGGAAGCCAAGCTCTATCCCTAGCTCTGACCAAGGGCTAGAGCCATGGGGAAGTCACTTCACACCTCCGAGCCTCAATTTCCCCCTCTGTAAAATGGAGACACTCTTGCTCTTGGCACATGGAGGAAAGTACCTAGAACAGTGGGAGCTTAAAGAAAAAAAATAAATAAAACTAAATAAATCCTGGCAGTGCTGGTCATTGGGCTGCTGAGACCCAAGCCGTAGGGCAGCATTTCCCAGAGGGGTAGAGACCACAACCCTCAGGGTGACCCCAGATGTCGGGGAGAAGGAAGAAAGGCCTCCAAGCGGGAGGAGATGCAACCTCAGAGAGACAGGCCCTGAAGGCAGATCCTGGCCTGCCACAGAAGGCAAATCCCTCCCTATTCTGAGAAATAACCAGACTCCCACTCTCAGTTCTGCTGCTTCTCAGTAGCTCCAATCAGGGGAGAGAGCTGGGCAGGGGACCACAGAGTCAGGCTGCAACCATTCTCCAAATCTCAGCTCTGCCTGGGCTCTGGACTTCTCCGACCCAGCTACGACCACATTTAAGTCGCGGCTGGGGAATAAAGTGAAACGGAAGGCCAGGGAGAGGTAGATTCCCCACCGGACACCAACTCCCTCTCTCCTGCCATCCCACTTGGACTTGGCCTTGTCTCCACCATCTTCAGTTGACAAGGCCATCTGGCTTTCAGGGCAGAAAGAGGGCTGAGCGGGGCTGTTCAGCGGCCTGACAAGCCCTGCACTCTTCTCCCTGGGGAGCCCCGGCGGTACTTGCCTGAGCGGAGCCCGCGGGCGGCAGGCCTGTCTCATGCCCTTGGGGTTGCCCGGGCCAAGCCCAAGAGCCAGCCTGCTGCCCCCGCCCGCGGCCGGCCCAGGACGGGAGGGCCCGTGCTGGGTGCCGGGTAGGCGGCAGCCAGTACTGCTCGGACCACAGCCGGGGGAGGGGGGAGTCACAGAGAGGACGGGAAGGAGACAACTTTAGAAACTGTCCAGTGGGAGCTTCAGAGAAACGCGGGCGGCAAAGCCAGAGTCCGGGGCGGCTCTGGGAAAAGGAAACCCCGCGGGGCGGCGCGTTCACGGGCTCCTGCAGGAGCGCGGACCGAGTCTCGGAGCCCTGCTCTGCTCTACCACTCGCCCCCAGCCCCCGGCCCAGCCCTGCCCTCACCCGGTTTCGGGTCACAGTGTGGTTGAAGGTGTAGATGTTGACCAGCTCGCTGTTGACCTCATCCACGTAGGTGCGCTCGAACTCGGCATCTTTCTGCGAGACGTTCTTGGGCCCCAGAACCCCCAGATGGCTCTGGACCGAGGCCACCAAGAGCGCCAAGAAGGGCAAGCCCAGAGCGAACATGGCCCCGGCGAGGCGGCGGCGGCGGCGGGGGCGGCGACAGGCGACAGGACACCTCCGGGACGGGTTGCGGCTCCGGCCGCAGCTTCCAGCATCTCACCAGGACCAGAACTTTAACCCCGGCCTGAGATTAGGAAACGTCCCCTCCCCGGAGCCGCGGAGACGCTCCCAGGGGGCCCGGCGGGGAGGGGCGGCGGGCGAGGGAGGAGGGGTGCGGGCCGCGGGTCCGCTCGCGCGGGGCTGAGCGCGGCCCGGACGCCCAGCGGCGGCCTGCCGGGGCCGCGAGGGCCAGGGGGCGGCTGGTTGCCGGGAGCTCGGAGACGCCGGGAAATGGGAGGGAGGCCGTCGGCGGGGGCGGCCGGGAAGGGAGGAGTGTCTGAGCGTGAGGAGCGTGACAGGCGGCAGCGACCGGACGCCGCGAGGCGCGGCGCGGCGAGCTCTCTGGGGCGCGGGCCCTTTAAGGGCGGGCGGCCGCGGCGGCCCCGGGGCTCGCCACCCCGGAGCGTGTGCGGCGCCGCGAGGCGGTAAACAGCCGGGCGGCCGGCCCGCTCGTGACGTCACGGGAAACTGACACCGATTTAAAGGGCCAAGTCCCGGATTGGGCCTTAAAGGCGCCGCAGTCCTCCAGCTGGAAGGCGCCACCGACTCCTCCGCTTTCGAAAGCCTACTCGTCTGCGGAAGCTCACTTCGGTTGGAAGAGACGGAGGATTCCGTGAAGGGTCTCCGAGTGGTGGGTTCGTGTTGACAGAGTCGTCTTTGTGCTCAAACCGAAGGATCCACCTCCGCCCTCCCTGCCTTTACCACCCACACGCTCCGTCCCTGGGCCATTTTTTTCTTCTAGGGAAGTAAGAAAGGAAGACCTCAGAGAGTTAGAAACCCAGACGGGCGCCCTCCCGGGGGAGGAGCGGCTGAGGCCGAACCACGGAAGCCCCGCCGAGGCTCTCACCTCCGAACTGCAGCGGCCTGGAAGCTCGCAGGGCTGTTTCTCCTCTCCTCTGCAGAGGCGGCCAAAAAGCTAATTGAAAGATAGTGACTTTCAGTGTAAACTGATGACAGCTCCTCTACAAGGTATTTTGGCACTGTATTTCAAGAAGTTTAACGAGCTTTATACTCTGACGGAGTAATTCGACTTCTGCGACTCTATCCTAAGGAAATGAAAAATGCAGATTAAAAATTTGTAGGCAGTGATGCTTATCATCGCGATATTTGTAATATGAAGCATAAAGGAAACAGTCTAAATGGCCATTAACGAGGGAGTGGTTAAAGGTGCTATTACCATAAAGCCATCTAAAATGATGCTGAAGACTTTAAGGGACATGTAAGCAGAGAATTCACAATATGACACTGTATCAACAGTCTGGTTTCCAGATGCATAGACATGCGTAAAAAAGCACTGAAAAATCTTTGAATTACAGATGATTTTAAAAATAGTATGTATCATTTTCCTCTAATTCCAAAAGTATCAAAAAGAAAAAAGTCACTGAGCTGGGGTTTCAAAATGTTTTTATACCTTTTAAAAATTGATAACATTTCTATGATGTACATAAATTTCTTTTATAAGACAAGTATGTTTAAGGGAGAAGAAATGTAGCATGGCCGCCGCTGAAATCGTCAGATGCCCCCCATGAAGCTGGCTGGGCCAGTGTGTTGTGAGAATTCTGTGCTCAAGAGATTCCGGCAGCCTCTGCTCCTGCCCCTGCCTTCCTCTCTGGGCTTTGTTCCAACGAGGACTATTTTATCTCATGACCAATTACAGATATTTATTCATTCCTGCAATAAATATCTAACAGGCACCTACTATTTGCAGGTATTATTCTATTTATATTAGGCAAATGGTTTGTGCGAGAATTAGACCTGGCCCCTGCCCCAGCATTCATACTTGAGGATGAAGACCAGAAGCAAAGCGGCAGAGGGTGGAGAACCCTAGAAAGTCAGACCAAGGGGAACCCTTAGCAGTCTCCTGGACCAACCTCTCATTTTACAGTCAGGCAGAGTGAAATCCAAAAAAGGTCAGCTCATGAGTACTTTACTGGACTCCACATGGCTTGGCCACCCGAATCAGGATCCTCAGGAGAGCAGGAAGAATTTTCATGATAAGGCTGTGCAGTCAGCAGCGCAGTTTGGACAGTCGATACAGGATATCCATGTTCCAGGTGAACTTCACTTTCTCTCTCATGATGACCCCCTCTTTAACTTGCCAGTCAGTGTGGAACTCTGCGAAATACCCCCAGTCTGAGCTTGAGCTCCCGGCTTAGACTGATGTAATCTAATATCTCAGGAACTTCCCTGGGTGCCTTGAGAACCACAAGTTTACGATTATGGAGTCCCAGCTACAGGGCTAGTCGGTTCTGTGGCTGCACTGAATAAACCCCGACTGGGGGAGTTCCAACTCTGCTTCGTAGGCTTTGGGGCAAAATGTGACCCTAGGCCTGTTTAAAATGCATATCCAGACACTACTTACAGTTATTGAATCGCAGTCTCTGGAGGTGCAGCCCAGGAATCTGCATTTTTTAAAATGTTCATTTATTTTTGAGGCAGGGGAAGGGGCAGAGAGAGAGGAGACACAGAATCCAAAGCAGGCTCCAGGATCTGAGCTGTCATCAGCACAGAGCCTGATGGGGGGGAGGGGCGGGGCTCGAACCCATGAACTGTGCGATCATGACCTGAGCTGAAGTTGGACACTTAACTGACTGAGTCCCCCAGGCGCCCCAGGCATCTGCATTTGAACAAGCACTCCAGAAGCTTGATAGACACAGTAAATTCCGAGAGCCACCGTTCTGGGCCCAGACAGCAGGGCCTGGGACTAGTACTTGTTCGCTCCCTTTCTCCTATAGCCGCATCTTAGGAGAAATCTATTCAATAAACCCAGAAGGGCCCCTTCCCTTTTGCAAGGTCTCATGGGTTTAACCTTTGAATCCTCAGCACCCTGAGTGTTCAAACAGGGTAGGAGGGCAGCAGCCCCAGACTTTCTTGCGTTCTCAGGTCTGCAGAACTTTCCTCAGCCTTTCTGCCCCACCCCCAGGGAGGGGACAGCACAACCCAGTCATGAATACGTCCTTTCTGAGGCCTGGCCCCCTGAGAGTAGGAGGGACTTTTTGTTGGCTACAGCAGTTAGCATAAAAGAAGGGCAGTGCTGGGTCTCAAAGCCGGACTTGTGAGGGCAAAGATGTCAAGGCCTCAGGGCAGCCCCCTTGCCTTCTGGACTGGTCTAGCTACTGCACTGTCTGCCATGCTGTATAAACGCCCAACCCCAGCCCTGGCCATGAGGGCAGGGTGGGGTCCCAAGGCTCAGATGACTTCCTTCTATTTCCCTGTGGGCCATCCTTCCGAGCCTGAGTGCAGAAAGGACCTAAGGAGTAGGACCATTAACCGGCTGACAAGACTCCCAGCGTTCCAGTTCCATTTTAAATGACAGGAGTTTTGAGGTTTGGAACAAGAGGACAGGAAGGAAGCTTCGGCTGGTCAGGTGTATTGTTAAAATGCCATTAAGACGGCACCAAGAGCAGGCACATTAGAAGCAATTAGATGGATTAGGTGAATCCAATCAAATAATTTAAGAACCTGGTGTGGGGTGTGGTGGTGAGTAGAGAGTGGCCATGCCTGTGGGTGTGTGGCAGGATCAAGCCAGACTTTAGAACTAAGTAACTTTAACCCAGGAAAAAAAAAAAAAAAGCAAAGCTGCAAAGCCAAGCCCTCTGAAGGAAATGGACTTGAAGTTCCCTGTTTTCACCATGACCATAAAAGGGTCTCAGTGTATCTGTGCGGAGCTGGAATAGAATTGGCCAGGACGTACGCAGCCCCGGCAGCAAGAGACTGTACAGCGCTTCTTTCTTCCCATCGTGCAAGTCCTATTTCCCAGGGCTGCCCTTGTGTCTGGTTCTCCCTCCAAGGACTGGGAAGACGGGATGTACATCAGATTAGGAGTCGGAGAATTTACTCTGTCCTTCTGGGGCTAAAGTCCCAGAGCTGTCACATGGCTTCATGGTACTATGGAAAAAGCAAATTTGATGTCAGAAAGTTCTGTTTAAGCCCCTGCATTGTGCCTCTTCGGCAGTGAGGAGCCATGTCTTAGCTCCATTTATCCCCTAAATGCAGCACAGCAGAGGCGGGCTGCATTCCTCATCCTGAGCTACCGTCTAAAGAGCAGAAGGGGAGTCGAGGGAGACTGATTTTGCCTGAGTGGGCAAACTTTCCGCCATAGACAGATCAGCCGCTTTCCGTTTCCTGGGCTTTCACCATTCAGACTGGGAAATGTGAGCAATAATACATGCGGGCCTTGCTTCTTGTGGCCTGTGGCCATGTGATGGCGTCCACACCAGAGCTTTCCAGGGAATGAAGCTGGTCTTGAGTCAGGCTGCTGAAAACAAGGAGATAAAAATCTGATTAACTGAAATCTGTCTCCAAAGCTCACTGATAAAAACGAGCCAGCCACCCTCCTATCTGAAGCAAGCTTGGGTCTCCAGCTACGAAATCAGAAGATGCAACTCAAGAACCTTTCCTCGTCTCTGGCTGTTATCTTAACATAGCACGTGCAGCTACTCAGTCCTTATTCCATGTTGCTCTCAATAATAGAAAGGGCTCCGTCTCTTTACACTCTGGCTCACAGACAGGCCGCCGCCCACAGCTTGTGTTACCCCACGGGCCTCGGAACCTTCACAAAGGCGATTCTCCCCATTCACAACACCTGAACCGGTCTAGCTTTTTCTTCTAGCTTCGCTTTTCCTATAAAATCTATCTTAATAATTCCATTTGGCTTCAATCAAATAATTCTAGAAAAAGTTTCAAAACCTTTTGTAATGAGTGTGTGTGGCATCTTTTATTTATTTATTTAGAGAGAGCGAGAGCACCAGCAGGGGAGGAGGGGGTGGGGGGAGAGGGGATCCCAAGCAGGCTCCACGCTGTCAGTGCAGAACCCAACACAGGGCTCGAACCCACAAATCGGAGATCATGACCTGAGCCAAAACCAAGAAGCAGATGCCCAACCCAGGTGCCCTGGTTTTTGTTATCTTTAAGTGAATTTTGTTTGCCCTTATTTATCACGAGCAAGAATAACGTGCATTGTTTCTCACAAGTAGCAGCATGGTACCGTTGAAAGAACAGGAAATGAAGTCAAAAGATTGGTATTCCAATTTCAATATTGACAGTTACCATCTAGATGACCATGAACAAATCACTCAATCTCCTATTCATTCGTTCTTTCATTTATTCAGTGCCTAGTTTCTACGAGTCACTAGGCTAGGTGCTGGGAACACCAACACTTTCCATAATCTAACAGTGCAGGCAATGAGGTAAGCATATACTACAGAGTAAGTACAATGATAAAAGATTCACACAAGGTATTATGGGGACTCAGCGAGGCCTACTACAAACCAGAGCTGGCAATCAGGGAAATCAGGAGAAATCCGAAAACACCCCAGGAGGTGCCCCTGAGGGGGTTCTTAAAAGATGAGTAGGAGCTAGCCTAGCAAAGGAATAGGAGCAAATTCTGGACAAGGGGTCTCGACTTGAAGCAAAGTCATAGACTCAAAGTTCAACACTACTGGCACGAAGGCTCCGAGTAAGGGGTGGGAGGATACGGACTGAAGACAGGGTCAAGGGAGGGGCCGCACTAGATACTACATCTAATGGCTCGGACGGTTGGTAGTTACCGACGGACATGCTGCAATACGCCGATGTGTCACGACGCTCAAGGCTCCGTGAGTATGTAACATGTTTTCTGAGATCACAGACTTGCATATAATCAGGCCAGAGTAGAAGACAGACTTCTTCTCTCAATGTTTATCAAAACATTGAGGATCTTTGCTTCACGGCAGTGTAAACACACGTAGCTGAGTTACGATTTCACCCCTGCTGTGGATGGAGAAAAGGAGACGGACTTCTCTTGCTGGTTTTGTCCAGTGTTTCCCCAAGTGCCTGCTGGTAAAGGAACCTTCCCTTCTCCCCCACTGCTGTCTCCCCCACTTGTCCAGGGCCACTGGAGAGGTTCACACGGGGTAGTCTGGGTACAGTTAACAAAGCTCCAGGACCTAGGCTGCTTTTACTGCTGCTCTGTGATCTAAGGGGAGCCAGTGAGCAGCTGATAAAGGCAAAGTGGGGGGGGGGGCGGTGGTAGAGAGGACCTTGGTGTGATTAGATACGGGAGCGAAGGAAACTAGAAAGACAAATACCTCCGCTGGTATCTCCATATTCTCTTCTCTTAAAGGAGTAACCTTTTAATCCGAGAGCATCACCGTGGCTAAGAGTGATACACGAAATGATACAAAAACCATAGCTGCTTCGTACCGGCGTTATCAGTTTGCTGGAACTGCTGCCGGTGTGGTTGGTGGCTGGTCATCAGCTCAGGCCCTGCTGAGCCAGTTGAGTAACTGACCCTTGCTCTAGTCTCACAGCTTTGGAGGTCGTCCTCGGGTCAGGCTGTTGTAGCCTGGGGAGGCAAAGGTGCCACGTGCGCGCTGTGTCCACGCTCAAGGTTCCTGCCCTCAATCCGGTGGTCACATCAAGTCATCCTGTGACTCAGGCCGCTCATCCAGTTCGGCTGAGGGAGTCTACAGCACACACCCAGACCAACCTACGGCACGAACACTCCAGACTCCTGGGCAAGGCTGGGCTGCAGAGGAGGCCGCCGTGCTTCCTGCGGGCCTGGTACCAACGTTTCCACCTACGATTGTGGTCCCCACCCCCACTCCTCAGCATATGGAAGCTGGTTACTTCCTCTTTTAGTTACCCCCCTGCCATTTGTACTTCCACTGTCCTGTTTCCTTTAGATCTTAAATTTCATTTACCCAAGTGTCTTCCTGTCTGAACTTACTGACATGTTTAACAAGCCAGTCCTCAAACCCCTTCATGTGCACCACCAAAAACTCTTGCTCCAGGAACACTATTTCATTCGACTGCTGGTTTTAAGGTGGAAAGCAAGATGGCCAGGTAATGCACTTTTAATTTTTATTTTTTAATGTTTTTATTTTTGAGAGAGAGAGACAGAGACAGAGACAGAGTGTGAGCAGGGGAGGGTCAGAGAGAGAGGGACACACAGAATCCGAAGACAGGCTCCAGGCTCTGAGCTGTCAGCACAGAGTCTGACGCGGGGCTTGAACCCATGAACCGTGAGATCATGACCTGAGCCGAAGCCGGATGCTTAACCGACTGAGCCACCCAGGCGCCCTGGTAATGAACTTTAAATAAAACCACAAATAATTGTGTGGCCATGCAGAGGATGGAACTGAAAAGGATTATACCGGCTGCAGAAAAGACTGAAGGAAGCTGCTGTCACTTCATTGCCAGGACCTTCAACCGAAGGGCAACTAGGGATGTATCTGTCACGAACTCAGTGAATCAGAATCTACAGCTCAAAAGATAGCCCAGACTGAATTAGTGGCAAAGGCAAGGACTCTGAAATCAGGTAAAGCTGGATTCGAATCCCAGCTCAACCACTGAAATTACAGGACTCCATATATACCTCCCCGGGCCTCTCCACCAATAGTGAAATGGGGATGGATACACCTACATATTCTATGTAGGATATAAATATTATCCTGAGGCCTTTCTCCCTAGATGGCACAGGAGCTCGGAATGGTGCAATTAACCTGAAGCATTCAAGTTCATGCTGGGGGCAGTCATGGAAAGAGATGTTCTGAAATGTAAAAAAGAAAACTGAGGATTATTAGTGTGAGGAATAGAGAAACGGTGGAAATTAGAAATTTAATGTGAATAAATTCTGAAGATTAAAATTAGGAGAAAAGACCAAAAGGTCAGTTTAACAGTTTAAGAATCAATTCTTTTAACTGCCAGCTACTCCTAACCAATTGGAGACACTTCCTTTGACAATTCTCCCATGTATCTACTTAGGATTCCTCCTATCTGCTCACCCCACCCTACCCTCCCACAGCCCCGAGGTGACGTGATGATGGGTCAGCTCAGTACATTCAGTTCCTGAGAAAAGCAGCAGATGATCTAAGTAGCCAATGTGCTTGTGATAAGGTAGGGGAAAAAGGCACCCCTTTTTTTCCCTCCACTGGAATCCAAACTCTGATAAAGGAGACAGAAAGACATGAGCAAGTTTGAGTGAAATGTTTACATTTATATTGAAATATGCACTAAAACAGAATGAGTTCTACTAGTCAATGAAACTTCGCCAAAGCAGAGTCACAAACTTCTGTTGGGGAGGTCCAGTCAGCTAGCAGCAGTGACCCCCAAGCAGGAACACCAAGGAGAAGCCGGGAGACCCACTCCAAAAAGCCTCCTTTCAAGAGACCCCAACTCACTTCTCCCACATGCACCCACACAGATTTAGGAGCGTGGACATGCTCCTCATTTTCATATATTTTTAGTTTCTTCTTCACTGCAATAAATATAAAATTGGCATTGCTCATACACCACAGCACAGACAATATTTCAGGCGTTAGCATACAACTGTAAACAGTGACTAGATTTTAAAAAATTAAAAAAAAGAAAGTTGGGGTGTTTTGTTTGTTTGTTTTTTTTAAACAAGAGACAGAATTCTTTAGAGCAGGGCATGAGCCACTCAAGATTTGTTGTGTCGGATTAAGGTTTTTCATGGAAGATTCAGATTTAGACAGATGCCCCCAACAGTCCAAAAAGACCCAAAGTGGGAGCCAGACCACTGCCCGTGGCAGCCCAGAATATGCAGGCAGCAAAACAACATGCCTTAGGTCAGCCTTGGCAGTGCGTCCTCCACCTGCCACATTCACAATGTGACCGCAGAAATCTACAGTGCCATCACCGGCTGCCGGCTAGGGTATCGGGGATAGGTGGGCAAAGGAACTAGAACTTCCTGGGGGGGAGGATCAGAACACCTCTGCTAGCTGTCTGGAAGGTTGGCCCCTTAATCACAGTGACAACTAGGACATTTCACTTGGACAGTGCATTAAGTTTACATATACATGAAAAATAAGAGAGGAATCCAAAGGGTAAGCATTAAGTTCTGTCACGGTAGCAAACAGGAATGTCCATCAAAGAAAAACAGATGAACACTTTCTGCCTAAAGCAGTGCAAAGAAAGCTGGCAAGAAATGAAAGTGGACTCAGTTTCTGCACATCAGCAACGGGGCAGACTTTTATTTAAAAGGCTAGTGGTTCAAATACTATTGCTCGAATAGCTCCGGTAGGTATAAAACGTAGTAACATCCGAGGTTTACACACGTAAGCAAAGGAGCTGAAGGCCAGCTCACAAAGGGATATTTGATCCTCAGTCAAGAGGGAAGCTAAAAGCGCATGCTGCAGGCATCACCTAACGGGTTTGGACGACACTCCTGCCCTCTGACAAACGGGAAAAGACCTGGAGAAGATACGGTCTTTTCACAGACAAACTTCTGGCTTTATTAAGTCTCCTCCTTAGAACAATGCCTCAGCTAAGAAAGAACCTGTCCTGAAAAACTCAAAAATCTGGGCTACGAAAAACAGAGAGGGAACTTTAATGTGGTAAACGAGTCTAGTAAACATCACATGTACTTTCAGTTGTTAGTGAAGACATGATACATTCAGAAATGGAAAAAAAAAAAAAAAAGACTAAAAATAAGACCAAAAAAAAAAAATTCCTAGAAAGAGGCTTCACAAGAAAAACATCAGCCCAAGTTCTATCCTTCTCAATCACAAGTGGCTCCATGCTCAGATCGCCAACCCCCTCCAACTAACAAAAGCATTTGCCTTGCAAACAGATCATCGAGCTTTGGCCTCAGTCACTGAACTTGAACGTTAAGCAGAATCCGTGCAGAGCACGTTTTAATAGGTTACTCCAGTACCCACCTGGTCCAGTTTAAAGTATTTGTTTGTCGATCCAGTTTGTACAGATTCCATAGGTACACTGAACAATAAACCATGTATTGTCCCATTATTTTTTAAATGGCAGTTCTTGTAGCTCAAGCAAACCATTAGGATTATAAAGAGCTCTCTTGGAAGAAATTTTCAGGTGAAAATACACTAAGGAGAAAACCTGAGAGTTAAACAAACCTAGTTCTTTTTCACTAAAATGATGGGATCAAGGCAGAAATGTCTGTTCCGAAGAGCAGCTCCATTTGTTTGCCCGTAAGGAAAGGCCAATTTTTTCTGGACTGATACAATTTAAAAACTAAGCCAATAAAAAAATAAAATATACATCTTAAGATACTATAAAACTTGAAATAATGTCAAGGCTTATGGAATGGAAAATAGAGTTCTCATTTTTTTTTTTTTCAAAAAAGGAAACTGTAACATATTTTACGGGAAAAACAAACCAAACCAAACAGAACTCTGCACACGGACAGCACGACACAGACTCTACGCACAGAACACCACACAAGGACGAGTTGCACATCAGTACTATCGTCATCAGAGTGACTGACTGGGGACTTACATTTCCAGCAACAGAGCTCCTAGGTCGAAAATGTGTTAAAAGCTTGTAATGTCAACAAGGACCCCCCCCAAAAAAAAAGAGGGGATGAGAGGAAATAGGGAGGAAAGGCTGCATGCATGGGTCTATTATAGACATGATATTCAGCAGCATAAAAATAATACCCTCCGCAGAGTCCCCAAATGGGGCAAAACCTATCTTCCACTGCTAAACACGGGAAAGATTAAGAGAGTGGAGCGAATTCACTTGTAACCGTAGCATCTCCCATATTTGAATGACAAGCATGACAATCTGATGCTGTTAAAAAAAAAATGTTGCAAACACATATGAGTAAAACAAACTAAAAACAAAAGGCTAAATTATGAAACTTAAAAACTGGGAAAAAACATCTGTTTTAAAGCCAAGTAGGTGTGATCCTGATCATTAGTATATATGACATAATCCATAGAAAGGAAGGCCAAGAAAAAGAATCTTCATTTTGTTCGTACTTAGGCTTGATGTTGTCCTAGGAAAAACAGTGATAATTCAATGAAAATGTCACACATACAACTAAAAAGTCCCCTTCTGGTTTCAAACGAATTTAAACAACAATCTTCCTCGGCTAATTTTTCTCCTGTGTCAAACAAACCTTCTATGTACAGGACCAGTTTAAATCCCTCCTCCCTTCAAACACTAGATATGAACATCCAGGAACATTCTACAATGCAAAGTGCCTTAAGAAAGAGAAGGATTCTGTAGTGCCAGTGATAGAACTGATCTGAGGAAGCTGGGTGCTATTAACACTGATGGGAGCCAGTCAGGCAATGGTGGTTTGCTTCTCCTCAGGTGTTTCCTCCAACAACTGCATGATCAGTTCATGCAGGGGTTTGCAGATCTTTGCGTAGCCCCCTCCCGTGAGATGCAGAAAATCAAACATGTCGTGGCAGGAGATGGCACCGTCCGAGTGCACGAAGCCCCCATCTGTATCCAGGAGCTGAACGTTGGCAAGCTTCGGCAGGGAAACCTTGAGGAGTTGGTTCACCTTGGCATTCTTTTGCCTCAAAGGGTTGGGCTTCTCACCGCGAGGTAACAAACCCTGGGGCAAAGCAGAGAAGAACAGAAGGTGAGAAGAGTCACTTGCTTATCTGCGATTCCAGGTACTCCTCAAAGAACGGTTCCTTTGGCACCTTTGACACTCTGAGTTCTCAAACACTGCACTAGACCGGTTTTGATGAAAGCTCCCTGACCATTCCTTCTCAGTTTCTTCATGAGTTCCTCTTCCTCCTCCTGTCCCTTAATTGTCGGTATTCTTTTTTAAAAAACATTTTTTTAGCATTTACTTATTTTTGAGAGACAGAGACAGATCATGAGCAGAGGAGGGGCGGGGGGGGGGGGGGG
>CM053575.1:104496576-104532325 GCA_028646485.1 Cryptoprocta ferox | reverse complement strand
AACTTGAGCACTCCTGTTGCTAGAAAGGACATGTTGTTGGACATGTCCAAAAGCAAGTCATCATCTTCTCCCCACAATTCGCGAATACAGTCTCTGTATCAACTGTCACTCCAACAGCCCCGAGCCTCTCAGTCCACATACCTTCTCGATTTATCATTACATTACTCAGCTTTTGCATTCGCGATATTTTCAATTTTTTTCCCCTCCGTTCTGATTATATATGCTGCTATGGCTAGGGAAGTTACCACTATTCACTCAGTTAATGTAAATTCTCCTGACTGGTCTTCTCTTCATTTTCTCTACAGTCATCAGAATAATCTAGTTGAGTACACATGATTTATTAATGCTACATTGTATCCATACTACTGCACACAAGAAACAGAATTGGGTCAAATGTGGTCTTAAAAATCAAAGCCACATCATATTTGCTAGGATTAAAACAGATGTTTCCTAAATTCATTTTTAACTCATGTGAATCATCTAACTTTTAGATAAATCACGTCTGTCCTCCTACAGTCACCGAAAGTCTACACTTATATGGCAAGAGCAAGGTTTTATCATCTCAAACTAGAAATATCTTTTTACAGAAATCGATCCTATTATAAAATTGTCAGACAACCTTTTAGTTGGTTTATAGCTAATGATACCACACAGCAGGTTTTTATTATTTAGGCAAAAATTTTTCCAACAATTTCCCCTAATAGGTCTTATTTCACAAAAATAGATTTTCTGTGGGTATTCTACTAAAAGAAAAAAACAAACAAACTTTATGCTAAAGTAAGTACTTGTTCATGTCTGCTTTAGTTTTTTTCACCAAATGTCGGAGACTTGGTTACCAATTTATTGTGATTGTATAGTTCCAAAAGAGAATTTTAGATAATTATGACTCTGCTACCCAAGACCATCTCCTCCTATCCTTGTTAAGCGCCTCAAAAAATTTCCCAGATGAAGTCAAGCCTAAACCCTAGTTTACAGAACTGTTAAAGTATAAGGCTTTGCATCTGACAGTTAACAAAAAAGGAACCACCCTCAGTGCTCAACATGGAGCCGACTCTGGCTGACATACGAGCAACCAGGAAGGATGGCCAGTGAACAGTAAATACATACTGTGTTCTGCCATTCACACAATATCATGGCAGTGAAAGCCCTAAGAAATGATTAAGCCTTAAGAACAGGGTGCCATACTTACTGGCATTTTCAAGCAAGGATGAGAAAAGCAGCTTGTGTATTTGCAAAGCATTTTCCTTAGTATGAGAGTATCAAAGGTACGCCATGTGATTTCTTTTCCCCGTTGATAATCAGTAATTGCTAAAATACTGGGGCACCTGGCCAGCTCAGTTGGTTAAGTGTCTGACTCTCGGTTTTGGCTCAGGTCACACATCTCACAATTCACAGGTTAGAGCCCCGTGTCGGGCTCTGTGCTGACACTGTGGAGCCTGCTTGGGATTCTCTCTCTCAAATTAAATAAAAGCGTTTTAAAATTTTTTTAAAAATCACTAAAACTTTATGTTAAAACAAAAAAGAAAAACATTGTGCTCCTAATCTCTTCACCATGTTGACAACTGCAGCAGACCATGGAGCACAGGTCTGAGGTGCCGGGTCCGCTTATTTACACGTTTTCCAACAGAGTACAGGACTGTGTTTTTCCCTTAGGGTTTTCTTAGTAACGTGTTCTTTTTGCTGTCTTGTAAGCACACAGTATGCAATACACCTAACATACGAATACGCGTTAACTGACGGCTTATCAGCAAGGCTTCTCATCAACAGACTATTAGTAGTCAAGTTTTAAAGGAATCCCAAGTTACATGTGGATTTTCTACCAAATGGGGGTCAGCGCCCTAGCCCCCATGTTGTTCGAGGGTCAACCGTATTTTAAGTAACTCTAAATACAATGCACATATGGTTTAGTATTTGGACTTTTCACTTACATACATCATAAATCCAGTCTCCACACAGTTCTCCCGACTGTCACAGGATTAGCACTATTATATTCAATGACTTCTATAATCATGCACCCACGGAGTTATTCAGGGTATGACCAATGTTTTAGTGTTGGAGGCAACATGAGTATATATCCAATTTAAAAGTCTGCTCGCAACAAAGACTATTTTTATGGAGAATTCATTCAGCAACACTCACGCAACAAACACGTCTTGCGAGACGACTATGTACCAGCCCCTGTACTCCAGAGGTGGACTCTTAACCACAAGGCAATCCTTTCTGGCCCAGAGCAACAAGAATAAACAAGAACGTAGCAAAAAAATACAGTAAGACACGACTCCCCAGCTCCAAGAAGGAAACATCGAAACCCCTATCTAGCCATATAAATCCCGACAGGACCTGGCTGTGGCCTCTTCCTTCTCACCAACCCAGTGTTAAACTTCATTCGAAGACGGCCCTGAAATTCTTCAGGCACCCTCCTTCACTCACCGGACAAACACCCAAGTATATGCCTTTCATCCCTTCGCCGCCGCTCTGTAATGCCTTCTTTCCTTTCCTTTCCTTTCCCCATTTGTCTGGAGACCAATGAGTTCTTTAAAACTAAATCAGAATTCAGCTTTTATGTCCAGAATACACCTGTTCTCCCCTTAGCACACAGTGTACGCAATCTCTCTTCATACTGCTCTGTCCATCTACCACTAGACCGGACTGAGACCTCCCTGACGGGAACAAGGTCTTACTCATTTTTCTAGGCTCAAGACCCAGAACTGTGCCTGATACATAGTGATCTTCATGTTTGTTGAAAAATTATCTTAACATCACCTCATGAAAGAAGTGAATACCTATCAGATTCCACAAAACCATACATTTTTAGTTCTGCTAAGGATAGCTACAGGGAAACTTTTATACTGAAATAGACAGCTGTTTATCTCTGAGACCATGAAGATTTAATGCTTTCATCTCCACATAGCGTAGCAGTCTCTGTAAGGGGTAAGACTATGGAGTACCCATTTTCTTGCTAACAGAATCGCTGATGCTTTAGAGAATTCAGAGATTTCAATAAATACACCACTTCTGACATATAAAGAGATGGAACAACACATCTAAGCTAATCCAAACCGAAGTCTAATAAAAACAATTTAGGACTAGGACTAGTAGTTTCAGGTGCAATTTTAAACATTATCAGAATGTTGCTACCTGAGGCAACACAGAGGATTTCCACATCGACACAAGGATGAGCAGATAAAAGGTGACCCCCAGAGCTGGTCTGGGAAATGATGAAACGGTCAAGGAAGAGCCCTTCAGGACTATCCTAAACTGCCTCCACCGAAACATTCTCTACATTCATTAGTGATCATATTTTTAAAACCATTCTTCACCTGACTTAATGACCTCACAGACTCTACCCACCCAAGAGTACATACCAATACAATGACCTTGGCCTGCGGCTGCCTTGTGTTGATAAGCTGTACAATGGCCTCGATGCCACCTGCTACTTCTTCTGCTGTATTTTCATGGTTGTTTGTTCCTACCCAGACAACAATGACCTGTAGTTAAGGGTGAAAAAAAGTGGAGGGAGGAGAGATAAATATCCAGGAATAAAGGAATGTTTAGATAAAAACCCAATACAAATACAATACAAATATTTTTCAATATGTAGATAACAATCTTTTTTCAAAAATCGAAGGAAGGAAAGAGGAGTTTGTCAAATGCTGGTGGAGAACTTCAATTGAGCAGCCAACCTCAAACACTGAGTTAAGGCCTCATATATCTCAGGATAAATTCCAAGCAGATCAATTCTGAAGCAGTAAAACTGCACTAGGAAGAAACAAGAATTCTTTCATCATTGTGGAGTTGGAGGCTAACCTCTTAAAATCCATAAAGATAACAAATTCAACTGTATAAAAACTCTGTCGAAAAAAAATATACTGGAATAAAGTGAAATCTAAGAAAGTCAGGGAGAAACATCTGCAACTCCTACCACACCAGAAGTATCTTCCAGGAAAAAATAACAAAAGTACCCAAGAGAGTGTAACTGGCATAGATAAAAAGACAGTTGTACTCAAGGAAAAGAGTTGCTGGGCTGGAAGCTGGAAGTAATTTCAAGTTTTTCCTCTTTAACAAAAAAAATAAAGTACGAGGTGGCTGTCACCCAGAGACACACATCTTACCATATGACCCAACATAACTTTCCACCCTGTCACAAAAGACAGGAACATGGAGAGGTTTTCCTATTAGGAAGGAAAAAAAATAAAATATTTTCAACGAAGGCAACGGATATCAATTTTGGGTTTTTTTCTTTGTTTAGGACTGAAAAAATTATATGCAGTATTTGGCAACTCAGGACACTTAGACTGTGTTAAGGTACTGGGAACACGTTTATGGTGACCATCTGTTCACACCTGCTTCAAACTTTCCTCAGAAAAACCTGGGGAGGCCTTGATTACTGATGTGTTTGCATGGACCAAGCAGATCCAAAATTTCCTTCCTGAAGTGAATCGTGGCGCTGCTGCCCTGGCGCCGCTCTGGGCAGCTTCCCACACACACTGCACTCAGGTCTACAGAAAGGCATACCTCACTAGCATCAAATCCCTTCTGACCGCTGAAAAAGGGCATTATTAACAATTACAAATACAACCTAAGCAAGCAACGCACCAATTTCTCAGTAGATATTTGGAACGTTCTTAAGCAAGAACAGTATTATTTATCTTAAACAGGCACAAAGCAAAGACAATAGCAAAATAATGCTTTAGAAAGAAGCAATTTGTTTTTACTAGCGGTTTCAATTTAACCACCTGGAAAAGACCCAAGATGAAAAGACAGTCTAAAAATTAAGTTTCACTTCACCTTAGGTTTAATGTTCTCCAGTTCTCCATTCTTTAGTCTCCACAAAACATGTCTGGTTGTATCTCCCCCAATTCCAAAATTCAGTGCATGAAGTGGGGAAAAAAGCTCTCGCCATATCTAAAAAGAGAAAAACTGGCTTTATTTAAACTGAGTGGGAAATAAAACTCCTCAACTGCAACGTGTTGTGAGGCACCTAAAAGAACACTTCCCATCTTCTGGATTCAAATGTATCCACTTGTGTTCGCAGGGCTCTGAGGGTGGCACCCCATCACTCACCCCTTGGGCAGCCTGCCACCTCGGTTCAAGAACTGAGTCCCAATGCCACCTGGTGCCCTTTAGGAGGCACCAGCATTTGTGATCAAGGTGCCAACTCAACTAGCTCCCCCTTTCCTTTACTCAAGTATCTAAAGGAATTGGGTGAAGGAGAAACACGAGATGGAAGAAATAGAGAGTGCTGGAGCCTGTGGGAAATTAAGCCATCTTTCCCTTTCGACTGCCTTTGGAAAAGTGAGAACCTAAAAAAAAAAAAAAAAAAAAAAAAAGATGTGGAACAGCTCCCCACAAAAACACACAAAATAAGAAAATGGTAAACCATCGATCTTAAGAATTGAGAATCACGACTAGGACAAATATCAATAAACAAATATAATACAGAAGGTTCTTGGAAGCCAAGGCAAAAACAAGAGCAAAGTTACAAACAATGATAACTTCCGTCTGCTCACGCTTGGTGGCACAAAGAATCCCATTACGTAGGTCTGACCTCCCTCATACTCTGAATTAGAGCTTCTCTGAGCGGTCACGAACGAGCCTGTAGGTTCAGCTCAGAATGAAAGTGTGCGAGCAACGAACGGATTTACCTTCGTAGCCAAGACGCACCCTCGCCACTTCCGCCTTACCTCGTACTGCTGCATTAACTGCACCATGGAGTCGCCCACAAACAGCACATCAGGTTCCTTGTCTTTACAGTCCAGGACAAATCTGTTGTGCTTGTTTGACAGAGAGAGAAAAATCAGAAACTGGCATCTTCTCTGTGAGAGGTCTTTGCCTAGACAGAACAGTTGTCCCCGAGGGTTACCGTGTTGGTAAACATCCTACTTAGCCTGTCTGTGATTAACTGCTGGGGCTTTCTTCCCACCCTCACCACAGTGATCATTCTAATATGCTCAAGAAAACTGCAATTCTACTCAAACCGGACTAGAAAAAATACATTTAACGTGTTTAGAAATTTATCTTATCCTCAAACTTAAAAAAATTTTTTTTAAATATTTATTTTTGAGAGAGAGAGAGAGAGAGACAGACAGACAAGACACAGCATGAGCAGGGGAGCGGCAGAGAGAGAGAGGGAGACACAGAATCCCAAGCAGACTCCAGTCTCTGAGCTGACAGCACAGAGCCCGATGGGAGGCTTGAACTCACAAACCATGAGATCATGACCTGAGCCACAGCTGGACACGCATAACTGACTGAGCCGCCCAGGCGCCCCTCCTCAAACTTTTTAGAAGGCGGTTTCAGATACAGCGAAAACCACAGTACAATGAACACGTGTACATCCTCCTCCTGTATTTGACAGTAATATTTTTGCTTTATCTGTTTGTGTTTGCTGAACCATCTGAAGGTAAGCTGCAAATGCTGGGATTCTTTACCTTTAAATATTTCAGCATGAATAAGGAAAGTCTCCTATAAAACCATAAAACTATTATCACTTCTAAGAAAATGAACAATAATCCCATAACATCTAATATTCAGTCCACATTCAATCTTTCCAATTGTTCCAAGACCTGGATAAAGTATTACATCTCTTTTATTGAACTAGGACCCAGTCAAGAATCATGTATTTTATTTGGATTTTTTTTTTAAGACAGAGAGAGGGAGAAGGTTAAGCAGGCTCCACATTCAACACAGGAGTCTGACACAGCGCTCAACCCCAAAACCATGAGATCATGGCCTAAGCTAAAATCAAGAGTTGGATGCTTAACCGACTAAGACCCCTAGAAGTCTCTATTTGGATGTTTGTAATGTGGCCTTTGAAAATGTCTGTTAACCTCCAAATATGAGAACAATGGCAAAATGGGAGTCCAGCCTTTCTCAGTCTAATCCACGCCTATAAGCAGTGGTGACCATGACCTAGTCCTGGAACACTTCTCTCTGCTGCAAAGGCACAAGACACTTTTATTTGTTTATTAAAAAAAAATTTTTTTTAACATTTATTTTTGAGAGACACAGTATGAGCAGGGGAGGGAGGGAGGGAGGGAGGGAGGGAGGGAGGGAGAGAGAGAGAGAGAGAGAATCCAAAGCAAGGTCCAGGCTCTGAGCTGTCAGCACAGAGCCTGACGCAGGGCTCGAATCCACAAACAGTGAGATCAAGACCTGAGCCAAAGTCAGACGCTTAACCGACTGAGCCACCCCTGACAAGACACTTTTAAAATGGATTTTACTCATCAATGCTAAAGGACATAGTTTAAGTTTCTATATTCCTCCCCAAAACAAATTTACATGATGCTTTAGGCAACAGAAAGGTCTGAATGCCGTTCCTTTTTTCCCAAGTTCTACATTCAGCGATGCTTCTCTTAGGAATTAAGGTACAGTTATGTTGAAGTATTTCTGCTAATATCAGCACAGATAACACTGCAGTGAATCAGAGATATTCACCTGCTATGGGTGAAAATATAAAATAATAATTTTGGAAATAATTTAACAATTTATTGAAGAGTTCCTCCTAGGGTGATAGGATTTGAGACAGATTTTCCTTTTTTGCATCCACATCTTTGTAAAAAAATTTTGGGGGGCAACTGGGCAACTCAGTCGGTAAAGCGTCTGACTTTAGCTCAGGTCATGATCTCGAGATTCACAAGTCTGAGCCCCGCATTGTGCTCTCTCTTGTTAGCACGGAGCCCGCTTGGGATCTTCTGTTCCCCTCTCTCTCTGCCCCTCCCCGGCTTGTGTGAGCTCTCGCTCTAAAAAATAAACATTTAAAAAACTAAAAAAACTTTTTAAATTACTACTGTTTCAGTAAGTATTTTTATTAAAATTTTTTTAAATGTTTATTTTTGAGAGAGAGAGAGAGACAGAGGATGAGCAGGGGAGGGGCAGAGAGAGAGGGAGCCACAGAATCCGAAGCCAGCTAGATGCCCCTCAGTAAGTATTTTTAAACTGAAGAGATAAGATGGGCAAGAATAAAACTAGCTGGTGAGCAGGTGCACTTCCACAGCACGTCACCTCCCCACTGAGGTGCTACAGGACCAACTACCTCTCAGTACCAATAAAACAGTTCACACTTCTAGAAGGCTCTGCTGTTCTCAATGTTCTGGTACTCTGTATTTTCTTTTTAAGTGTAAAAGTAGCTACAATACAATAAGTTTGGAAAAATAGAAAGACCAAAACAAAACACTTAGAATTCTATCATCTTGGGGCACTCGTGGGGATGAGCACTGGGTGTTACATGGAAACGAACTTGACAAAAAAACTATAAAAGAAAAAAAAAAAAAGAATTCTATCATCTTAACCCAGTAACTGTTATCATTTCGGGGTATTTTATTCTTGCTACTAAGAAAAATTATTTTATTTATTTTTTAAAGCCGGCTCCACACCCAATGTGGGGCTTGAACCCATGACTCCAAGATCAAGAGTGGCATGCTCCACTGACTGAGCCAGCTAGGTGCCCACTTCTTGCCATTTTCCCACGTGCCTCCTCCATTTTTTTTTTTAAGTTTCATATGTATTATGTATACCTCCTTCTGGCACAATAGCTCTGGGCACAGAACAGCCTATGTCCAAATTCTATTTGTCTACTTTTTGGTCCAGAAAGCAATATAACCTGAGACTGGTTTTCCATATATGCTCATCTGCTGGTAACTCTCTTTTTTTTTTTTTAAAGGCTCCATGCTCAATGTGGGGCTCAAACTCCTGACCCTGAGATCAAGAGTCGCACACTCCCCTGACTGAGCCAGCCAGGCGCCCCACGACCGCTGCAGAGCTATGGAGAGGAGAGTTCTAGGAAAGAGACCCAGCTTTTGGCTGACACCCAGTAGGTACTCCATCAACAGTGGCCACTGTAACTGCAGTTAACACTGCACGAGAAGCATTTTTCTATGTAGCTTCATGACTTTCATAACCATAATTTTTAACAGCCACATAATATCCTACTGAAAAAATCCACTGACACGCTCATTTTTAAAAGTTTTCCTACTGATAGACTTGCCAGTGGCATCCTATTTACTGTGATGAGGAAATTTACACATATCTTATTTTTTACATGTTGGGAATTCTTAGGTCAAAGAAGATTAGCACTTTTGTGGATCCTAGATATATTTCCAAGTTGTTAACAAAAAGGGCTGTATCTGTACTGACTAGCAATTTATCAGAACTGGTTTTAGCATACTTGCCTCAGCACTGGATTTTCATATTTCTCTCTCCCTCCCCCTCCTTTTGCTTCTCATCATTTTCATCTGTACTTTTTGGGAACAAAAAGTAAAACCCTTCCTGTCATGTTCATTGAGATACTTATCTACTGGTACTTTCAGGATATTTTTGTTGGTAATATAACAAAATATCAATGCTTCCTATTATTTACTGCAAATACTTTCCTCACTCGCTCCTGAGCCTTTTTCTGGTTATATGTTCTGTGTATCAGAACATGTATATGTTCTGATACAATTTGTATGAAATTCGTCTACAGTCAAGTCTTTCAGTATCACCCTTCAATAAATCTTATTATGAAAAATATCAAACGTACACAAAAGCAGAGAAAATAATTTAACAAACCTCCACGTAGTCACCACCAGCTACAGCAATCATCATACAGCCGCTGTTCCTGTCATCCCCTAAACCACTGACCCCTGCACCCTCCACCCTCAGATTATTTTAAGCAAACTCAGAATATAGCAGTCTATATTTATTCTCTTTATATTTACTATTTTATATCATTTATATTACTAGCATAAATATTTCATTACATACCCTTTTTTTTTAAGTTTATTTAAGTCATCTCTGCGCCCAACGTGGGGCTCAAACTCACGATCCCAAGATCAAGAGTCATATACCTTTCCTACTGAAGCAGCCAGGGCCCCTGCACTATGTAACTCTTAAGAAAGGTGTTTCGGGGCGCCTGGGTGGCTCGTCGGTTAGGCGTCCGGCTTCGGCTCAGGTCACGATCTCACGGTTCGTGGGTTCGAGCCCCGCGTCGGGCTCTGTGCTGACAGCTCAGAGCCTGGAGCCTGTCTTCGGATTCTGTGTCTCCCTCTCTCTCTCTGACCCTCCCCCTGCTCGCGCTGTCTCTCTCTGTCTCTCAAAAAATAAATTAAAAAAAAAAAAAAAAAAAAGAAAGGTGTTTCTTTCTGGGGGGCGGGGAGATGCCAGGAGCCTGCTGTTCTCTCTTTCTCCCCCTGCCACTTCCCTGCTCACACATGCACACACTCTCGCAAAAAGAAAAAAGAAGGTTTTTTTGAGAGTGTGTGTACACAAGCAGGGAGGGGGGATGAGGAGGGAGGATTTAAGCAGGCTCTACTCTCAGTGCAGGGCTTGATCTGTTGAACCACGAGATCATGACCTGAGCCAAAATCAAGAGTCAGACACTGAACCAACTGAGCTACCCAGCTGCCCCCAAGTTTTAAAAAATAACCACAATACCAATTTGACTCTCCCAAATTAACAGTAATGTCTTTAATACCAACAAATAACCAGTGTTCAAATTCAAAGTCATAAAAAATTTTTCGTTTTTTAAAAAATCAGAATCTAATTTGTCTCTTAAATCTTTTAATCTACAGGTTTCCCACTCCCTCTGCCACTACCTCCCAATTTTATTTTTAAAAATTTTTTAGTATTTATTGTTGAGAGACAGACACAGAGCGCGACTGGCGGGGGGGGGAGCAGAGAGAGAGGGAGACACAGAATCCGAAGCAGCTCCAAGCTCTGAGCTGTCAGCACAGAGCCCGACGCGGGGTTCAGATTCAAACTGTGAGATCATGACCAGAGCCTAAGTCAGATGCTTAACCAACTGAGCCACCCAGGCGCCCAAAATTTATTTTTTGTTTATTTTTATTTATATTTTAAAAACATAAATTTATAAAAATTTATATTTTTAAATCATATTTTAAGAAATATGATCGTTTGACCTATAAAATCTCCCATAGCCTGGATTTTATTGACTGTATTCCTGTGAACATGTTCATCTGTTCCAAGTATTTCCTTAACATGTGGTACAGAAGTTTGGCAATACTTCATAGGAAGTACTGAGTATCACTTCAATACTTGTTTTAATCATGATTTTTTTTTTTTAAGAGAGTGCGAAAGCACATGCAAGCGGGAGGTGGGGGGAGAAGGGGTCAGGAGAGAGTGAGAGGGAGAGGGAGAGGGAGGGGATGGAGGGTGAGGGAGAGAGGAAGGGGGAAGGGGGAGAGAGGGGGAGGGAGAGGGGAAGGGAGAGAGAGGATGTTAAGCAGGTTCCACACTCAGCACAGGGCTCGATCTCACAACCCTGAGATCACGACCTGATCCAAGTTTAGATCTACAGAAGCACCGCAAGTGTAGTGCAATGCCCCACACACCCTTCACTCAGCTTCTTCCGTTAACATCTTACCTAAGATGGTACATTGGTCGAAACTAAAAAATTAACATCGGTAAATAGTATCAACTAAAGTAGTTTTACTCAGGGGCGCCCGGCTGGCTTAGTCAGTAGAGCACCCACCTCTCCCTCCAGGGGTTGGAAGTCAGAGCCCCGCACTGGGTGCAGAGATCACTTTAAAAAAACAAAAATCTCAAAAAAAAAAAAGTTCACTCAGATCTTACCAATTTTCCCACTAATGTCCATTTTCTGTTACCAGGACCGATTTGGGGTGTCACACGGCATTAGTGTGTGTCTCCCTAGTCTCTTCCAATATGGGGCAGTTTCTGGGTCCTTCCATGTATTTCAGGTCCTTGACCCGTTTAGTATCAGGTGTTTTATACAATGTCCCTCAATCCAGGTCTGTCTGATACTTTCTCACGAACAGACTGAGATTATGGATTATTCTGGAAGACGACCAGAGAGGTGATGTGCCCTATAACTGGTGATGTTGACACTGATAACTTGGTTAAGGTGGTGACTGCCAGATTTCTGCACTACACAGTCATTATTTTTCCTTTCCATACTGTATTTGTTAGAAACAAGACACTAAATCCAGCTCACACTGACGAGGAAATTGAGCTCTACCTTCTGGAGGGAGGGGATATCAAAAAATATGTGGTCAAATGTTAAAAACACCAAAGTAATTTCCAGGGAGATACTTTTGAAGTTAGGCAAATACACTGTTTCTCCTGGAAGTTGTGCCTCCTAGGACTGACTGATGGACCTTTCCTATCGTAATTACTACTGTGGTGTTTGTTCTAATGAGAGATTTCTTTTCCCTCCCTTCTTCCCTCTTTATCTATAATAGATTTTATTTAAATATTTTAAAGCTTATTTATTTATTTGAAAGAGAGACAGAGCATGAGCACAGGGCGGGCAGGGAGAGAGAGAGAGAGGGGGAGAGAATCCTAAGCAGGCTCTGGCACTGCCAGCACAGAGACCGACTCGGGGCTTGAACTCATGAACCGTGACATCATGACCTCAGCCGAAACCAAGAGTCGGATACTTAATTGACTGAGCCACCCAGGCGCCCCTAAAAGATTTTATTTTTAAGTAAACTCTATACCCAATTTGGGGCTCAAACTCATCAAGAGTCACATGCTCTACTGCATGAGCCAGCCAGGAGCCCCTACATTTATGAACTCAAATTATTTTCTAAAGAAGATGTGTCCCTTATTTCCTATTTATCTAATCACTTATTTACAGAAAAATGGACTCGTAAATATTTATTTTATCCTTTGAGTTACAAACCAATAGTATCATTATGTTGCTCAAATTGTCCAACTTTGCACTTGGACGCTCTTTCAGGCGGCCTCAAGTGGACAAAGTGACTAGCATCATTAAAACAGACCAGAATAGGGACGCTTGGGTGGCTGAGTCGCTGAGCGTCCGACTTCAAATCAGGTCATGATCTCGCGGTTCGGGGGTTCGAGCCTCGTGTTGAGCTCTGTGCTGACAGCTCAGAGCCTGGAGCCTGCTTCCGATTCTGTGTGTGTCTCTCTCTGCCCCTACACCGCTCACACTCTGTCCCTCTCTCTCTCTCAGAAATAAATAAACATTAAAGAAATTAAAAAACAAACAGACCAGTATCACAGGTCTTCCATGAGACACACTGAGGACACGTTACGGCAGTGGTATTCTTACCACACATCTCCCCCCCCTCCCCCCACCTTTTTTAAATACTTGCACTATAAGACGCTCCAGGTTCATCTTTCATTTTCTGTGCTCTAGTTGTAGAAGCAATCATTTCTCCAAGGAGCTCTGGCTCCTTTCACTGGAGGATTAGAAACCAAGATCTGGGTGGGTGGGTGGGTGTGTGGAGGGTGTGTGTGTGTGTGTGTGTGTGTGTGTGTGTGTGTGTAGATTTTAAAGGTTATTTTGAGAGGGAGAGAGAGGGAGGGAGAGGCAGAATCCCAAGCAGGCTCCAAGCTGTCAGCACAGAGCCCAACACAGGGCTTGATCCTACAAACCGTGAGCTCATGACCTGAACCAAAACTGAGAGTTGGGACACTGACTGACTGAGGCACCCAGGGGCCCCTTGGGGTATATATTTAGTAAAGTCACCCTTCCATACTATATAAGGTTTTTTTTATTTAAGTTTATTAGTTTGAGACAGTGTCCCTAGTTACTACCTTTAATAAAGTTATAAACAACCTAAATGTACCTGAATGATATTTTCATATACAGCCATGAAATACTGTTTAAGGAACGGAAAAAACCACAGCTCCACTTTCAACATGTATGCTATACTGCAGAAAAATACATAAAAAAAAAAAACTTATAAAAAGCTTAAAAACATACAGAAATACTATACACGTATAGTTTAGAAACTTTATATTAATAGTATGTAAATGCATGGGAAAAAAACACCAAATTTAGGATACTGGTTTGGGGGCAGGGAGGTGGGAAAAAGATTAAAAAAAAAAAAAATCACGGAGGGGTATACACAGAACATCAACTCTATTAGCAATATTTTATTTTTTTGGGGTGAGTGATAAATACACAGATGGCCATAATACTTTTAAAGATACAAAGGAACTAGAAAAATTAATAAAGAATAACCAGGCAATTTATCTATGTGAGAAGAATTGAAAAAATACTAACTACCAATCAAAGTAAACTGGTTGACAGACTGATTTTTAAGTCTGGGAAGACATAAGAATACTATATAATTATCAAGAGTGTAAAAAGAATAACTAAATACTAAATGTAAAACTTTGGGTACTTAAAATCCTAATAGAACTTGTTATTTCCAAGAGGAAATATGGTTGGAAACCAATAGGTGAAGATTAAATATAGGGACTAAGTGGTGACAGTCTGTTAGAAGGAAGCGAAGACTATGAAGAAGATACAGCGCTAAAAAACAATCGAGGGGCACCTGGGGGGCTCAGTTGGTTGAGTGTCTGACTTTTGGCTCAGGTCGTGACCTCAGGTTCATGGGTTTGAGCCCCATGTGGGGCTTTGCACTGACTCGTGAAGTCTGCTTTGGATTCTCTGTCTCCCTCTCTCGGCCCCTGCCCTGCTCGTGTGCTCGCCTACACACACATTCTCTCTCTCTCTCTCTCTCTCTCTCTGTCAAAAATAAATAAACATGAAAAAGCAATGGAAAACATCAAGAAGACTCAGGAGCCAGCCTGAGCGGATTCCCACTTGCTAAACCTGGGACAACATGAGCTTCGAAACTGCAGTGGATTATAACCCACTGAAAAGAGTAAGACTCCAGGAGTCCATTCCATAGGACGTGAGAACTAGTTTAGGCCAACAGTATCTTAACCAAGTGATCAGTGTAGTATCACCAATGAAACAAACCAACATCGTGTACCTTCTATGTGACGCACCACTTCACTGATATCCCTGCCAAAGATGCACAACCTGAATCTTGATGATGAGGAAAAAGACAAATCCAAATTGAGGGACACTCCACAAATAAATGCCTTATATTCCAAACTGTCAATGTCATGCAAAACGAGGGCTGAGAAATATTTCAGATTAAAAGAGAATAGAGAGATCGGACAACTGAATGCACTGTGTGATCCCAGACTGGGAAGAAAACGGACATAAAAACATTGGGACAAATGGAGAAATGTGAATATGGTGTAACACCAATGTCACATCATCTGACTTTAATAACTGTGTGTAGTTACGTAAGAAGATGTGCTTATTCTTAGATAATCCGCTCAAATACTTAGGGGAGAACGGGCACGGCTGCGACTTCCTCCCACATGGTTCAGAAAGCACCCTGTGCTGGTGTGTACACCAACAAATACAAATAGAACATTTAGGCAGATGTGGCAAAATGATAACTGGTAGGTCTGGATGAAGGATAGAAGTTCTTAAAATTTTTGTGATATTTGGGTAATTTTGAAATTACTTCAAAGTAAAAAAAGCTTTAAAAAAAAAAAAACCGCTGTGGAGACACTATCTTTCAAGATCAACAAAAAGCAGTTACTTTGCTTTCAAAATACTCCTCCGTTCCAACATCAGGCTGGTGATTACGTATGACATTAACAGAACATCAGATTTTCATTTAGAATAATAATTCTTGGGGCGTCTGGGTGGCTCAGTTGGTTAAGCATCCGACTTTGGCTCGGGTCATCCCGCAGTTCGTGGGTTTGAGCCCAGCTCTGTGCTGACAGCTCAGGGCCTGGAACCACGCTTCATAGTCTGTCCCCCTCTCTCTCTGTGCCTCCCCCGCTTGCATTCTGTCTGCCTCTCTCTCAAAAATAAACATTAAAATTTTTTAAAAAATATTAATTCTTAAGCACCTGACTTCGGCTCTCACGGTTCGTGGGTTCAAGCCCACGGCCAGCGCAGAGCTCGCTTCGGATCCTCTGCCCTCTTCTCTCTCTGTCCCTCTACCACTGGTGCTTTTGCACTCTCTCTCTCTCAAAAATAAATAAACACTAAAAAAATTTTTTTAATAAATAATAATTCTTGGAGCACCTGGGTGGCTCAGTCAGTTAAGTGTCTGACTGTAGCTCAGGTCATGATCTTGTGGCTCCTGAGTTCTAATCCTGCATCGGGCTCTGCGCTGATACCTCAGAGTCTGAAGCCTGTTTCAGATTCTGTGTCTCCCTCTGTCTCTGACCCTCCTCCCACTTGCACTCTGTCTCCTTCTCAAAAATAAACAAACATTAAAAAAATTTTTAATAATAATTCTTGTTGACCATAAAAAATGCTCTTTTGCCGCTTTGGTCAAAAGACTTGGGAAAACTGAAGAGCCTCATCTTGGATGAATAATACATACGCACTTCCTTTTACCTGAGACATCCATCTGTCATCTCCTTGAATATCTTCCGCGGCATGTGGAATAGCTGCTGGGTTTGAGTCTCCTTGGCTCATTCTACACCTGAGGGGGAAAGTGTCTGTGTTATGTTTCAGTCATTGACAGGAATGTTTATTTATTACTACTACAATATTACATGTCAGGTTTGAAATAATAATTTAAGTTTCATTGTGGTTTTGCCGAGAAACGACTGGAGTTTGTTTTCAGCAGAGAGTTCAAGGACACGACTGCTTAAGTCCCATAAACATCTACCGTCATCAAACTTCCAGACAGGTTTGAATATCATTTAGGAACAGTGCATTACATAGAAAAAAATCTGCTCCAAGTATATACTTTACATCTACATCAATTTTTCATGATTACCTGTTAATGTAAGTACCAAATGACACAAGGGCTTAGACACTCAATGAAACCTGCATGAGAACGTTTTAGGCTGCTCCAGTTAGACACCTGAGAATTACTACAACCATGAGTAGAATCCACTGGTTACTACACATCACACAGATAACCACTACAGATTGTGACAAAACTAGTCAGAGGCTTTGGCACTGGTTTTTGACAATGTTTACTAGCTCTTTTATTTCTGACAGGTCTCTACTAAGAAAACGGTTATTAATGACAAACCCAAATACGGCCGGCATCTGATAGTGGAGAAGGATGAGGAAATTTAGGAAAACTGGAAGTGCTAATCTAGAAAGACAAAGACACCAGACTGTTTCCAGTTAACTCTGGAGAATACGTACTAGAGACATCAGGCTCTGGAAATCACTTGGCGCAGGCAAAGGACGTGAAAAAGGAAAATCTGGGGTTCTGTGGCTTACAGAAAAGGGAGCCATTCTCTTTTCCCTTCCCTTCCCATCATCAAGTACAGCTAAGCTTTCTCTGAAAGAGGATGGAGGTATCTTCATTCAATAAGTAGTTACTGACTAAACACACACACTGGATTGCCAAAGCAGCAATTTTTGAGAATTAGGAAGTAACAAAGCTCTAAACATGAAAACATACCTTCATTCATGAAAAATGCATTACAGAAGCAAACCAATTTTTCAACACTAACTATGCAAATAAATTAGCTCCACTCTAAATGACACTAGGTCTAAAAAAATTAGGCTCAGGGTTAAGCCCATATCTAATTGAAAATGTAAAATACCATTCACACTCTGTACACAGATCTTCCTCAACTTACAGTGGGACTAAATCTGGATAAACCCAGCGCAAGCTGAGAATATGCTAAGTCACAAATGCATTTAATACACCCAACCTACCAAGTATCACAACGTAGCCTACCTGGGACGTGCTCAGAACACTTAATTGGCCTACAGTTGGGCAAAAAGCATCTAACACAAAACCTATTTCACAATGGAGCACTGAGTATCTCCTGTAACTCACTGAATACTATACTGATGTGATGAACAGAGATGTCGACCCTTGGGGTCATGTGGCTGACTTACTGCCACTGCCCAGTCATTGCCCAGTCACTGCCCAGTCACTGCCCAGCAGCACGAGAGGATCCCACCTCATATGTCTAGCCCGGGAAAACATCAAACTTCAAAACTGCGAGTACAGCTTCTGCTGAATGCATACTGCATTCACACCATTGTAAAGTCAAAAATCGTAAGTAGAGTCATTATTAAATCAGGGACCATTGTATGTATTTCTTTAGATTACTAAAATTTTCAACGATCAGAAAACAGTAACTGTCTATGAAAGATTATTTATACATGTCATGTTTTATACACACCACCTCCAATCCTTGCAAAATGAGATTTATGAGGAACAGATAATTTAGGTAGTTTGTGCAGGGAGAGAATGAAATTAGGTTTGCTTGACCCCAATAACGTCCCCTCTGGCCCACTAATCACAAATCGGTTCATGCTGACTCCCTAAAGAGGGCCTTGTATCTAGCCAAAACGTTCCAAAAAACGGAAACTACTTGGGAGTTAAAAACATCAATGTAAAATCCAAGAATTGGGAAGAACTACAAGATGAATTTGTAAAGCTCCAGTCAGATTATGGGATGTGCCTGTTGGAGGTTTTGTTGTCTAAGAAAAGTATGGAAAAGTTAAAAGATGCATAAACAAAAACGAAGAAATGACTAAGGGGGTTAAAACAAATAGTCATATATAAACATTTAATTGGGAGGTTCTGGTTTTGTTTTTAAGCTAATAAAACATTCTATACCTTCTATACAGAAGTTCAAGTCTAGATTGAAATCTGGCTACTCAGGTTAAAATCTGACATGGTGCGTAACAGTAGTTTTAATTTTAAAAACACCTTTCCTCCCTGCTGATCAAACAGCTCTACTGATCTTCAGACAGACAAGGGGCGAAATCAAGTTTTCGCACCTTATGGGTTTCAAAAGTACACATATGATGTAAAGACGCACCACAATAAACCACTTAATTTTCCACTAATCCAAAAAGACTTTTCCTAAACTTTTAAAAACCCAATTATTTCATTAATTTGTTCTCATTTGTTTTCCCACCTGGAGAGACACTCAATACATTAGGTATTTTGAGGCCAAAGTTAACTGACACAGAATTAACGGAGAAAAATTACTACTGTCCCGACTCTCACTATATGATTATACAGTTGAAACTACTGTTCCTGGGAATTGTTTAAAGAGCAAGGGTGACAAGCTGCGAACACAGGTGCCTTCTTAATAACAGCTATTCAAATATGTCCCTTGCCACTTAAAAGGCAAAATGCAGGCACTTCATTTCAGTTCGGGGGATACCATGTTCAGATCTTGAAAAGCTTGAAAGAATTTTGACAAACCGGAGGGTGTCTTGAGGAAAAGAGCCAAGATGGTGAGAAATTTACAAACCTGTCATATTAGGAATAGTTGAAAGAAACAGCTATTTTTATAACGTGTAGAAAAACTCACTCGGGAAGAGGAAGACACAGGACATAAATAACTGTCAAAGTATTTGCAGACTCCGAAGAGAGATTAAGCTTAATTTGTATGTCCCCAAATAGGAACGCGTGGCCGGGGGGCAGAACGTGTAGGTAGACAAATTTCTATAAAAAATATGATACAAAATGACATGGCCTGTCTCTCAAAGTACATTCCTCCAATAGAGAGAGACAAGCCGAACACCTAACAAAAAAACATAAAGTGAGCTACAGCATATGAGTAAAGACTGGTCCAGATTCATGGGGCCCAAACATTTTTAATGTTTTAGAATCTTTTTGAAATGTGCCCTGACATATGTATATTTATAAATTAAATATGAGTTATTGTTAATCTCAATATTAAATATTTGTAAAGTTTATTTTCCCCCCTCTTTACATAAGAGAACCTGCTCCCTGATAGGGAGAGCTGGCATGGGAACTCAGGGTGAGGTACCCTCACAGCCTATTATTCTTGAGCAAAGGACTTTATTTAGGCTCTTTATAGAAAAGACATGATAAATTCTCATTTACTAATTCAATTCACTTATATACCCTATTACTATTACCCAAATTTAATGGCATCCTGACACCGTAAGCAAAATACTTTCATCTTGGTCCTAAATTTCTTTTTGGGCAAAAAGAAGAAATAGAGTCAGAAACTGAAGGGGGGAAAATGTCACTTATCTGAGGCTACCAGGCAGGCAGAACTGAGAGAATATTGCAAAACATTCCCAATTAGCCTTCCCCCCTCTTTAACTATGAATACAAGGTCATCCTTCCTACTCTACAAGGGCAAAGTATCTGAGCAAAAAATTTGTTTCTTTGTGCTTTCAGACACTTGGAGTTTGTATTGTTTTACCAAATTAAATTCTCTCAATGCAGGGTAGCTTTCCGTTTCATTGACGCCTATGGCTTGATAACCTCTTTATAGAGCAGGTAAAGAAAACCTGAGCCAAAACCCCATGCGATCTCCTCTTTAAGAACCAGGCTGGAGGGGCACCAGGGTGGCTCAGTTGGTTAAGCGGGCGAATTCGGCTCAGGTCATGATCTCGCGGCGCGGTCTGTGGGTTCGAGCCCCGCGACAGGTTCTGTGCTGACAGCTCAGAGTGGAGCCTGCTTCAGATTCGGTGTCTCCCCCTGTCTCTATGCCCCTCCCCTGCTTGCTCTCGGTCTCTCTTGCTCTCAAAAATAAATAAAACATTAAAAAAAAAAAACAGGCTGGAAATGTACAATCTACTGGACTATGCATTTAGAAGATTCAAATAATTTGGGAGTCAGATAAAACAAGCTGTTGTTTTCTTTATAAGAGAAATGAAGAATGAATTGGGAACTGTTCAGAGTACAGCCTATGGTAGGTCACAAAAGTGGAATGATTTTCGGTTTCCTGCCTCTGGCAGAGCAATCCTGTAACAGCCGTATTCAGAATGGTGAAGCTGTACTCAGCAACCAACAAAAAAAGGTACCAACAGGGAGGGGGATGACTCCCATCCCACCTTGCTGACTAATAGTAATCTCACGGGGGGGGGGGTATTATAAATCACTAACTTCTGATCGCAAACAGCAAGTTCAGTAAGAAAAACCAAGCAGAATGGAGATAAAGGTCCAAAAGAATTAAAGTTTGGTTAATTTGCCAGGAGAGACTCTATTCTGAATCGCTGATTGTCCACTAAAACGAGCTCTTTGGAAAAATGAAGAGTAAGCACAGCACTTCCGTCTTCCCTTCCTTCTACCTTAACTTGGACTGTGACACTGAACACGAGAATTTCCAGATACGGTTCTTATTACCACTACGGGGTGGAGCGCGTTTAATCAGAAACCAGTTCCAACAACAAAGAAATATAAATTCTCCAGCTGAGCTGGACCTTTAGTTTAAGCAGGAAAGAAGCTGCACTGAGAATGAAAGGATTTAGAATGTTTCCACCCTGACCTGAGACTCTTCTTTCTGTGTCAGAGGGGCTGGCGGGGTGAGGGTGAAAGGGAAGGAAAGCCTCATCCGGAATACCCTGCCTCAGTGGGCCCGGGGGCGGGTCCCACGGTTCCAGCACATCCGTAAGTTATCACCAAATGCCCGCCCAAGCCGACAAATTAAAGCACAACGATTTCCTCCTCCCCCCTCTCCCCCACGAGGAGGCGACCTTCCCACCAGAACAATGTGCCCAGGACTGAAGACACAGCTTCTGGGAGGCAAAGGCATATTCGAATGCTCGGGAGAGACCATCCTCTGCGTGTTCTCCCCTTGTCCGCACCTTTATCGCCCCCCCAAGCCCCCAATTCAAAGCTGTACCGAACGAGATCCTGGAGCGGGTGCCAATGGCCTTCCCTTTCTGCGCGGACAGGCACTTACACAGAGGCCAAAGCTCCAAGAGCCTGCGTTTCTTCAGGTTTGTACGTAAAGCAAGAAAGGCAACGCGGGCCTGGGAGCTGAAACGGCAGGGCGGGGAGTCGCCGTGCAACGGGCCGATCATAGACCCGGCCGGCGGTCCCGGTCGGGCAAGGGGACACGGAAGGACCCAGTGAAAAGCACCCGAGAACATCAGCAGTTGGCTGACCTTGGGCACATCACCAACCTCGCTGGGCCTCACCTCTAAAATGAGGCGGACTACACGGCCCCCCAAGAAATAATGCCTGCGGCGTCGGGACAGTCTGCGGCTTTCCGAATACACGGGAGAAAACCGAGAAGTTTGTAAAGAGTTGAAATTTTTCAACCAAAGGGGGAGGCAAAAGTGCTCGGTCAGCAGGCAACCGAGTAGCGGGTCTGCGCCCGCGTTAAAGGCCCCTCCGACAGGACGCAGGGGAGCGAGGGCCGGAGGTTCGAGCGCGGGGACGCAGCGAAGAGGCAACAGCTGAGCCCGGAGGCGGCAGACTTGCCACAAACGGGGCTGGCGGCGGCTCCCCTCGGGCCCCAGAGAGCCGGGGGGCCGAGAGGCCTGCTGCAGGGGCTGGGCCCGGGAGGGGCGGCCGCCCCCCGCCCCGCCCCGCCCCCCCATCCCGGGAAAGGCGGGTGGAGACGGCGGCCAGCGGCCGAGCCGAGTCGGCAGGTTGGGGGTGGGGTGCCGCGGGAGGCCCTCAGGGGGGCGGTCCGGGGGCAGCGCGGGCGGCTGGGCGAGGCGCGCCGAGGAGAGGGCGCGCGCGCGCGAGGCCCCCCGAGGGCCGGCGGGGGAGGCGGCGGCGCGGGGGGGAGGGGCCGAGTGGGGGAGGGGAGGTCGCGGGCCTCTCACAATAACACACCGCCGGCCCTTCCGACCCCCGCCTCTAGGCCGCCGGATCCCCGCGACTCCGGCTGCACTCACTCTGGCAGAGGGTCCGTGCGGGCCCCAAGCGGCTGCGGCGTCGGCGGGTGGCGCGTCTGTCGCTCGCTCAGTCCCGGCGGCCCCGCTCCGGCGCGTCCCTCCTCGGGCCCCAGCACCAGCAGCAGCGCCCCCACTTCCGGTTCCCCTGCCACTCAAGCAAATGGCTTCCGGAAGTCCCGCCTCGCCTGCGCGCTGTCGGCGTGGCCTCCTGCTGCCCCCGCCCCCTCCCCGCGGGCGCCCGCTGCCCGCGCCCGGGTGTCCGGCCGCGCCCCGCAGGGGTCCCCGCCTTGCTTTCCGCCCTGCCCCCTTTTTGCTCGTAGTCCGCACAAGGTGGGCCTGTATCTCCCCTCCGGCTGCATCCCTCCATCCTGTGTTAATTGTCGCCTCGGAGTGGGGATGGCATTCGGGACAATGTGGCGTGACCTCACACCGACGCCATTCCTTTCCCCCCCAGCCAGCCTGGCTTCTTCCTCCAGCCCGTGGAACAAACCAGATTGGTGCCAGTGAGAGGGCAGTAGGGCCCCAAGGTTAATGAGACGGTCTGCCACATTAGGAGTGGAATTTTCTATTTCTGGGATGAATATACGGATCTGGGGCGACCGCCTCTTAAGGTGATACCGCAGGGGGATGGCGACTTACAGCCTTTAGCTTAACAGTCCGTCCAGTTTAGGGGAAGACGCACATGGACAAAGTCAACACTGAAAAGAATATCGGCTGAATGCCGTATAAGTGCGGGATCTTGAAGAGCAGAGAGTCGGGGCGAAAGCCGGACGCAGGCTTACGGCGGGAAAACGTTTGGTAGAGGCGAGCCCTGAGCTGGCCCTTTAAGGATGGAGAGACTCCATTCAGACCTGTGCCAGGTAGTAGGTAGAGCCTTGCAGCGTTCTGAAATAATGGGGCGGGGTGGGTAGTTTTTCTAGACAAAACCTGTTAAGAATACTATAAAAAAATTCTGGGGGCCTGAAGTTTCAAGATAAATCCAATTGTTTTTAGATCACCTGTGACGTAGAACACAAAATAATTTCGTTCTTATATAGAATGTTTCTTACGTTGCTAATTTACCTTTCTTGAGGATGTTCACTGTATGGCACACCAGTAGGTATTTAGTAAACAATTACTGTTTTAAATGTTATATTGAAAAGAGTTCATGTCTGGAGAACCCAAGAGGCAGCCCAGAAAGATGCTGATAACATTAGAGAAAGAGCTTGAATTTTTCTCCAGGGATAAATCCATAGAATCTGGGATTTCCCCAGTTGTAACCCTCAACACACTTTAATGTAATTACTGTGATACCCTGTCTTCACTGCTGTAGTGTAAGCTCTGAGGGGGCAGGGACTGTGTCCTGTGGATTCCCAGCCCCTGGCATAGCGCCTTACCCATATCAGATATTAAATACTGCTGAATGAGGAATGAATGATCAAGGATTGAATTTGTGCCCTTGTGGAACCCATGGCCTATCTTTTAACTTTTTTGTTTTCAACTTTTTAATTAAAAAACGTAAACAAGGGAGGTGTACCCCTAGGAAATGCCAGACCTAGTTTGAATGAGCTTCTGCAAATATTTAAATACTTTTATGGCTCAGGAAGTTTTTAGTGTTTTGGCAAAAATCTCACAGTCACTAAACCCCGAAATCTATGAAGAGTTTGTCTCTTGAATTTGTATGTTTTAGATTTCTAAATAAATCATTTCTTTTTTTTTTTTTAAACATTTATTTATTTTTGAGAGACAGAGCACGAGCAGGGGAGGGGCAGAGAGAGGGAGACACAGAATCCGAAGCAGGCTCCAGGCTCTGAGCTGTCCGCACAGAACCCGACGCCGGCCTCGAACCCACTAACCGCGAGATCATGACCTGAGCTGAAGTCAGATGCTCAACCGACTGAGCTACCCAGGTGCCCCTCTAAATAGGTAATTTTCAAAAAATGTCAGGTGCTATAGTAGAAAGAACAATGAACTAGGCTTCAGGCTACTTCTTGCTCCTGGCTACTGCTATTTTACTTCTTGAAGCCTTGTTTCTTAGTCTATAAGATAAAAAAGATGGACTAGATGATTGCTAAGGTCCTTTCTAGCTCTAAATTTCCCTCCTCCTCCCAGTTACGTGTAGGAACATAGTTCTGGTGACATACACATCCTATTTCACTCCTCCTCACTTCCCACACACAGCCTTCCCTTCCCCCAGGGTCCCATTCAGAATCTGTGTTTTCCACACACTCCCAGTTGGTGACAGGTAAAAACAACTTTTCTGACTATGAGGCAAATTGACTGAAGACTGTCCAGAGAGCTTGCACTTCAAGTTGTTTTTTCCATTAATGATGATGGGTTTTATGAATCCATTCAGATTCTTTTTTTTTGTTTTGTTTTTTTGGGGGGAGAGAGAGAGAGACAGAGAGAAAGAGTGCGCAAACGTGGGAGAGGAGCAGAGGGAGAGGGAGAGAGAATCCCAACAGGCTCTATCCTCAGCTCAGAGTCAGAGATAGGGCTCAATCTCGTGACTGCTCTATCTCGACCTGAGCTGAAATTGAGTTGGATGCCCAACCTACCGAGCCACCCAGGTGCCCCCATTCAGGTTCTTTAGTCTGGTTTCCCTCATGACTCAGTGCCACCCTAAAGAGAGAAAATCTATAAATCCTGACAAAATGTGGACTGACTGGAGTCCTCAAGTGGGCAAAAGTAAAAGTGATCTAACCTAAGACTTTGAGAATGAGAAGTGTCAAGAAACTACGCAAGTGGCCTGGAATTTTGGAGACTGCTTGGCATTTCATCACTTACAGTAGTGAAACTGGGAAGTTTCCGGGCGCCTGGGCGGCTCAGTCGGTTGAGCATCCAACTTCGGCTCAGGTCATGACCTCGCACTCAGAGTTCGAGCCCCACATCCGGCTCTGTGCTGACAGTTTGGAGCCTGGAGCTGCTTCAGATTCTGTCTCCCCCTCTCTCTCTGCCCCTCCCCTACTCACACTCTGTTTCTCTCTCTCTCAAAAATAAATAAACATTAAAAATTAAAAAAGAAAAGAAACTAGGAAGTTTCAGAGGACGTGGCATTTCAGACGTGGAAAGAGGGCAGAAAAGCTATGTGGACTGAGAACGGACACATGGTATGAATTCAGGGAATTTCTGTGGGTAGAACCCAAGACCAGATGGTTTATAAAGGACTTTCAAAGTGTTGTTTATTGTTAAAACAACATTAAGAAATGTTTTGACAGAAGAAAACAAGTTCACTTACTTACAGCCTCACAAATAAACACATTCTCCTTTGCCTTGATAACCATATATTCAATAAATATTTCTTACTTTTAAAATCTCTGGGGTCAGGCCAAATGTTAGAAATACAATACAGAACATATAGCATTACAACATTTTTGTTCCCACCGCCGACAATTGTTCATTTGTATAGTCTTATTTTTGTAAACTGTGTGTGTGTGTGTGTGTGTGTGTGTGTGTTTTAGATCATTACAAACTCACGGATTGAAACACATTTGATGTGCAATTCCATTGCAATTATTAAGCTTATTGATAACCAGATTTGCCCAATCTTTAGGAGGTAGGACCCTATTCGAGTTGCCTGAGTCATTTTGACATGACCAAATATTGATTTGCTTCCTGCCACTTTAGTTTTTGCCTCTTCTACAGTTTCATGGAAATAGCATCATACAGTAGGCACTCGTTTGTTTCTGGCTTCTTCCGTCTACCATGAGATATTTGAGACTCATCCGTGTTGCTGTGTGTGTCAGCAGTTCATTACTTTTTATTGCCAAATAGTCTTCGGTTGTATGGATATTCCACAATTTGTTTATCTAGTCAATTGTTCAGGAACATTTGGTTTCTAGTTTTGCTGACTATGACTAAAATTAAGATGAAAGTACATACAAAAGTCTTTTTTCGGATATGTGTTTTCACTTTTTTTGGATAAACATCTAGGAATGGAATTGCTAGTTATATGGCAAGTGCATTTCCCATTATAAGAAACTGCCCAGCTGGTTTGCAAGGCAGTTTACCAGAGTGCCTGGCTGGCTGAGTTGGTAGAGCATGTGACTCTTACTCTTGGGGTTGTGAGTTTGAGCCCCACATTGGGTACAGAAATTAACAAGAAATAAACTTAAAAAAGGGGGGGTTACCATTTTATACCCCCACAAGTACTGTGTGACAGTTCCAGTTGCTATACATCCTTGACAACATATGGTATTGTCCATGTTTTTTAATGTTCATTTGTTTTTGAGAGAGAGCCTGTGCATGCAGGCGGGGGAGGGGCAGAGAGAGGGGGAGACAAGGATCCCAAGCAGGCTCTGTGCCCTGAAGGAGACAGCCCCATGTGGGGCTCGAGGGCTCAAACTCACAAATTGCCAGATCATGACCTGAGCTGAAGTCGGACACGTGACTGACTCAGCCACCCTGGCGCCTTGGTATTGTCAATTTTTTTTAACGTTAGCCGTTACAATGGGTATGTTGTGATATCTCATTGTGATCTTGATTTGTGTTTCCCTATTAATTATATTAAGTATCTTTTCATATTCTTTTGGCCATTTATATGTTTTCTTTTGCAAAGTGCTCGTTCAACTCTCACTCATTAAAAAAAGTTAAGTTGTCTTATTACTGAGCTGTACAAGTATATTCTGCATACAAGTTCCTTGTCGAATATATGTTTTTCAAACATTTTTCTCCCAATCTGGGGCTTGAGTTTTCTTTTGTATTATTATTGTTTATGTTAATTTCAGTGCCGTTAACATACAGTGTTTTATTAGTTTCAGGTGTGCAATACAGTGATTCAACAATTCTATACATTTCTCCATGCTCATCATGGTAAGTATAGAGTTTTCATTTTTTAAAAACTCTCTTATTTATTCATTCATCTATTTATTTTTGAGGGAGAGGGAGAGTGCAGGAGAGACAGAATAAGAAGGAGAGAGAGAGAATCCGAAGCCAACTCCATTCTGTCAGCCTGAGCTGGAATCATGAGTCAAGGGACGCCTGGGGGGCTCAGTCAGTTAAGCGGCCGACTTTGGCTCAGGTCATGATCTCACGGTTTGTGGGTTCGAGCCCCGCGTCAGGCTCTGTGCTGACTGTTCAGAGCCTGGAGCTGCTTCAGATTCTGTGTCTCCCTCTCTCTCTGCCCCTCCCCCGCTCACACTCTGTGTTTCCCTCTCTCAAAAATAAATAAATGTTAAAAAAATTTAAAAAAATTAAAGGTAATTTTTGTGTGTGGTGTAAAGTGAAAGACAAAACTTTTGCATTTGTTCCAGCCCTATTTGTTGAAAAGACTTTTCTTTTCTCCACTGAATTATCTTGGCCCCTTTGTTGAAAGACAATTGGCTATATATGTGTGGGTCGATTTCAAACCGTATATTCTGTTCCATTGATTTCTGTAGCTACCTTTACACCAATACCAAACTGTCTTAATTGCTGTAACTATGGTAACTCCTGAAATCAGATAGTGTTAAGTCCTCCAACTATCTTCTTTTTCAAAATTATTTTGACTGTTCTAGGTCTTTTGCGTATCTATCTATCTCTCTCTCTATATATTTTTTAAGTAGGTTCCATGCCCAACGCAGGGCTCAAGCTCACCACCTTGAGATCAAGACCCCAGCTGAGGTCATGAGTCAGACCCTTGACAGACTGAACTACCCAGGTACGCAGATGTCCATATACATTTTAGAATGAGATCGTTGATTTCTACAAAAGGTCTTTTGAAATTTTGTTGGAGATGAATTGAACGTGTACATCAGTTTAGGGAGAATTAAGTCCTTGACAACAATGAGCCTTCTGAATGATGAATTAAAAAATGTTTTTTCTAATGTTTATTTTTGAGAGAGAGAGAGAGAGAAGCAGAGAGAGGGACACACAGAATCGGAAGCAGGCTCCAGGCTCTGAGCTGTCCGCACAGAGCCCGAAGTGGGGGCTCAAACCCATGAACCATGAGATCATGACCTGAGCTGAAGTCAGATGCTTAACGAACTGAGCCACTCACGTGCCCTGATGAATTTATTTTTAAGTTTATTTATTTATTTTGAGAGAGAGAGAAAGAGTATGAGTCGTGGAGGAGCAGAGAGAGAGAGAGAGAGAGAGAGAGAGAATCCCAAGCAGGCTCTGCACTGTCAGTGCAGAGCCCTATGTGGGGCTCAAATCCATGAACTTCGAGATCATGACCTGAGCCAAAGTCAGATGCTTAACCAACAGTCAGCCAGGTGCCCCTGATTGATGAATATTGTTCACTGTGCCATTATTTTACTTCTTCTTAAATTTCTCTCAGCAATATTTTGTAGCTTGTAGGGTACAGCTTGACATATTTGATAAATTTACCCTTAAGTGTATAAAATATATCCTTGACATTCCTGAGAAAATTTTCTCGGTGTTTGAGAACTCTCCATTTTTGAGAACCCCATAATAGCATATAAATTTCTGATGAAGTGTTCTTGAAGATTTTTTCTAAGTTCTTCTTTATTTATTTATTTATTTTGAGAGAAGGAGAATAGAGCACAAGCAGGTGATGGGGAGAGGGGGAGGGGGAGAGAGAGTCCCAAGCAGAGTCCCGACATGAGCTAAAACCAAGAGTCAGATGCTCAACCGACTGAGCCACCCAGGTGCCCCTCTTGAAGATTTTAAGCAACCACTTAATCTGTGTAGTGACTATAACAATATGTTTAAGGAGGAGTAAAGGACCCCAATGCCAGGCTGAAACGCACACCCTATCTGAGCATCTGGGCCTGGCTTTCCGCCTAAGTGCTTTGTGTTCATTGCTCATCAACCTTGAAGATGGTTCCATTCAACTTTCTACCTTATTCAAGCTACACATCCTTATATCATGGATTTTCAGCTCTCTAAGATAAAAGGCCAAAGTCTGAATGCCAAGAGAACGTGGATATTTCTCCTGTAATGTGCAGCTCCCTCTTTTAACCCTTTGTTACAAGCCTCCTTCCTTAATCCAGTGTGAGCTCTAGGGCCGGAGCGCTGTCTCATTTCTCCTTGTAACCGAAGTGCCAGGAAGTGCCGGACAGAATAAATATTTTTCGGTAAATGATGGATGAATAGAGTCGAGGTCGATTTTCAGGCCTCAAGAAAAGGGAGCATACAAGCTGAGGGGAGATGCTGGGATGGCAGTCAGGAATAGGGCTCAGCAACAGGAACCCTAAAAGACTGGCGATGCAATGTGGGAAGGCGAAATTCAGGTGTTAGCCTGGCATTGTCCAGCTTAATTCTGGATGACAGTTTCTTGCATCTTCCTATATGCTTTAAAAGCTGGATACTCTTATGGGTGCCTGGGTAGCGGTCGGTTGAGCCTCCGACCCTTGATTTTGACTCAGGTCATGATCCGAGGCCCATGGGATCGGGCTCCAGGCTGAGCGTGGAGCCTGATTAAGATTCTCTCTCTCTCTCTCTCTCTCTCTCAATCTCTCTCTCTCTCCCCCACTGCCTCTCTCCCCCACTCACTTGCTCCCTCTCTCTCAAAAAAATTTTTTTAAACTGGATACTTTTTTTTTGATAGAGAGAGCACACAAGTGAGTAAGGGGCAGAGAGAGAGAGAGGGAGGGAGGGAGGGAGAGAGAGAGAGAGAGAGAGAGAGAGAGAGAAGAGGGGCTCACTCAAAGCAGAACTCTTGTTTTTACCCAAAGCAGAGCTCGAGCTCACCCCATGTGGGACTCGAACTCAGGAACCGTGAGATCATGACTTGAGCTGAAGTCAGATGCTTAATGACTGAGCCACCCAGGTGCCCCCAAAGCTGGATACTCTTGTTTTGTTTTGTTTTTGTTTTTTGAGGATTTTTTTGTTTTAATTAATTTATTTTTAAATTTACATCCAAGGTAGTTAGCATACAGTGCAACAATGACTTCAGGAGTAGATTCCTTAATGCCCCTCGCCCGTTTAACCCATCTCCCCTGCCACAGCCCCTCCAGCAACCCTCTGTTTGTTCTCTGTATTTAAGAGTCTTTTATGTTTTGTCCCCCTCGCTGTTTTTATATTATTTTTGCTTCTCTTCTGTTATGTTCATCTGTTTTGTATCTTAAATTCCACATATGAGTGAAGTCATATGATATTTGTCTTTCTCTGACTAATTTCGCTTGGCATAGCACCCTCCAGTTCCATCCACGTAGTTGTAAATGGCAAGATTTCATTCTTTTTGATTGCCGAGTAATACTCCATTGTATATGCATATATCACATCCTCTTTATCCATTCCTCCATTGATGGACATTTGGGCTCTTTCCATACATTGGCTATTATCGATAGCGCTGCTATAAACATTGGATGCATGTGCCCCTTTGAAACAGCACACCTGTATCCCTTGGATAAATACCTAGTAGTGCAATTGCTGGGTCGTAGGATAGTTTTATTTTTAGTTTTTTTTTTTAATGTTCATTTTTCGAGAGAGGGAGAGAGAGAGAGACAGAGCACAAGTGGGGGAGGGGCAGAGAGAGAGGGAGACACAGAATGCAAAGCAGGCTCCAGGCTCTGAGCTGTCAGCACAGAGCCTGACATGGGGCTCGAACCAGTGAACCACGAGATCATGACCTGGCCAATGTTGGACGCTCAACCAACTGAGCCACCCAGGTGTCCCTATTTTTAGTTTTTGAGGCACCTCCATATTGTCTTCCAGAGTGGCTGCCCCAGTTTACGTTCCCACCAGCAGTGCAAAAGGGTTCCTCTTTCTCTGCATCCTCGCCAACATGTGTTGTTGTCTGAGTTGTTAATGTTAGCCATTCTGACAGGTGTGAGGCAGTATCTCAGTGTAGTTTTGATTTGTATTTCCCTGATGATGAGTGATGTTGAGCATTTTTTCATGTGTCTGTTGGCCATCTGGATGTCTTCTTTGGTGAAGTGTCTATTCATGTCTTTTGCCCATTTCTTCACTGGATTATTTGTTTTTTGGGTGTTGAGTTTGGTAAGTTCTTTATGTGTTTTAGATGCTAACCCTTTATCTGATGTGTCATTTCCAAATATCTTCTCCCAATCTGTCGGTTGCCTTTTAGTTTTGCTGATTGTTTCCTTCGCTGTGCAGAAGGTTTTTTATTTTGATGAGGTCCCAATAGTTCATTTTTGGTTTTGTTTCCCTTGCCTCCGAAGTGTTGAGTAAGAAGTTGCTGCGGCCAAGGTCAAAAAGGTTTTTGCCTGCTTTCTCCTCTAGGATTTTGATGGCTTCCTGTCTTACGTTTAGGTCTTTCATCCATTTTGAGTTTCTTTCTGTGTATGGTGTAAGAAAGTGGTCCAGGTTCATTTTTCTGCCTGTCACTGTCCAGTTTTCCCAGCACCGCTTGCCGAAAAGGCTGTCTTTATTTCATTGGATATTCTTTCCTGCTTTGTCAAAGATTAGTTGGCCTTTCGTTTGTGGGTCCATTTCTGGTTTCTCTATTCTGTTTCATTGGTCGGAGTGTCTGTTTTTATGCCAGTACCATACTGTCTTGATGATTACAGCTTTCTAATACAGCTTGAAGTCCAGGATTGTGATGCCTCCAGGTTTGGTTTTCTTTTTTCAGGATTGCTTTGGCTATTCGGGGTCTTTTCTGGTTGCATACAAATTTTAGGATTGTTTGTTCTAGCTTTGTGAAGAATGCTGGTGCTATTTTGAGAGGGATTGCCAAAAGCTGGATACTCTTTTTTTTTTAATTCTTTTATGTTTTATTTATTTTTGAGAGAGAGAGAGAGACAGCATGAGCAGGGGATGGACCAGAGAGAGAGGCAGACACAGGATCCGAAGACAGGCTCCAGGCTCTGAGCTGTCAGCCCAGAGCCCGACGCGGGGCTTTAACCCACGAACCGTGAGATCATGACCTGAGCCGTAGTCAGATGTTTAACCGACTGAGCCACCCAGGCGCCCCAAAAGCTGGATACTCTTAAAGGCAATGTCCAAGTAATTGGCATTAAATTTCTTTTCAAGTTATATGTTTATTGAATTCTTACTATGTGCCAGGCACTCTACTAAACCATGGAGAGAAAAGATGAGCAAGATAACATCCCATCCCTGAAGGAACTCGCAGTCTAGTCATAGATACAGACATAAGGACACATGATTCTAATATAATATGGAATGGTAAAGGAGAGCATTGAATACTTTCAGAAATGAAAAGGAGGACTATTTGCCCGACTGGGAGGTGGGGTAGTAAAAAAAAAAAAAAAAAAAAAAAAGACTTCTAGGAGACAGTGATGCCTGAACTGAATCTTTTTTTTTAAAGAGTAGTTTTAGGTTTATAGCAAAATTGAGATGGGGGAAACTACAGAGATTTCCCATATACCTCCTGCCCCTACACATGCACAGCTTCCCCCATTACCAACACCCCCCACCAGAATGCGACATTTGTGACAATTCATGAAGCTACACTGACACATCATCATCACTCAAAGTCCATAGTTTACACTAGGGTTCACTGTTGGGGTTGAACATTGATGAATGTATAAAATGTATCTGTCATTACAGTATCGCAAAGTACTTTTACTGCCCTCAAAATCCTCCGTGCTCCTCCTGTTCATCCCTACCTCCATTCCCAAACCATGGCAACCGCTGACTTTTTTTTTTTTTTTTTACTGCCTCCATAGTTATGCATTTTCTAAATGTCATATAGTTGGGACCATACAGTATGTAGCCTTCTCAGATTAGCTTCTTTCACTTAGTAATATGCATCTAAGTTTTCTCCGTGTCTTTTCACGGCTTAATAGCTCATTTCTTTTTAGCGCTGAATAACATCCCATTGTCTGGGTGTACCACAGTTTAGTTTTCCAATCACGTACCAGAGGACATCTTCGTTGCTTGCAGGTTTTGGCAACAATAACCACAGCTGCGGTAAACATCCACGTGCAGGTCTTCATGTGGACATAAGGTTTCAACTCATTTGGGTAAATATTAAAGAATGCAGTGTATGGTAAGGTTTTGTAAAACAAAACCAAGTGTACGAACCCCCAAACCAAAAAAGACAACAAAAAACCCATCAAAGTGTCTTCCAACATGGCTGTACCACTTTCTGTTTCTACCAGTAATGGATGAGACTTCCTGTTGCTCCACATCCTTGCCAGCATTTGGCATTTGGCAATGTCCATGTTCCGGATTTTTATTCTAATACGTGTATGGTAAAAGGTCATTGTTTTCATTTGCATTTCTCTGAGAGCATATAATGGAGCATTTTTCATATGCCTGTTTGCCTTCTGTTTCATGCCTCCGGTGTTGTATCTGATGAGTCATCAACATGCTCAAGGTCATCTGGGTTGTCTCCTATGTTACCTCGTAGCTTTATAGCTTTGCATGTTTCTTCTTCTTTTTCTTTTTGGTTTATTTATTTATTTTGAGACAGACAGAGTGAAGAAGGAGGGGAAGGGCAGAGACGGAGGGAAAGAGAGAGAATCCCAAGCAGGCTTCACACTGTCAACGCAGAACCCAATGTGGAGCTTGATCTCACGAACCAAGAGATTATGACTTGAGCCAAAATCAAGAGCTGGATGCTTAACCAGCTGAGCCACACAGATGCCTCCAGCTTTGCAGTTTTCTTTACCTCTGATTTTCTATAGTTTGAAAGTAATATTTCTAGATGCAGTTTATCCTGCTTGCTGTTCTCCGAGTTCCCTGGGTTTGTGGTTTGATGTTTGACACTAATTTGGAGAAATTCTCAGCCAGTATTGTTTTAAACATTTCTTTTGTTCCTTTCTCTCTTCTCCTTCTGATACATTATGCATGTGTTGCATCTTTTGTAGTTGTCCCATAGACCTGGGGTATTCTGTTTCATTTTTTGTTTTCATTCTTTGTTCTCTTGCATCTCAGTTTTGGAGGTATCAGTAAAAAAATCCTCAAACTCAGAGATTCTTTCCTCAGCTGTATTCAGTCTATTAATAAACCCATTGAAAACAGTCTTCATTTTCGTTGAAGTGTTTTCGAACTCTAGTATTTCTTTTTGATTCCTTCTTAGGATTTCCATCTCTCCGCTTACATTACCTATCTGTTCTTGCACGGTGTTTACTTCATCCATTTGAGCCCTTAGCCTATGCTTGGGCTGTCTCTTGAAACTATTTTTTTTTTTTTTTCCTTTTCAGTAGCCTTGTGTTTCCTTGATAGCTGAACATGATGTGCTGAATGAAAGGACTAGTATCAATAGGACTTTAGTTATGCAATGGTAAGGTGTGGGGGAGGGGAGGAGGAAGCATTCTACATCTGAACTGAATCTTAAAGAATGAAAAGGAGTTAGGAAGTGTGAAGAGGGCAAGGTAAAGGGGAGAGGTAGGGAGTGTGCTACAATTAAAGGCTGGAAGCAGAAAAGGCAGCAGGAGAAAAATCTCCCGTGCTTAAGATCTCTTAAGACTAACATATTTTTGTAATGACCTCACGTTAGCTGACTCTGTTGCCAGATTGGGATCGTGCCCAAATCAGCTTTACTTTCTTCACATTGTCTAACCTAGAGCATGAGTTCTGTGTATACAAGTGTTGTAAAACTAGTAAGTCATAATTTCCCGGTGACATGGGACCGCTCTGCTACCAGAGAGAATCACCCCGGACAAGCATAAGTTGGGCCTAAGACTAGCCTTACTCTTACCTTAAAGCTGAAAAAAGGCAGGTCAGTTACCAAACCCCACACCACAGAGTGGCAGACCTGGAAGTCAGAGCCAGTTCTGTCTGAATTCAAAACACATGTTATTTAAACTTCAAACTACCAAAGTGGAATAGGAGTGACCTCTGTGTGGGGTGAGAAAAGCTTTTCAAAAGTACTGAGGGGGGAACAAAAATGAGTGCCATCAAACTAAGCAGAGGCTTGAAAAGAAGAAGGAAAGTGGGTTACTCAGGTAGGTAACTGGAAGCCTCTGTACGTTTTTTTTTTAACTTAAAAAATTTTTTTTAACTTTTATTTATTTTTGAGAGACAGAGCATGAATGGGGGAGGAGCAGAGGGAGAGGGAGACACAGAATCCGAAGCAGGCTCCAGGCTCTGAGCTGTCAGCACAGAGCCTGACGCAGGGCTTGAACCCATGAACTATGAGATCATGACCTGAGCCGAAGTTGGATGCTTAACTGACTGAGCCACCCAGGCATCCCTGGTCTCGATAATTATTTTTTATTTTTATTTTTATTTCTTTTTGTTTTTATTTGTTTTTGAGAGAGAGAGAGAGAGAGATAGCATGAGCAGGGGAGGGTCAGAGAGAGGGAGACACAGAATCTGTAGCAGGCTCTAGGCTCCGAGCTGTCAGCACAGAGCCCGATGTGGGGCTTAAACTCACAGACCATGAGATCATGAGCTGAGCCGAAGTTGGAAGCTTAACTGACTGAGCCTCCCAGGCATCCCCGGTGTCAATAATTTTTAAGAGAAGGAGTCCTGAGACCCAGAGTTTTGCCAACTGCCAGCTTAATAGTGGAAAACATAATTCTCTCACAGAACCCCGCTGAGAGTAGCCTCCAGCCAGCTGCACCAGGGCCCTGCCTTAAGCCAATCAGTTGT
>CM053575.1:104445345-104496076 GCA_028646485.1 Cryptoprocta ferox | reverse complement strand
CAGTAAGCAGTTTTTAATGGAATTAAATTGAGTTCTTGGAATGCAACATTCCAGACCTAATTTAAGATTCTCTCCCAAGGCAGGGGTTGAGCATTGAGTGCATTGCAACCTGACAGAGAGACAGGGAGACAGAATCCGAGCAGGCTCCAGGCTCTGAGCTCTGAGCCGTCAGCACAGAGCCCGACGCGGGGCTCGAACTCATGAGCTGTGAGATCAGGACCCGAGCCGAAGTCGGACCCCTAACCGACTGAGCCCCCCAGGCTCCCCTCTTTTGGTAATCATTCTAAAGGATGTGAAATGGTATCTCGTAGAGGACGGCAGGCACCGTGAAACAGGAGTATGGAGTGACCATTCACAGACTTCATGCTCAATGCACGGACCTCCTAACCCTTTTTCTCACTTGGCTCCCTTTACAGTCCAGGCAGGCGACTGAAAGAGATTTCTCCGGGGAATCTCGTTCCCAGCAAGTGACCCCTATGGTGAGGCTCAAGGTGAACAAGCCCCACAAATGTACTCAGAGCTTTCAACAGCTCTTTCGTTCCCCACTCTTTTTTTTTTAATGTTTATTTATTTGTTTTGAGATTGGGAGAGAGAGAGAGAGAGAGAGAGCATGAGCAGGGGAGGGGAAGAGAGAGGGAGAAAGAATCCCAAGCTGGCTCTGCACTCTCAGCCCAGAGCCCAATGTGGGGCTTGATCCCATGAACCATGAGATCATGACCTGAGCTGAAACCAAGAGTCGGATGCTTAACCTACTGAGCCGCCCCGGCGCCCCTAGTCCCCCACTCTTAACTAGGAGCAGAGCAGACAGCCAATATTATCCGATATCTGAGAAAAGCCTCAAATACTGAAGGCAGAGAACAAAACAAGGAAACATTTTTTCATGGAAAAAATGTGAATTTTGTGATACCTGAAAAACAATATCGTGAAGGAAAGAGAATATATAAGGTTAAGATAACCAAGGGCTGGGTGTCCTCATTGCTACTAGCGAGTGTCACTGCCTGGAGGCCTCTCAAAGGACAGAGCTAGGAAATAAACAGATCTATACTGATGTGTATACACACAGTGGATAATTATGTCTCCACATATCTATCAGTATCTGTATTAAGCCAAACATAAGTTTGCATGGATATCTCCCGCTATGACCCAGGGCCATATGGTACATTTTTTAATGTTTATTGAGACACCGCAGTGCCAGGTTCTATTCTTTTTTATTTTTTTAAGTTTATTTATTTATTTTGAGACGGGGGAGGGGCAAAGAGAGAGGGAGAAAGAATCCCAAGCAGGCCCCATACTGTCAGTGCAGAGCCCGATGCAGGGCTCAAACCCACGAACTGTGAGATCATGAGCTGAGCTGAAATCAAGAGACAGATGCTTACCTGACTGAGCCCCCCAGGCGCTCCCAGATGGTACATTCTAGTTTGCTCTCCTTTCTTCTCTGTAGCCGCTCGCTCCGACACGGAGAAACCTGGCTCCCACCCTCTGCCATCCACACACTTATTTGTTCATTCCCAGTGTACTTGTAGAGTAGTTTTGGAATTTAGAGTAGTGCAAAGCTTACGTATAGTTGCTTTTGTATTTGGTCTGATGGTCTAGAGTCCCCAAAGTGGCTTAAGTCAACACCTCTTTCCACACCCCGTTCCGTGAAATTATGTCACTTGGAATGCAGTTAGTTTCTTTTGTCACAGCCTGCATAGCATCCCAGGATCTTCTGTCCCTCCTCGTTAATTTTTTAAATTTGCATACATTAAGATGCACTGTTTGTGTTATAAAGTTCTGTTGGTTTTGACAAGTGGATAGTGTCATGAGCGATATGTTTTTTCACACATAAACAGTGTGAGAAAATGTAAAATGAGAGTGGGCAAGGGAAGAGGACAAGGAAGAAGCAAAGAGATGTAAATTATTGGCAAAGTTCCACTTTTTAAGGTAGGCAGTAAGTTCACTTACGTAAATAGTAAATAAACGATTAATAGATAAGACCCTACATGGACCAATGTTAGTCGTACGCATGTACCAAGGATTATGAGGTAAGATCATGGTCAGATTGTATGGATTTTCTATCCTCATTCAGGTGGAAAAGGGGCCATCTGGCTACCACAGAAAATGTTTTCAGTTATTTGTTTGTTTGTTTATTTATTTAGAAAGACTGTGCATGCCAGTGGGGGAGGGATAGAGAGAGAGGAAGAGACAACTCCAAGCAGGCTCCGACTTGGGGTTCAAACCCAGGAATTGGGAGATCATGACCTGGGCTAAAACCAAGAGCTGGACACTTAACTGACTGAGCCCCCCAGGTGCCCCGACAGACTTGAACTTCTGTTTGTCTTGAATCTATTAGAACTAATCTCATTATGTCTTTTACTGTTTATGTCTTAAAAAGCCCATGTAGGGCACTTGGGGGGCTCAGTTGGTTAAACATCTGACTTTGACTCAGGTCATGATCTCATGGTTCATGAGTTTGAGTCTCGAATGGGGTGAGCTTGAGCACCGCTCCAGGTGAGCTTGACCCCCCCATTCGGGTGAACATGAGTCCCGCTTTGGGTGAGCCCCACTTCTCTCTTTCTCTCTCTCTCTCTCTCCTTCTGTCTCTCTCTGCCCCTCATGGGAATCTCTCTCTCTCTCTCTCTGCCCCTTGATCACTTGTTCCCTCTCTCTTTCTCAAAAACAAAACAAAACAAAACAAAACAAAACAAAAAAAACCCCACGTAATCCTTCCTGTTGGGAGAGGCAGTGCCTGATGGGCCCTGGATGTCCCTGCAGAGGGTACCAAACTACTAGACTTCATATCCTCTGATGCTGGGCAGTTTCAGTAGTCATGTGAGCACCTAAGTAGGTCAAGGTGACCAGGGTATGACTACTGTCTGCTTGTTCAACTGTGCACCCCACCCTCTAAAGGAGGGGGACTGGTTCTCTGCTGCTTACGGCAAAACTGCTGAACCCAGGTGACTGGCTGGCGTAGCTGGAAGACTGTGACTGTGGATCTCAGGGCTGTGAGTTCAAGCCCCATGTTGGGGGTAGAGATTACCTCAAAATCAAATCTTAAAAAAAAACACTCTGAACCCTTGGCCCTGCGATTCTCAGTCATGGCACAACCCACCAGCCTCCACTGGGGCCTGTTCCTCATCCTGGGACCTGAGGGCAAAGGCAATCAGCACAGTTAGGCTGGTGTTCCTGTTGTTTGCTCTGTTGTAAGAGAGAAACTGTCTTGGGGCGCCTGGGGGGCTCCGGCGGTTAAGTGTCCGACTTCAGCTCAGGTCAGGATCTCACAGTCCATGAGTTCGAGCCCCGCGTCGGGCTCTGTGCTGACAGCGCAGAGCCTGGAATCTGCTTTGGATTCTGTGTCTCTCTCTTTGCCCCCACACCCCACCCCTGCCCAACACACACACACACACACACACACACACACACACACGCTCTCTCTCAAAAATAAACAAACAAAAAAAAAAAAAGAAGAAAGAAAGAAAGAAACTGTCTTGCTCTGATCCAATAAGTTTCCTTATCAGCACTCAGCCACTAAGGAATCCTGCAGCCCAACCCCCTGCTTGCCTAGTTACCACTTTTGGAGTCTTAGTACTTCCTGACGCCCTCTAAGAGGTTGGGGTTCTTCCTTGACACTTCATATCCCACATCCTAATCCCCGTCAAGAGTGGCATATTACCCATGGCGTCCCTCCTCTCACCCTTCCTGATTCTTAAAACTCTACCACTTTTTACTCTAAAATTTGTGATCCATGATCAGCAAAACCACCTAGACTCCTAAATATTCCTTGAACAGTCCCTTCATCTTCTTCCTCTGAAAGCCTTTTCAAGTGGTGGCTGTGTTTACTCTCACGACTGTCATGCCTCTGGGCCTGGACACGGGACAGGGGTCCTGCCACTTTCTGATCATCCCGTCTTTCCTCCTTGACAACCCCAAGATCAGAATCTCATGTTATGAGATATCACCCCCTGCCCTTCATAACTCCCTGGGCATCTCTTAACACTCTCCTCACCCCCGAGGTACCCCTTCATGTATTTACTAGGTTAGCTCCCGGCTTACCCTCCAGCACTGCTCCTGTATTCATTCATTCTTGGTGATCGCAGTAGACACGTCTGTGATTTTCCAACGCTCTGCTGCTCAGTCCCTTGACCTCCTCTCCTCCATTCCTGTTCTCTACCCTATTTCTTCCTTATTTTATCAATATCCACAGCCCTCATCAGTGCCATGCATTTCACTCTACAACAACCAGGCATTCTTTTCTGACCATCAGATTCTTTTCAGTTCCGTGACACCCGTGATTCTTCAAGCCCCCAGGACCTCCTGTCCTCCCCGTACCTCACTCCCTTGTTGTCGTCTCTCCCGGCCGCAACTGTTAAAGTCCACGATCAATCATTACGTCAGTACCTCCAGGTACGCTCTTCTCTGGCTTCATCGTTTTCATCGGGCAAAAACCACAACCCTGCACACAGAAACACTTTCACCTGTTCCGAGCGGCTGAAAGTGACTGCAGCAAACACATAGCCAAGCTGACGGGTCCCGCTTTAAAATCTAGACCCTGAATCTCTTTTTTCTTTATTTTAAGTTTATTTATTTTGGGGAGAGAAGGAGCGAGAGAACGCACAGCAGGGGAAGGACAGAGAGAGAGAGAGAGAGAGAGAGAGAGAGAGACAGAATCCGAAGCAGGGTCCAGGCTCTGAGCTGTCAGCACAGAGCCCGATGTGGGGCTCGAACTCATGAACCACGAGATCGTGACCTGAGCCGAAGTCGGACGCTCAACCGACTGAGCCCCCCAGGTGCCCCTAGACCCTGTGCCTCCACTTCCCCAAGCAGGTAGAAGCCACCAGAAGAAGACTTTCACAGACTCCCCACACCACATTTATCCACCTTCCTATGATCCTAGGTGAACTCTCTGTTCCCCTGCCTTAAGCCAACCCATAACCTGTGCCCCACATTCCGTCCCTGTCATGTAATGAAGGACATCAGTCCAGCAATTGTCCCTTCTGTTTCCAAAAAGCGTCATTTCGCCCCTCATCATCAGGTAATTCTCTTTAGCGTACATTTTCCTTCTTCCTCAATATTTTTCTTCCAGTTTCTGTTTGGCCAACTCCCTCACCTTATTCAAGTCTTCACTCAGCGCCGCCTCCTTGATAAAGCGCTAGCTGACTACTCACTCCTCACGCCTCTGAATCCTTTATCCTGTTGTGCTCTTTCATCCATCACATTGGGCCCCTTCTAACGTATTTTATAGCTTATTTTTAAATTATTTTTGTGGTTTATTGTTTGATTCCCCTCACTAGCATTAAGTTTCATAAAGGCAGAGACCTTTGTTTTGTTCACTGATGTCTCCTGAGTCTCTAGAACGGTGCCTGGTCTAGTAAGAGCCTCAGCAAATATTTGTGGGACAAAGGGGGACTGAACCTGAGGCTTAAAAGAAATTTCACTAAAAGACATAAAACTGAATTGGAATAAAAGGAAAGATCTACCAGGCACTTGGGTGGCTCAGTCCGTTAAGTGTCTGACTTCAGCTCAGGTCATGATCTCGCGGTTTGTGAGTTTGAGCCCCACGTCGGGCTCTGTGCTGACAGCTCAGAGCCTGGAACCTGCTTCGGATTCTGTGTCTCCCTCTCTCTGTGTCCCTCCCCTGCTCACGCTCTGTGTCTCTGTCTCTCAATAATAGATAAACATTAAAAAATTTAAAAAAAAGGGAAAGATCTACCATACTCTTGGATGGGAAGACTCAGTACAATTAAGATGTCACCAACTGACTACAAAAATTAAATGAAATTCCACTTCAATTTGTAAACAAGTTTAACTGTCATATTTTAATAATACATAAACTAGAATAATATAATGGCCCCCTAAATTCCCAGCACTCAGCTTAAATAATTATTAACTTGTAGCTATTTTTTAATTTAATTTTTTAAATTTAAATTCAAGTGAGTTAACATATGGTGTAAACTTGACTTCAGGAGCAGAACCCAGTGATTCATCCCTTACATATGACACCCCGTGCTCATCCCAACAAGTGTCCTCCTCAATGCCCGTCACCTATTAGCCCATCACCATCCTCCCCTCCGGCAACCCTCAGTTTGTTCTTTGTATTTCAGAGTCTCTTATGGTTTGCCTCCCTCTCTGTTTTTATTTCATTTTTCCTTCCCTTTCCCTGTGCTCATCTGGTGTGTTTCTCAAATTGCACATATGAGTGAAATCACATATCTTTCTCTGACATATTTCGCTTAGCATAAGTGAAACCCTCTGGTTCCATCCATGTTGTTGCAAATGGCAAGATTTCATTATTTCTCATTGCCGAGCAGTATTTCATTGTATATATGCACCACATCTTTATTATCCATTCATCAGTCAATGGACATTTGGGCTCTTTCCATAATTTGGCTGTTGTTAATAGTGCTGCTATAAACTATGGGGTGCATGCGCCCCTTCGAATCAGCAATTTTTGTATCCTTTGTATAAATACCTAATGTATAGCTATTTTTAATTTGTCCTAAAACATAATTTATCTTATCCCTCGTCTACACTCGCAGATGATTTATTATTTTTATTTCTCCCAAACTATTTTTTCCAAACTGTTTATTTTGAAGAACTTAAACTTATGGAAGAGTCGCAAGAATTGTTCAAGCAAACAAATGAACACTCTAGATTCCCCAGTTGTTAACATCTTGTCATATTTGCATATTAACATAAATATATTCAATCCTCTTCTGCTTCTCAGAAAAAATAAAATTGCCCATGTATTAAAACACACCGAAGGATGTGCACTGAATGTAGTGTAAAGAAAAAGTGTGTGTTAGTGCATAGGCCTCTGGAAGATAGTACATATGTGAATATATACACATACTTGATTACAGATTGTAATAAATTTTGTGACATTCTATAACAGGGCTTTAACTTTTTTTATTTTTTATTTTTTTATTAGTTTATTTAGGTGTTTTTTTTTTTTTTTTTTTTTTTTTGGAGAGAGAGCAGGGGAGGGGCAGAGAGAGAGGGAGAGAGAGAATCCCGAACAGGCTCCATGCTGTCAGCACAGAGCCCAACATCGAGCTCAAACCCATTTAAGATCACGACCCGAGCCGAAATCAAGAGTCAGACACTTAACCAGCTGAGCCACCCAGGTGCCATAACAGGGTTTTAACTTTTTATAAGATTGTCTTAATGTTGATGTGGGAGGAAACACTATAGACAAGAAATTATGAAAAAGAGCAATAATGATAAACTTGCTTTAATAGATATTTTATCATAAAGCCTCTGTAATAAAAATATATGAGAATAGAACAGAGAATCCAGAAATAGATTCAAATATAAAAATAATTTTATATATTAAAAATGCTGTTTGAATTTATTGGAGAAAGGTGATTTATTTAATAAATGGTGCTGGAACAACGGACTATCCATCTCGAGAGGGAAGTCTTATTTCCTCACATCATATGCAAAAAACTCATTTTAAATGATTAAAAACTTCAGTGTAAACAACAATAAGAATATACACTTGGATCTTAGTCAAAAGGCCAAGAAGCGATCACAGCAATAAAAATTATAGAAGAAAATTTAGGCACCTATATATACAAGACAGGACACTTAGGAATTATAAAAGAATGGGGTTAACAGTATTTTTCAAAAAATGCTTTTGTGTAAAAAGATTTCATAAACAAAGCCAACAGGCTATTGATCTGTTGAGAAAAGTTTTCACAATACAAAGGGCATATAGGGACTAAGAGCTATAAAATGTAAAGAGCTTTTAAAAGTTTGTAGCAAAAAGACAAACAGCGTGTAGAAAGCGGACGGAAGCTATGAACGGACCGTTCAGAGAAGAACAAACACAACGGACAAGAAAGCACATGAACAGACGCTCATCTTCCCAGCAGTCAGAGAAACGCAGATCCCAGGACAATGCTGTCGTTTATGCCTATCAAACGGGCAAGAATTAAAAAGAACAATCATGCCTACTGCTGACAGTGACACGGAAAAGAACTCTCATGCTGGTGGGATTAGGAACCTTGTTGACCTCTTGGAAAGCGATCTAGGAACATCTGTTAAAATTTAAAATGCACATACTCTTCACCCAGGCAATCCCACTGCTGGCAATCTACCTCGTAATAATAAAGGGTGACAATGACTGAGGACATATTTTGCGCCAGGCTCTGTTCGCTGCCCAACGATATCTCATTTAATCCTTGCGGTGACCCTCTGAGGCAAAAAGTATTATTATCCTTATTTTATAGCAAGTAATGAGAAGCCCCTGGCACAGAGAGATCAGGCGATTACAGATCACAGAGCACAAGTGAGGAACTGGGTTTCAAATCTAGGCCATCTGAATCCAGGGTTTGTACTCGTAACCACCAACTGAACCCTCTTTTCTTTTTTGTGTTGTTCTGTTTTTATTTCAATTTTAGAAGCCTCCTTTCATAATAGAAATAAAAGCACCAGTGTGTGAGACTAAAGCAGCAGGACATGCACTGCAGCAGTGTTGGCAATGGCACAAGCCAGATGCCAGGAGAATAAGCAGCCACAGGAAGTGTTTGAATAAACCGTGGACCGTTGGTGCCATGAAATACTATACTACTATGAAAAGCAATGTATTAGATCCATACCAGTTGGTTTGGAGGGATTTTCACAATGCACTAAGTAAGAAAAGAAAGGTAGAAAGAAACATGCATAAGCTAATCAATTTTTTTTTTAAGGCACAAGTTAGGGAGGGGCAGAGAGAGGGGGACAGAGGATCTGAAGCAGTACTGTCTGTGCTGAGAGTAGGGAGAGCCTGATGTGGGGCTCGAACTCATGAACCATGAGCCACGTTCAGATGCTTAACAGACTGAACCACCCAGGTGCCCTACGTTGTGCATTTTCTTAGAAAGCTAAGAAAGACAACATACCCTGGTGTGGATGACGGGTGATGGTGGGAACAGGAGGAGGGTGGATACAGACTGAGCAAATGCATAAACATAACATTCAGGATCCTGAGCCAAGAAAACATCCCAGCCAACCGGGATGAAAACAAGGCCAGAGTGGGCACGCACATAACCTGGCACTGTATCCAGACGAGTTCATAAGCCACACCGGTTAAGGGCTAAGAACAGTTTCTTTTTCTTTTTTTTTTTTTTTAATTTTTTAATGTTTTATTTATTTTTGAGAGAGAGAGACAGCGTGAGCAGGGGAGGGTCAGAGAGAGAGGAAGACACAGACTCTGGAGACAGGCTCCAGGCTCTGAGCTAGATGTCAGCACAGAGCTCGACGCGGGGCTCGAACCCACAAACCGCGAGATCATGACCTGAGCCGAAGCCGGACACTCAACCGACTGAGCCACCCAGGCGCCCCAACAGTTTCTAAACTTGTAAGTGATATGGAGTTTGTCGCTTGTAGGCAACAACCAACCAAACAAAAGGATGACCGTTAAGAAATGCCGTGTTTGGGGCACCTGGATGACTCAGTTGGCTAGGTGTCCGACCTCGGCTCAGGTCATGATCTCGTGGTGCGTGAGTTCGAGCCCCGCATCTGGCTCTGCACTGATAGCCCAGAGCCAGCTTGGGATATTCTCTCTCTCCCTCTCTCTCTCCCTCTCTCTCTCTCTCTCAAAATAAATAAATAAACTTTTAAAAAATATTTGAAAAAAAAAAGAAAGAAATGCCCTGTTCTGGGGCATTTGGGTGGCTCAGTCGTTTAAGCATCTGACTCTTGATTTCGGCTCAGGTCATGATCTCATGGTTCATGAGTTCAAGCCCCACATCAGGCTCTGTGCTGACAGCTCAGAATCCACTTGGGGTTCTCTCTTCCTCTCCCTCTGTCCCTTCCCACTTGCTATCTCTCTCTCTCAAAATAAATAAACTTAAAAAAAATGCCCTGTTCTGATCTCCCATATGTGTCCCTGTCCTGCCCATATTTCAAGACCCAGTTGAAATGCCCATTTCCACAAAGCCCTGATTCTATCAGCAGAAGGAAAACTGTCTCCTTCCTTTGGCTTCCATAATGCTTCACCCATATCTTCTGTGGGTATCGTATGTTATACATAAGTGTACGTCTGTCTGAGTACTGTGTGCTGCACACTCTAACCAAAATTAGCCTCCTTAAAGGCAGATTTAATAAGGATTGAGAATGAACTGACATCATGAAATGAGCTATACGATTTATCACAGGGTTAACTTGAACAAAATTGTTTTGTTTTCTTTTTTTAAATTATTGTTTATTTAAAAAAATTACATCCAAGTGAGTTGGCATGTAGTGCAATAATGATTTCAGGAGTAGAATCCAGACATTCGTCCCCTACGTATAACCCCCAGTGCTCATCCCCACAAGTGTCCTCCCCAATGCCCCTCCCCCACCCACAACCCCTCCAGCACCTCTCAGTTTGTTCTCTGTATTTAAGTCTCTTATGTTTGTCCCCCTTCTTGTTTTTATATTATTTTTTGCTTCCCTTCTCTTATGTTCATCTGTCTTGTATCTTAAATTCCATATATGAGTGAAGTCGCATGATATTTGTCTTTCTCTGACTAATTTTGCTTAGCATAATGCACTCTAATTCCATCCATGTTGTTGCAAATGGCAAGATTTCATTCTTCTTGTTTGCCAAGTAATACTCCATTGTATGTACGTACCACATCTGTAGCCATTCATCTGTCAGTTGACATCTGAGCTCTTTCTATACTGTGACTATTGTCGCTAGCGCTGCTATAAACATTGGGGTGCATGTGTCCCTTCGAAACAGCACACCTGTATCCTTTGGGTAAATACCTTGCAGTGCAATTGCTGGGTCGTAGGGTAGTTCTATTTTTAATTTTTTGAGGAACCTCCATACTGTTTTCCAGAGTGGCTGCACCAGTTTGGATTCCCACCAACAGTGCAAAAGAGGTCCTCTCTCTCTGCATCCTCGCCAACATCTGTTGTTGCCTGAATTGTTAATGTTCGCCATTCTGACAGGTGTGAGGTGGTATCTCGTTGTGGTCTTGATTTGTATTTCCCTGATGACGAGTGATGTTGAGCATCTTCTCATGTGTCAGTTAGCCATCTGGATGCCTTCTTTGGAGAAGCATCTATTCATGTCTTTTGCCCATTTCTTCACTGGATTATTTGGTTTTTGGGTATTGAGTGTGATAAGCTCTGTATATATTTTGGATACCAACCCTTTATCTGATATGTTGTTTGCAAATATCTTCTCCCATTCTGTCAGTTGCCCTTTAGTTCTGCTGATTGTTTCCTTCACTGTGCAGAAGCTTTTTATCTTTCTATAAAAATTTTATAATGCTTATTTATTTTTGAGAGAGAGAGTGACAGAGTGCAAGTGGGAGAGGGGCAGAGAGAGGGAGACACAGAATCCAAAGCAGGCTCCAGGCTCCGAGCTGACATTTTTTCATGAAACACCTATTTTCCAGGCAATGGGTTCTCCTTCCATTTGACCCTGCAGCTTTGTGTTCTTATCTCTTATCTGAGCCCTTTGTGTTCTGGCCAGGTGCCTTATGGAGACGAGCAGAGCAGAATAAGAGTCTTTTCCCGTGGTAGGAAAAGTAAGTCCTTGATTAGAATGGTTGTGCTCCATTTCCTGCATACTTGTGTGAGAGCAGTCGGCATAACCTTGACTTGGCAGGTATTTCTTGTCCACCATAAGGTGAGCTACGTTAGCTCTCCTCTGAGTTCTGAACTCCCCAGGGGCAGGATCTAGGTCTCTTTTATCTTGGTGTTTCCTGCAACATCTAGCATGGTAGTACAGTGCCATCTGCATGGTGGGTTAGTTTAGCAACAATTTATTAAGTGCCCATGAGCCAGGCATTTTACCTGATGCCAGAGATAGTAAGCAAACACAGTTTCTGCCTTCATAGAAACTACTTGTCTTCTGTTGGAGGCTGGGATCCATGGAAAAACAATGGCAGAGGATTGGATAATTAAGTTGGGTGATAGGCAAATAGAGGATCATTGTATTATGTCCTCTTCATATTTTCGTGATTGATATTTTTCATGACAAAAAACTTAAAAAGGTATAGAATGGGGGAAAATGTCCGGGGCCGAATGGGACTCTGACATTTTTTTTTTTTAATATGGACGGGGTGCCTGGGTGGCTCAGTCGGTTGAACGTCTGACTCTTGATTTAGGCTCAGGTCTTGATCTCGCAGTTCGTGAGTTCGAGCCTCAGATCAGGCTCCACTCTCTCTCTCTTTCTCTCTCTCTCTCTCTCTCTGTGTCTCCCCTGCTCATGCTCTCTCAAAAATAAATAAACTTTGAAAAAAAATGGACGAAGCAATCAACCCATAGTATGGACTGAATGTTTGTATCTCCCCAGTATTCATATGTTGAAGCCCTAAGCCCCAAATGTGATAGTATTAGGAGACTGGGCCTCCTTTGGGAGGTAATTAGGTTTAGATGCGGTCATGAGGGTGGGGCCCATGATTGGATTAGTGCTTTCATTAAGAAGAGGAAGAGACTGGTGTTTGCTCTCTGTGCCTTGTTGAGGACACAGCTAGAGGGCAGCAATCTGCAAAATAGGAAGAGAGCCCTTACCAGAATCTGAGCATGCAGCACCCTGATCTTGGACTTACAGCCTCCAGAAGTATAAGAAATAAATTTCTGTCGTTTAAGCCACCCAATCTATAGGGTTTTGTTATGGCAGTCTGAGCTAAAAACAATGAGTAACCAGAACTAAGTAGAGGATGTGGTCAGACTTGACCTTATCATTAGATCAAAGGCTTTGTGATTAGAAGACCATCAAGGTAGTACCTACAACCTCTAGAAACCTGAAATTCACTTTATAGGCTTAGAAGAGGATTGGTGCCTGGTGCCCAGATGGGACTCTATTTTTCTCCTCTTCGCCTTTTACTAGAATCTGTAGTCCAGAATGTAGCTTATCAGAACAATAGGAAGGATGCACTGGTAAAATCCTGCCAAGAGGAGCTCGTTTTAGAAATATTCAAGACTTGCCCCAATCTCAAAAGTGGTAGATGGAGGTGGTATCTTGGGATGGGGAAGGAGTTTATCAGTGAAAAGATCAGCGTCCAAAGAGGAAATCAATTCTTCAGGGTTCTTTGTTTTATGAATTTCCTAGCTTTCTCTCCATCATTTCAGCAAGTCCAATGAAGGCTCCAAAGTTTTAGTTGAATATGTTACTTGCAAACTCCTGACAGTGTTAGAAAATAAAGCTGCTATTGCCTTTGCCACAATTCAGACTTATTGAATTAGAATTTACTGGGGCAAATCCCCCAGGTGACTATTATAGACACTAAAGATTAAGAACCGCTGATTTACACCCTTTTCTCTGGTTACATTTAGGCAGCAAGCTTAAAGACCTAGAAACGTTTATTTTCGTGATATTTCATTTGATTTACTTGTCACTTAGCTAGATTGCTAGTTATTGTCTCTCCCCCCAAACAGAAGACTGTTTGTCTCCTAAAGGAGATCTCGCTTCTACTTCAGTGAGAAGTCATCTTTAAAATGAATTCAGAATCAGGAACAATCAATTTTTCTCGCTACCCTCATAACTTCATCCCCAATGTACCAAGGATGCAAAGAGAGCACCTGTCTCTTGTTTTCAGGGAAGATAGAATGTTGCCTATGGCAACCACTGGACCACTTGAGATTTACTGCCGGAGGTTCCCTAAGCAACCCTAGCAACCATCTTTGCAGGGACTCCTCAGTGGGCAAGGGCCACAGCCAGTCTAGATCTATTGCATCCCCAGCTACCACCCATTTCTGACTTTTCTTGGGAGGTGTTAAGGGATTCAGAACAACCTATTCACCAGGGAAAGAGCTAAGGATTCTCTGGCTCCTTTGGGTCCCTGGGGGCAAAGAGAGGGCTTTTTTTTTTGAAAAAGCAGAGACAGCAGCTGCTCTAAGTGTAGCAAATGGCAAGAATTACCTCGTAGGGAGACTGACTTCCCGCTCTTAGTCTGCCACAGTGACCTTAGAAAAGTCTCTTTTCGAACTCAGTTGGCATTTTGGAGTGTTGGAGAATCAATAGTTGAATGTTTGCTCTCTGACTCGTGGACTAAGAGGCACCTCAATATATTTTTTAAAAGATTTAATGTTTTAAAAATACTCTCTACACCCAATGTGGGGCTCAAACTCACAACTCCAAGATCAAGAGTCACATCTCTACCAGCAGAGCCAGCCAGGTGCTCCACCTTTCGATATTTAAACATGCATGGCGAGCAACTTCAAGGTGTGGTGGACACTTCCCCTGGGACATTAGTGAGTCTAGTCTACTAACTTTTTAGTTATCCAAAATGACTCTGTATTACATGAACCTTTGCTGGCTCTTTAGGGCTTACCCGCTAACATAGGGGACCCAGTTCTCTGCAAATCCCCCCTCCTCAGTGTTCCTGACAGATCCATAGACTATATAAATTCTTTTTTTTTAATTTTTAAAGTTTATTTATTTTAAGAGAAAGAGCACAAGTGGCAGGAGGGCAGACAGAGAGGAAGAGAGAGAATCCCAAGTAGGCTGTGGGGATCGAAGGCACGCACTGCAAGATCACGACCTGAGCTGAAACCAAGAGTTGGACGCTTAACCGACTGAGCCACCCAGGCGCCCTTAAAAATTTTTTTTTTTAATGTTTTGAGAGACAGAGTGCGAGCAGAGGAGGGGGAGAGAGAGAGGGAGACACAGAATCCAAAGCAGGCTCCAGGCTCCGAGCTGTCAGCACGGAGCCCAACGCGGGGTCAGACTCACAAGCCTCGAGATCATGACCTGAGTCGATGTTGGACACTCAACCGACTGAGCCACCCAGGGGCCCCCCTGAATCCTTCATTTCCAAAATATCCACAGCGCTCTGTCAAGAGCTGCTACTGCTCTGAACTGATCGTTAGCACTGCCTCCCACTATGCTGCCTGGCACGGCAGTTTCTGCTGGGGACTGTCACTGCTCTTTTGGAAACAATGCACACTACTGCATTCACTTGTTGTGCTGTGGTCCATGCTGGAAATGGACGCCTCTGCAGGCTGGCACTGCCATGACTCTGCCCTTCCTCCTGGGTGCCCTGGGTCTTCCCCATGGGGTTCCTACCCGGTATCAAAGGAGCACCTACTGATTGGGAGCAGAGTAGGGAATCATTTCTCTCACTCTTCTGTGTTATATACCTGGTGGTGGTGGTAGCGGGGAGATGTCCCAGAACAAGTTGTTTGAACTCCAAGGTGTTACAGAGCTGGGAAAATTGTGCTTTAACCGTCTGTATAAGACGTGGCTTTCCTCTGAGGCCTGGATCTTCAGCTAAGGCGCTATGGTAGAGTGTTTACCAAGATCAGACTCCATTCTGAGGAAGAAGGCGCTAACTCCTGGTGAGCCCATCATGCCTGGCTCTCTGTTCCCCCAGGAGGAGGTCTCTCAAATGGTGCACACGGAAGGCTTCTTGCAAATGAACTCCCTTAAAGCCGCCCTATTAGCTAGCCAGGCCCACACAGCCATACCTGAGCCGTAGGTCATGGGCAAGACAGATCCCTGACCGACCCTGTACGGCCATGTGCAGCCTAAAGGCGCTTCAGATTTGCAAGCCTTATTTATTCTCATAGGATCTCAAGGAGCTTGAGGTCAGGGACTATGATTTCCACTTCTCTTGTGCTTGTAACGCTACCCTGGCCCCAGAATAACTAGAAGGAAGCAAAACAAGCGTACATGACCCTTTATAATTTACAAGGTTCTTTTGTAAGCATTATCTCCTTTATTTTTTTAGTTATTAAAATCTTTTTAATGTTTATTTTTTTAAAAATGTATTTAAACGTGTATTCATTTTTTGAGAGACAGAGAGAGACAGAACATGAGTGGGGGAGGGGTAGAGAGAGAGGGAGACAAAAAGTCCCAAGCAGGCTCCAGGCTCTGAACCGAGAGCACTGAGCCCGATGTGGGGCTCGAACTCACAAACCATGAGATCATGACCTGAGCTGAAGTCGGACGCTTAATTGACTGAGCCGCCCACGTGCCCCAACATTGTCTCCTTTAGTTTTTACAGCAGCGCTGTGGTGAGGTTATTACTCTCCCCATTTTGCAGATGAGATACCCCAAGCTGACCAAGGTCACCAAGATACTCAGTGGCGGAGCTGAGCCCTGCACCGCGGCTATTAACTGCCTCGAGCGGAGGTCTGTGTTCCTCCACTGGAGCACACTGGGGAGCGGCTCCTGAGTTTATACCCTTGATCTGTCCGCAGCCTTCCCTCCATTTGACCCCTCCTCATCCCCCAAACCTCAGCAGGAGGCATGAAAGAGGACTGAGGACAAACCATTTGTATCCCATCCTTTTTCTTTCCTTTTTCAACTTGCCCGCCTGTAGTTGGGGTCTTTTCTTGCCTGGACCTCTGAGGCCTTGTTATGGACTGAATGTGTCCCCCGCAAATTCAGATGTCCAAGTCCCAACCCCCAGTGTGATGGTATTTGGAGGTGGGGGCTTTGGGAAGTAACTAGTTTCAGATGGGGTCATGAGAGGGGGCCCCCAGGATAGGATCAGTGCCCTTAGAAAGAGAAAGACAGACTAGAGCTCTCGTACTCTCTTTCTGACAGGTGAGGACACTGCAAGATGGCAACTGTCTGCAAGCCAGGAAGAACCCCTCTTTCTGGAACCAAATGGGCCAACACCTTGATCTCACACTTCTCAGCCTCCAGAGCTGCGCGAAGTAAGTTCCCTTTGTTTAAGTTACCCAGTGTACGTATTAGCCTGAGCTGACTAATACAGACCTCATTGCCTAGTCTTTCTGTCTTTGTTTTTGGTTTTTTGTTTTTTTTTTAATTTTTAAAAAGTGTTTTATTTATTTAAGAGAGAGAGAGAGAGAGAGACAGGCACGAACAGGGGAAGGGCAGAGAGAGAGGGAGACACAGAATCCAAAGCAGGCTCCAGGCTCCGAGCTGTGAGCACAGAGCCCGATGCGGGGCTCGAACTCAAAACCTCGAGATCGTGACCTGAGCCGAAGTTGGACGCTAAACCGTCTGAGCCCCCCAGGCGCCCCATATTCTTTCCGTCTTTGACTTACAAATCTCTGGCCTGTCGTAACCATGGAAAGCAGAGTATTCTTTGCTGCTGCTTTGATCTTTCGGTTTCTTGGCTTTTCTTCACTTGTTCCTGGGAAGAGAGACTATGAAGGCAGGAGTGCTGGCTTCATAAGGAAAGAATCAGAAGATGTAGCTTCAGATTCCAAACCCGCTACCACCTGTGTGAGCTCAGACACGTCCCATTAATTTCTCCAGCGCTTGGCCAGGTGGCTTCATCTCTCTGAGGCTCAGTTTTCTTATCTGTATCATGAGAAGGTTGCAAAACAAGATCCAGGACCCTTTCTGGTGTAGAATGTTCTGATTTTAATCGATTTGAAGTAACAGCCTAGGTTCTTCCTCTATTGTTTTCAGTCCCTTGACAACCGACATTCTTCTTTTTTATCAGTCCACCAATTCAGACATTGACTGTGTCCCTCTTCCTAGGTCCTGGGCACATATTTCACGTTATCATATGTAATGCTAGGCACCCTCAAATACACCCAAGGTATTTCCCTGGGAAAGGGATTTTTTTTTTTTTTTTATGCTACAGAATCAGCTACAGTGTAGCATGGTCTTTATAAGCTGTTTATTTTCTAAGACCAGCTTCTTAAAGACAAGGAATGTATTTCAGTGAATCTAGTTCACGTACACAAGGGAGGAGGCGTTTGGGGCTTGTTGGTTTATGTGAGTTAAGGTCAGGTGGTCTGGTTTGTTTTGTTTTGTTCTAGATACTTCCTTCATCCCACTGCTCTTGGCGCACTGTGCTCAGCCATGCGGTGCTATCTTCTACGGAAACCCCGCCAACTGCTTTCCATTATTTTTCTAGCTTGGCTCCACTAGGGGTGAGGAAGTAAGCAAAATAATGTCACCCTAGTTCCTTCCCCAACTCATTCCTCAAGCCCCATTCTGGAGGAGAGGTAATTCATCATCTCCCCTTAGACCTGTTAGGTGCTCTGAGCAGCTGATCCCATAGCTGCATCTCTGGTGCCGTGAAACAGCAGTGTTAGCCTCTACACATTCAGCTCTTTTCCAGGTTGACAGTGTTGGTTTGCGAACTGGCTCCCGTCCATGGAGGCCAAGGAGAGACCAGAGAGAGAGGCAGCCCACTGCAGATTGGTAAGCAAGGGGACTCGTTTATGAGGCTTGTCTTGGGAGGCCCCGAGACGAGGAGATATCCCCACTCGCCTGCCAGACCGTAAAAGGTTATAAAGAAGCCTTTGCTGGGTTCGGTAGCACAGACCATCCAGATGGTCTCAACAAAGCCTCACCCTCTCAAGGCTACGTCCTTGGAACAGCTCCCACCGTGGGACAGTGGGACAGCAGGCCGAGCGTGCGTGCCAAGGACAGGAGAAGGGAAGAGGAGCCTCTGAGTGCCAGGGTCCAGCTTGAGTGGCAACCGGTGGTCACGTCCTTTTGATTAACTCCTCCAATGACCAGGGTACCGAGTAAACGCTGAAAATAATTCCGCCCATGAGACTCCCTCCAAAATGAGACTGTAAATGACAACCCTTGAGGTCTATCAACAAGGGATAGACAGGAAATAAGCAGACATTGCTACTGCCACGAAGCAGCTGAGCTTTTTATAACTATGAGGGATTCTTCAGGGACCCCAGGGCAAGGTTGCCGGTTCTCCCAGCAATCAGTGGGATTGGCTCTATGGCCTATTTAAATCTCTGCATGCCAAGTGGGGTTTGTGTCTTGTTCAGTAAAACTGATAAACGTAAATGGGGAGAATTTTATTCTTTCCTCCTGTGAAAGGCTCTCTCCCAGAGATGTTTCTCATACACTCTCCCTTCCCCGTAGTAGGTGTTCTTTATAGAAAGAAAACAGATTCTGATTCTGGATTCTAGTCAAAAGTAGTGCGACTTTAACCCTTTAACTGTCTTCCCGAAAGTGTTTCTTCTTACAAAGACCTTTGGTGCTTAGATGAAACACTTGATAATATAACTTTTGCCCCCTCGTTTTGGAACCCCTTCAGCTGAATCTCCATTGGTAGAGAATTTCTTCCTAATGAGTTTTTCTTTAATTAAAAAAAAATTAACACCTTGACTGAGATATAGTTTTCATAGCATAAAAAGCAACGCATTTAAAGTGTACAATGCAATGACGTTAGTATATTCCCACACTTGTGCAATCATCATGACGATCCAAGTTGCAAGTATTTTCATCAGCCTAAAGGGAAATGCTTTATCCATTAGTAATCACACCTCATTCTTTCCTACTGCCCACCCCTGCCAGCCTGAAGCAACCACTAGTCTCCTTTCCGTTTCTATGGATTTGCTCATTCCGGACATTTCGTATCTATGGAACCCTACGATATGTGACTTTTGTGTCTGGCTAATAGTCCACTGTATGGATATCCCATCTCATTTATCCACTTATCAGTTGAATCACATTTGGGTTGTATTTGCTTTTTCGGCTATTAGGAACAATGTTGCTGTGAACATTCATGTACAGATTTTGTATGGACATATTTTCAATTTTGTTGGATATACCTAGGAGTGGAATTGCCGGGTCATATGGTAACTTTATGTTTGATTTTTTGAGAAGCTGCTAAACCATTTTTCCAAAGTGACCATACCATTTTACACTTTTTTATTTATTTATTATTATTATCTTTTTAATGTTTATTTATTTTTGAGAGACAGAGACACAGAGCGTGAGCAGGGGAGGGGCAGAGGGAGAAGGAGACACAGAATCCCAAGCTGACCCCAGGCTTTGAGCTGTCAGCACAGAGCCCGATGTGGGGCTTGAACCCGGGAGCCTTGAGATCATGACCTGAGCCAAAGTCCGACGCTTAACTGACTGAGCCACCCAGGCGCCCCACCATTTTACATTTCTACCAGCAACGTATGAAGTTTCCAATTCCTCCACATCCTCACCAACTCTTGTTATTTTTGCCATCCTGGTGGGTGTGAAGTAGTACCTCACCACGGTTTTGATCTGCGTCTCCTTAGTGACGAATGGTGTTGAGTATATTTTCATGGGTTAACTGGTCATTTGTACATCTTCTTTGATGAAATATCTATTTAAACCCTTTGCCTTCCTGTAACTGGAGTGTCCATTTGTTACAGAATGGATACAAATCTTTATCAGATACATGATTTGCAAATATTTTTTTGGTAAGGTGTCTTTTTACTTTCTTGACGGTACCATTTGCAGCATAAAACTATTTATTATTTATTATTATTTACATTTTTATTTTGATATGGTCCCATTTATTTATTTTTAATTTTATCTGTTGTGCTTTTGGTATTGTAGCTACAAAACCATTGTCCAACCCAAAGTCACGAAGTTTTGCTCATATATTTTCTTCTAAGAGTTTTATAGTTTTAGCTTTTACATACAGGTCTATAATCCATTTTGATTTAATTTTTGTGTATGGTATGAGGCAGGAGCCCAACTTTATTCTTTTGCATGTGGATATTCAGTATCCCAGTATCCCTCATGGAAAAGACTATTATTTCCCCCATTGAATTGGTGTCAAGGGAATCACAATTTAATGAGGAGACATTCATTTATTTAAAAAATATTTGCTATGTCCCAGGCACAATGTTAAGTGTTGGATATAGGGTAATGAATTAAACAGATATGGCTCCTGCCTAATTGGGGATTACAGTCTAATTAGACAGAGGGCCATAAATGTAATATTATATAAGCTAGGCTGTTAAACATGCTACAGTAGATTTATAATCATCATCATAATTTTAGCAGTCATTTCTAGAGCACCAATTATGTGCCAGGCACTATCATTAGTAGTTTATTTATTTATTTTTAATATTTGTTTATTTTTGGGAGAGCGTAAGTGGGGGAGGGGCAGAGAGAGGAGGACCAAAGATCCAAAGTGGGCTCTGCACTGACAGGCTGACAGCAGCGGGCCCCAGTGGGGCTTGAACTCACAAACCCTGAGATCGTGACCTGACGAAGTCGGACGCTCAACCGACTGAGCCACCCAGATGCCCCGTACTACACATAGTACTTTATGTGTAGTAATTTATTCAACCTTCCAGATACTCCTATGAAATAGGTATTAGTATGATCCCTATTTTACAGTTGAAGAACTGAGGCCCAGAGACACTCATTAATTTTTTAAAGACCACCCAGCTAGTAAGTTGTGAAGTCAGCATTTGAACCCAGTTCATCTGGCTCCCAAGACTGTGTTCTGAATAGACAAAACGCTCGGGAGACCCAGAAAAAAACTGTGACTGGTTTTTATAAGGACTGTGAAGATCCTGAGCTGAACTGTGCTTAAAGGGAGTAGTAGAATTTCAAATAACAGTTGCGTGAGCTTGAAGGGTATTCCAAACACAGGGATAAGCAGTAGCAGAGGTTAAAGAGAAAGTGCAGAATGCGTTTTGATCATAAGGGAGCCTGTAGTGGTCCTGGGTGGGGAAGGGTAGAGTGGGAAAATACTTGACATTTCAAAAGCTCAAAAAGAGGTTGAGACCAGGTTGTGAAGGCATCTGAGTACTCTGCTCTGAGAGTCTGAACTTTACCAATGAATCCATAAATATTTGATGCGTGGAAGTCACAGGGAAAAAAAAATCTCTAGAGAAATCAAAGCTCCTATTCGAGCTGGTATGAAATGGAAGGAGAGAGTACTTCACACCTACTTTGGTTTCCACAATCAGCTTTGATCTTGAATGTGGCTCAACGTGGAGTTTGCAGTCGGGGCTAGGACTGTCAGAGCTTAAACCCGAATACCTCATCATAGCCTGCCCCCATTTTTACCTTAAAATTGAACTCAGTGTAATAATCTTCATTAGGAGTAAAAAGAAATTAGGGCACTTAAATTTTATTTGGAAAAATAGGCTTAAAAATCACAGATGGGTGATGATTGCATGAAATAAAGACACTGGCATAAATATAATTAGTAATGTTTTACGTATACGATTTTCAATGATTTTTTTAAATTTAAATGTTTTTATTTAGTTTTGAGAGAGAGAGAGAGAGAGCGCCAGCAGGGAGGGACAGAGGGGGAGACACAGACTCCGAAGCAGGCTCCAGGCTCTGAGCTGTCAGCACAGAGCCCGACACGGGGCTCGAACCCACGAACTGTGAGATCATGACCTGAGCCGAAGTCGGACGCTTAACCGACTGAGCCACTCAGTTGCCCTGGGAGTGCACACAATTTCTTAAGCAGATTGTTGCATAGCAGCGATAGAAATATTTTAGCATTTTCCTTACACAGCTACTTTAAATAAATTTTAGAAGGAAAAAAAGACACTGGTATCTTTTTTTTTTTTTTAAGCAGACCACGGACACTGGGATGCTCTAAAGTTCAGAAAGACAATGAACTTTGGAGACTGCAAGCCTGGATTTGCTTCTCAGAGTCACTGCTTCCTGCCTGTGTGAGTCAGTCATCAGAGGGGCCAACGAACCTGACCACCTGTAAGTGGGGATAATAACTACTTGATGAGGTTGTGAGAGCGGGAGGGATTTTACTGGACATCGGTGTTTGTATCATGAACCCAAATCCGTCCAACTTCCAAAGACTGAAAGATAGGTGTTCAGTAAACCAAACTACAACAGTTAAAAGTATCGTTTCCCCCCTTTAACTCTGAAATGAATTCATTTTCACAGCCCTAATCCTATTCTCCATCATTCCTCATCTTTTCAAGGTGACTTGAGTGACATGTCCTTGTTTACATGCTTTTAGGGGAAGGAAATTAATACTTGAGTGCGTACTGTGTGCCAGACTTTAATCTAAGCCCCTGTGCATATTTATAACAGCCAGTTCTCCTAACAAGCCAGTGAGATAGGAGTGATTTTCCAGAAAAAAGAAACTGAGGCTCAGGGAGTACCTCGTAAACAGAAAAGCCTACTACAAAGTCTAGGCCTAACTGTAAAACCCTTGCTCTTTTTGCTCGTGCGCCAGGCTACCCTTTAAATGTGCCAAAAGGAGATTAGTCTTTTAATAAAAGTAAGTGGCGGGGCGCCTGGGTGGCTCAGTCGGCTAAGCGGCCGACTTCGGCTCAGGTCATGATCTCATGGTTCGTGGGTTCGAGGCCCGCGTCGCGCTCTGTGCTGACAGCTCGGAGCCTGGAGCTGCTTCGGATTCTGTGTCTCCCCCTCTCTCTGCCCCTCCCCCACTCATGCTCTGTTTGTCTCAATAATAAATAAAAACATTTTTAAAAAGTAAAAAAAAAGTAAGTGGCAATTAATTTCATCTTTAAGAATTCTTTTGAGAATGCCGCGAGAACGCTGGGGGTAACTGGAGACATCCTTGGGTCGCACAAACCACGGCTGCAGACCGTTACCTAAGTCCAGAGTTTGACTGTAACTTCAGCTCGGCCGGGCTTTCTATGTGGCCGTTCAGGCTTCCAGTTTCCTGGAGCCGCCTTCCATTTGGATTTCAGCTTTCTGGCTCCTGATGTGGGTTTGTGGTTTCCAACTGCCTGTAGTTTAAACAGAAATGGAGAACAAACAGAGTCGCTGGCGGGGTGGTGGGAGGGGGGATGGGCCACACGGGCGAGGGGCGTTAAGGACTCTACTCCTGAAATCACTGTTGCACTACATGGTAACTAACCTGGATGTAAATCAAAAAATAAATAAATTATTTAAAAAGGTAAAATAAACAGAAAGGTCTAGAAGGCCTTAGATTGGAAAAAGGAGAGAAGCCAGGCATCCTGCAGTTTAGACGTTTGACCAGCAGGTGTCTCTGCAGCCAAGGGAGAGGGCTCCCTTTTGCCTTAGAGGGGCAAGATGGATTTTCTAGTTTAACTGAGGAAAATTGTGGTGGAAATGAGGCGAACAAAGGTAGGTCGACTACGTACGGAAGTCAGTCCCAGTGGCATAAATTTGTCTTAGCCAACAGCTAGAGAGGCTGGTAGAAAATCTAAGCAAACCCCAATCTTGATGTAAGGAAGCGGCTGTAAAGGCGGAGTCTCTATCCTGTCTTCCCAACATGCAAGGCTGTTTGAAGGTGAGCACTTAAAACCAAGAGGCCATTCCCAAGGCAGGTGAGGCAGGGAAGATGGCTCTTGAGTCAGGAGAGATGTGCAGACGAAGGAAAAACGGGAAAGATGTTTCTGTAGGTTTAGAGCCAGCGGAATAAAGAACTTCTTTATTAAGAAGGTGCACCTTTGAAGTGCACCTTTATTATCTGCGCAGTGTTGTGAATTCCCAGAATTCTAGGTACACTTCTAGATAAAGGAAAGCAAAGGATGCAAACATGCCAAAATTTAAATTCGTATTTCTTCGGTACCCTCTTTTCATTTAGGAGAAAGAAGCCAATTATAAGGAAAAACTTTAATTGGTATAAACATTAAAGAGCGGATCACAGGGTAACTAAGTGTACCTTTCCTTAAGGAGCATACCCGTTAGCGAAAAAAGTTGTTCTGAACAGATTTTCTTCTGTAGCAAGTGTACTTTTCCATATAAAACCAAAGGTGTATCTACCCGAGGAAAACACTGATCCTAAAAGATGATATGTCACATCTAAGAGCGCAGAAAACCTTAAAAAAAAATCATCCTTAAAGATCTTTTGGATAATCTCAAGGGTGATTGATAATACTCTAAAAATGTTTAAACCGTGCCCTAGAACATATGGAAAGTAGTAAGGATAAGTTTTTAAGTTTTGTGTGGTAGCTCGGATGACTCTGTTAAGAACAGTGTGGGCAAGCTGAACAGAAAACCCTTGACTGAAAGCTTATTTACCTTCTCTTAAGCCCCTTCCCCAAGATATTTTATAGGAGGAGACTGTACTTACTTTGGTTGCCTAGGCCTGTTGCTGGACACCCAGGGGGAGCATTTGGACATGACTAGGTTAGGAGGGGGAAAGGCAACGGACTCCTAGTGAGGAGGTAACGCAGGACACACGGTCCCCGGGAAGAGAAGGCACACATTCAGCTCATCCCAAGAACCAGGGCACGCTGAGTGTTTGGACAATGTGATCAAACCATGGCCTGATTTCTACGTGATGGCAGAATTTATAACCCACTAATAATCCCCTTGTTTGGGAATGTGGGACATGTAAATACGACATTGCCTTTTGGCATACAAAATTTCTTTTTTTGGTAAGTTACTTGTAATGAATCTTATGAAGTTTTAAAAAGTTTATATATTTTGGGGAGAGAGAGAGAGCAAGCGCATAAGTAGGGGAGGGACGGAGAGAGAGAGACAGAGAATCTGAAGCAGGCTCCAGGCTCTGAGCTGGCAGCACAGAGCCCTAAGTGGGGCTCGAACTCAGGGACTGTGAGATCATGACCTGAGCCGAAGCTGGATGCTTAACCGACTGAGCCGCCCTGGCGTCCCAATATACGAAATTTCTGAATAATGCCTCTGTGTCAACTGAATGTTCATATAATGTTGGCTTTTTTTTGTTTTTTTTTTTTTTTTCAGCGCAGTAATAAGTTGGGCCAACGTCAAGTGAGGGTTGGACTTTCTTCAAGGCCCCGATGGCTCTGAGACTCTATGGAAGATGTCGTGAGGCTACAGCTTTCATTCAGGTCCCTGGGAAGCTGCCCTGCAGACAGGCTGAGAGGCTTTAAAATCAGAAAAGAGTTAATGTGTTACCTCCTACGGCTTATACCACTTTCTGATCAGACCTCAGGTCCTCAGAACTTTCACATCATTTCTAGAAGTGCCTAAGGGCCTATCGCCTCCATCAGGAATGCCTTGGTTTGCCCTTTCCAAATTCTAGAAACAAGACGCAGTGACAGGAGGTAGGAAAATGTCTCATTTTCATCTCTTCATCTATCTTTTGCTTTTCTAGAAAAGAGCGAGTTCGTTACGGAGGCTGACTGGAAGCAGGGTGGGGGCTAGGGCTCTGCCTCCGCGCCGGACTGCAGGGGTTCTGAGAACTGCGCCTCCAGGACATTCCTCTGAGTCGGCAACAGGGTGGGACACACCTATCCACCTGTTTTCTTTTTCTTTTTTTTAATTTTTTAAACGTTTTATTTATTTTTAAGAGAGAGAGACACAGGGCATGAGCGGAGGAGGGGCAGAGAGAGAGGGAGACACAGAATCGGAAGCAGCTCCAGGCTCCGAGCTGTCAGCACAGAGCCCGACGCGGGGCTCGAACCCACAAACCGTGAGATCATGACCTGAGCTGAAGTCGGACGCTCAACTGACTGAGCCCCCCAGACGCCCCTACCCACCTGCTGTCTAAAGTCAGCAGAGGCACGTAATAAATACTAAGCGTCTTTGTGGGGCTGCTTACAAGCGCGGCGTCCGAGGTACTTCAGTCAGTTTCGTGGTGCGCTGTTTGCTGATGCGCTTTGGGGCCAGCTCTGTCCTGCTCTCAAGGACTCCTGAGGTCCTCTTCCTCCCCGGGTCTCAGCGGAGCTCAGTCACCTTGGGCTTCTGGAGAAACCATTTTTCCTACTGGCTCCTACCTTGACAGGGCTTGTAGTCCAGTCGGGGAAGGTCTCGGCTGTCAAGGTACGCTGCCTGGGAGTCAGTTCTAGTTCTATGGCCATGGCCAATTCCCTGAATCTCGCAGTGCCTCATTTCCCCAATCTGCAAAATGGGGATGACAATATCATCTGTCTCATAAGGCGGTTGCGGGTTAGGTGAGTTCACTTACATAAACTGCTTAGCGCAGGGTCTGACAAATTGTTATTATTGACTGTGACTTCCTCCCCAAACCTACCCGAGTCTTAGCACTCGACAAATCCTTATTAAATGCATATGTCTGAACAGTTTTCCTTGTTCCCCGAGGACCTTTTGTTGCTCAGTGCCCTCCCCAGTTTTCTGTGTTGTTCTCACCGAAGGGGATCCTTCAGGGAGCTTTCTAGCCAGGCTTTGTCCAAGTCTCAGCGGGACACACGGCATCTACTGGCCTCCATCCATATAGGCGGGGAGCATAAACGATCTAGCACACTCCATACACATTCTGGTCATTATTAGGGACAGGCACGATGTGCCTTTTCTCTTTGGAAATTAGACCCATGCTCCATTTGCTAGTTTTGCCTCAGAAGCTTCTGGTTTTTGACACCCTCCAGAGAGCAGCAGCAGTTGTGGTACGTGATGTTTCAGCCATGTCTGTGAGTGGAGAGGCTGTAGGGACGCTGGTGAGCACGGTTCGCTGCTGCTCCTGCAGCCGCCAGATCAGGAGATTCTTTCCCCCTTGCCTTACCAGCTGGCTAAGGTGTCTGTTGTGACCTCCCCTCCCCAGGGAGATGGTAAAACTGTGAGTCTGGGGCCCAGCGCTGAAGTTCATGTGCTTGGCCCCTGGCGGAGGCAGGTGAGTGAGGTCCTGGCCAGGTAAGAGATGGCCACACCCATCGTTCATCTGGGATTGAATGAGCTCAACCCAGGAAAGGGCTTAACCAGGGCCAGAAGCTGAGGACCATTCCATCCTTACCCTACGTACTAGCCAAGGAGCCAATTCCTGCTCGCGGTGTTGGCAGTTTGGAACCAGGGAACTGATGCAACACCACTGTGGCGTGGCCGCTCTGTCCCGTCCCAGCCCGCCATTGCAGTCAGACGGGACGGGAGCCACAGCTCTAGTAAACAGCTTCTGGCCAGAGAGAGCAAATATGTGCTCGCCCTCTCACGCATTCAGGGCGCCTTGGGTGTCCTACTTGCAGTGACCTGACGACACAGTTCTGCCACATAGACGTAGCAGTGGCTAGATCAGTACCCATCTGAAGGTGCACATTTAAAAAAAATTTTTTTAATAGTTTATTTATTTTTGAGACAGAGAGAGACAGACCACGAGTGGGGGAGGGGCAGAGAGAGAGGGAGACAGAGAATCGGAAGCAGCTCCAAGCTCCGAGTTGTCAGCACACAGCCCGACACGGGGCTCGAGCCCACGGACCACGAGATCATGACCTGAGCCGAAGTCGGACGCCCAACCAACAGACCCACCCAGGCGCCCCTGAAGGAACACATTTTGATGTTGGGGTGTTCACAGTCTTGTCTCTCCCCCCCCCCCCCCAAGCCTGCCAAGGATCATGTAGTCCATAACCCAGAAGCCTCTGGCTCCGTCCCCACCTAAAGCAGCTAAGTTGATTCCTTAGGAAAAGCGGTGGGACCGAGGAGGAAGGGGAGCCCGGGCCGGGCGAGGGGCCCCGGCGGATGCGGAGTGCCGGGTGACAGAGGGAGCAAGAAACAGAGCAGGAGGCTTATGGTTGGAATCATGACCTTGATCACCTCTGATGTCCTTGGCGAGTCATTGGAAGGATGGGATTTTTATTATTTGCTTCTTTATGTCGCCTCCCAGGCGGTTTCGTCTTTACCCGCGACGTGGCTCACTGGCCACCGTGCGCCTCGGCTCCCTCGCGGCTACCCGAGTGCGGCATCGGGCCGGTCACCCAGCTACAGAAGTGCTCGCGGTCGGGGTGGGAGGAAGGAAAGTGACGTAGCTCCTCGGGCCGTCACCCGCTCCGCCACTGGAATGCACGTTTGGGCCGGTTCCTGCACCCTGGCGCGCACGAGCCCTCCCTCCCCACGCCCCTCCGCGGGGCGGCCGCGAGGGGACGCGGGTTCCGGCAGAAGAAGGAAGCTCACGGAAGACTTCCCCCGCCGCGCTCCCGGCTTGGTCGCGGTTCCTTCGGCGCCGCGGCTCTTCCTGCCTTTGTGGCCTCACGGGCTAACGTGGGACGCGGCCGGCCTTCTCGGTGATGAGGAAATACGTTGCTCGGAAGGGAGGCTGGCTGGCTGCTGAACTGGGACGGGGCGCCGGGCAGGGGGCACGCCAGCCGGTGCGGGCGCGCCTCGGGCCCGGGCCCCCCGGCGGGCACACGCGCCGGGCCCGCTGCCTCATCCCCAGAGGGGGGCACCCGGGAGCCGGCGCCAGAGCCCCGGGGCCCGCGCGGGAAGGTCGAGCTCGCCGCTGAGGTCACGGTTGCCATGGCTGCGGGCAGTGACGCGCGTCGGCACGTGACGCGCGGTTGCCATGGCGCCGGGCCCCGGCGGCGCGGGCGCCCCGCCTCCCGGGCTGACGTCCGCCAGGCCCCCCCCGCCTGTTTTTCCCGCCCCCCCTGCCCCCTCTCCCCCCGCCCCCCTCCCGCCGGCTCCCCGCGGGCCCGGGAGGTTTCACTGCACAACAAGATGGCGGCGGCGGCGGCGAGCGGAGCCGGCGGGGCTGCCGGGGCCGGAGCGGGGGGAGCCGGGCCGGCGGGCCGCCTGCTGCCTCCGCCCGCCCCGGGGCCCCCGGCCGCCCCGGCCGCCGTGCCCCCGGCGGCTGGCCCGCCGCGTCCCCCGGCCCCGGCCTCCCGCGGGCCGGTGCCCGCCCGCATCGGCTACTACGAGATCGACCGCACCATCGGCAAGGGCAACTTCGCTGTGGTCAAGCGGGCCACGCACCTCGTCACCAAGGCCAAGGTAGTGGCGCGGCGGGAGCGGGCGGCTGCGGGGCTGCGCGGCCCGGGACCGGCGGCCCGAGAGCGGCGGGGGCTGGAGCGACCCGCGACTGAGGCTGAGCGGTCGGCGCGGCGAGCGGGGCTCGGGGTGGTGGGGGGCGTTGGGGACCGGGGACGCCGACCCGGAGGGGCGTGAGGAGGGGGCGAGACGAGAGAGGGAAACTCCGCGGCCGCGGGGGTCGCGGGGGGGGGGGCTTGAGCGCGGGGACCCTGGGGGCCGAGGGGACGGGGAGGGGTGCCCGGGGCTCCGCGGAGGGCGGTGGGAGGGCTGGCTGCAAAGAAGAGGCTCGGAACTCTCGCGGAGCTGGGGCGACTCTGGAAGCGGCAATCGGGAAATCCGGAGGGAGTGAGGGCAGGGGGGCCCGGAAAGGCGGACGGGAGGGTGGCGGGGGCCGAGGGTGAACCGGCAGCCGGGGGACTTAGGGGAACAAGGCCATGGACTCGGGGTGTGTGGTGGGTGCAGGGTCCCGGCAGATGTGAGGGACCTGGGACCTTATGACAGACGCCAGTCAGCGTGTGATCGTCTAGGACGGATGGATGGGAGCAGTGGGAGCCCGGGGACAGACCACGTTCTTGGAGGAGGCGAGGAAGAAAATGGGGAAACAGGAGGAAGAAAATTACTTGGCTTTTCCGCAGGGAGGGGGCTCAGGGAACAGAGGCCCAGGGCGCCCCAGGTTCATGGTGGCACTAGGTAATCAGGGGTTAAACGATTTGGGAATGCTGGCTTGCTGGTTATTTTTAGCTGCCGGAGGGTCTGGGTTCATGGGCTCTATAGAGCCCAGGGTGGGCTGTCCGTGGTTGGGAGGAGGAAAGCCTGGTGGGCTACCGAGGAGGTGTATGAGAAACGCGGACCCGGGAGGATTACACTCCTTGGGTCCTTCGGTTCTCGAGGGGCCGTGGACGTATACACACAACAGTTTAACACAGAAGGTTCGTTTGTTGTGTTTGTTTTTTTGAGGAAACGGGTAGCACTTTCCTGGAGGCCTCGTCCCCGGGAGCGTTGGAACGGGAGTGGGCGGGAGGGGTCCTCTGGTTTTGACAGGACCCACAAAGCCCGTTTGTGCTCCGCAGTTCTGCCTCGGCCCCATCTCTCCCTGGGATGAATCCTTTCAGTGTAGTCATTCATTGTGTCTAAAAGTGCACTTCGTGTTGCCCCCGCCGGCTGGGGAAGAGCCCGGCACAGCTGCGGCTGCTTCCTACCCCAGCCGCCCCAGTTCCTCACCTCGCAGCTCGCCTCTGCTTATCATCACCTGCCTTGCTTTTGCTTTTCTGGCAATTGCTTGTTTTCAGAAGCCACTAACTCATCTGGGCCTTCTCCCCTGCTCGCTTGACAACCTGAAGTTCCTTTTTCCCTCCTTTCTGTCCAAGCCTACAAGGGCCCCCCTTTTTTTTATTTTTTATTTTTTATTTTTTTTTTTAAGCAGGGTGGCAGGGTAGGTGGCTGTGGAAAATTGATTGGTCAGTTTCACTTCCTCTGGGGGGCCCCCTTCAGCCTTTTTGTCAGTTTTTATCAGAGGCCCTCAAGTCTGCAGGTTGGAGCTGGAGGAGATACCGAAGTCCAGGGTTCTCTGATGGGGGGGCCTCGACTCAGCCCAGCTCTGGTGCTTCTCTGTCCAGCCCCTTCTCCCCACCCAGGTGTTTACAGGTCTGTTTACTGTTGGCTAAGCCAGAGTTATATGGATAACAACCCTAGTGGTTCCGGAGCTTTGTTCCTTGTTTCAGGATTTCCTTTTATTATTATTATTATTATTATTTTTTTTTTTTTCCCTTTCCCCTCTCTTCTCAGTAATCACATTGAGCTCCTGTGATTATTTTGATCTGACCTCTAGGGGATGGACTCCATGAATTTAATTGGTTGCCTGGTTTATGGGATCTATGATTTAAAGAATTTTTTGTCCTCCAGCCCTTGGGTACACCAAAATGTTGATAAAGTAGTCTGCGACAGACGGAGTTGTGTGTTTTTGTAAATGTAATTGCAAACAGTTGATTCTTGGCTTTATGTATAAAAGTCGTCAGCAAAGCCAGTGGCTAATTGTGGCGGATCTGCTCGCTTTCTAATTTTCCAGTGCGTGTGTGTTTCTTGGTTTTTCTCTGAGGCCTTGGTATCCTTTAGGACTGCAGCATTTTCAACATTAGCTTGTTTATAAATGGGTGTCACTGTTTATGTTGGTTTTTATCTTTGATCATTTGTGGTATGCAGTTATGTAATTCCTATGTATGGAAATATTCGAAGTCCTGAATGAGGCTGAGTTGGCTTGGACAATGAGTTGCATGTGTGAGGGGACCACACCAGCACTCGTTTGTGTTTCTGTAGCAGTGTGCAGTTTCCTCGTTACAGTTACAAGCGCCCTATCTTTTGCTGCTTAAATTACTCTGACGGAATGAGTGAAGCTTAATTCACAAGGAGTTGTCATGTGCTGTGGGTGAGCGATGAGCATATTTTGGCCTGCTCCATGGTTGTCTGAATCCACTTTGGAAGGGATTCTTAAGCGCTGACGGCTTAGATGTGCCTCACAGCTGCTGACATACAGTGGGACGGCCTGGGCAGGCCATGGTTTGGTTCTATAATGGCCAGGAAGGTGCCGAGGTGCTGGTATATGCAGGAGCTGCTGTTGCAGTTACTCAGGGAGATAGATTTTTCTCCCCATGCACTGCAGCATTTATCTTGCTTCTGCAGCAAGGTCACTTGGAACCAAAGAGAGCTAGTTTTTTTTCCATCTCTTTCCAGAATCTATAATTTTTTGTTTAATCTTTTAGAGGTGCATGATTTTTTTTTTTCTTTCTCCTCTTTGCCCTGTAGGCCACTGCATGGTCTGGGTTTGACTTAAAACCCGTCCCAAACAATCAGACTCGGGTAATTCAGAAGCTATCTGTGTTGAAGGAGGGTAGGTAATAGGTGCTCTCTGAACATCAGGGGAGTATTCATGATCTACTTTTTCTTCCACACACTGCCCACTCCAAGGACTGAGAGGCTGAAGTAAACTTCATTTATTGACTAAGTTGGCCTCCCTGCAACAGTAAGTGGTAAAGCTGGCTCTTTCCCAGATTCTGTTAACTCCCAGACTTCCTGCAGTAGGACCCTGGGCTGAATAAAATCAGGAGACAAGAGGAGCTGTTTTCCTGTTAGGTTGTGGGTGACTTATGCAGCCCAGCCGTCGTGAGCTCAGACCCAAGTACTGGCAGCACTGCGGTGCTCGGGGCAGCACTGCGGTGCGGTTACCGGGAGAGTGTTCATCTGTGACATACTTTGGTCAGCAGCTCACCCTGGCGGTCTTTGTCCTGTCTCCTTTTTTATTTTCTTTTGGATAAAATTTTTTTTTTTCTTTTGGAGAAGTCCTAGTCTGAGATTCTCTGGCTCTGTTCTTTTGGTAGGACACTGTAAAGTATTAAAGAGATTTAAAAAAGATTTTCTGCCTTCAATTTGCTTATAGTCTGTTGCCTGTGCCTAATTATACCTTCACTCGGGGGATGAGTGGGGACAAAGGGTAGATCTGTGTTGTGTGGATTTTTAAAATGTATATGTGACTATAAAAGCCATCGGTCAAATACTTATAAAGTGTCATTTCAGCAAATGTGCATCACTTGCTGGATACTGGTTTGCGGTTAGGAGGTTGGGCTTTGGATAAGGCTGCCTGGGTTTGGATCCTCTTCTGCTCAATGGCCGGATGGTCTCGGGTACATCGTTTCACCTCTCTGTGCTCGGATTTGCTCCTCTGCAAACATGAGATGGCGGCAGTACACACCTCACAGGTCCGGGGGTCGTGAAGATTAAATAAGATAATACGCTCGGTGCTCTCGGGACATGCCCCGCACATAGTAGGCGTATGGTAACTATCGTGGGCAGCTGCTGTAGTAGCAGAGATGAGTAGGGCATGGCCCCCTCTTCCTTTGCCTTTCATCCATTTGGAACAGTTCATGAGTGCATATGCTGTTTGTGCAGGTAGATGTCCCCTTCGTGATACGCTTTCAGGGTCAAAAAAATGAAGTTGCTATTATTTCAGATGCCACTTTGCGGTATTTGGGTTGAGCTCCTGTGGACTGGGAGCTAATTTCATGAGACTGACATTTTAAAACAGAATTTTCCATTGGTTTCCATTAAAAAACAAAAAACAAAAACCTAATCTCTATGCCCAACGTGGGGCTTGAGCTCACAACCCCGAGGTCAAGAGTCGCACACTCCACGGACTGAGCCAGTCAGGCACCCCTCAGCGTTTTTGTTTTAAAGCAGTTGTGAGCCTTGTCTGCTGAACACTGACACTGGCTTTTGCTTTGGGCCGCCTGAATTTTCAGTGTGTTTGTGTAATGACTGCTGGTTACATTGGTGATGATGGAACAGAGTTTATTTGAGTATTACTTTCCCCTGAGAGATTCATTTAAATTTGGTGGAGAATATGAAGAAATATTCCTGCAAGCTTAAGGACACGTTTGCATTTGGGTGTAGTGTGCTACTTAGAAGACCAAGGCCAGGATTTTTCACTTTAGATATCACGCAGAGAAAACATTTTGCCCCATGACCCCATTCCAAATGTCGAGCAGCCATGACACATCTGTGTGCTGTGTGGTTTGGTGCAAACTCATTTCCATGAAGAGAGCGACTCAGAGTGGGAAGTGGTATGATTTTCACTTCTGAGGAGGAGCTTCATGAAGCAGATTAGATGATGCTCACACTCATTAGAAGGCTGAAAGCAAGATTCATTGATAAATAGAAAAGAATTGTATCAAAAAGAAAATGAAAGCAAGGTTACATTAAATACATTTGAGGCGGGTAGTTCCATCTTTAGAGAATCTAAAAATGACTCTTGAAAGATGACTGACTTCATTTTGATGCAGTTGTGATGGGGTTACTAACTTTGTTGAAATTTTGTGAAGAGCTAAGATTGATTTGGACTGGTTTCTCCAGAGTCAAAATACCAGTATTCCGCTTTCAACATCAAAGCTGTTTATTTTAACGCTCCGACTTTGGTGCCAGCTCCCTAGAAAGTCATAGATCTGGCTCAAGCCAGAGGTGCCCAGACTAGTTATTTCTGTGCCAGAAGTGCTGTTTTAATTTTCCAGGCATCAATCTGGCGAATGTTTTCTAGTTCACGGCACAAGAGAGAACAAAATGGATGCTCTGAAGAGAAAAGGAGATGCTCTCTGCTCACCAGAACCCCTATAATTCTAAAAAAACATCAAAAACATCTTTGTGCAGGGATGGAGTCTTTCCCTTATCCATCCATTCATTCGACACATACTTGCCGAATCCAAATGTGGGGTCAGGTTCTATCCTAGGCTCTTGAGTACACCAGTTAACAAGAAAGACAAAAAGTCCCTTGCCTTCTTGAAGCTTACGTTCTTTTTTTTTTTTTTTTAATTTTTTAAAAACATGTATTTATTATTGACAGACAGAGAGACACAGAGCGTGAGCATGGGAGGGGCAGAGAGAAAGAGAGACACAGAATCCGAAGCAGCTCCAGGCTCCGGGCTGTCAGCACAGAGCCCGACACGGGGCTTGAACTCACGAATAGCAAGATCATGACCTGAGCCGAAGTCAGACGTCCAGCCGACTGAGCCACCCAGGCACCCCTTGAAGCTTACTTTCTAATGCAAGGAAACAGACAAGAAACATGTAAACACGTGACTTCATATAGTGAAGAATACTGTGAGAAAATTAGTGTCTGGGGCAGAGTGCTGCTTCAGGTGGCGTTCTCAGGGAAGGCCTTTCCAAGGTGATGATATTTGAACTGACACCTGAATGACGAGGAAAAGCCAGCCTGAGCAGATTTGGAAGACAGAATGTTCCATGCAGAAGGAATGGCAAGTGCAACAGTCTTGGGATGGAAATGAACTTGGTTTATCCAAAGATTAGACCCAAGGTGATGGTGCCTAGAGCTTAGTGAACAAGGGGGAGGATGGTAAGGGATGAGGTCAAGTTAGGGGCCAGATCGTATAGGTGTTAATAGGCCATTTTATGGAATTGGGTATGAAATGGGATTGGCATCAGAGGATATCAAAGTAGAGCTCTGGTATCATCTGATTTATGATACTAAAAGTCCATGCTGGTTATTTTATGGTAAAGGGTAAAAATGCTTTTTCTAATGCATTTCTTGAGATGGAGGCAGTGTTCAATTTTAACAGCTTACATTCTTTCACACCTGTAAGAGAATGACATACATTTTGTATACAAATTAAACACGATCAGCCAACATTACTTGCCGATTTTGGTGTGGCGGGTGGCACAAAACAAATCTTAGACCTATTCTATTCCAACTCTTTCTTTTCCAGAGCCTGGAAAGGTAGACTTCATGGAATTTAGACTCTTAGGCCTTCAAGAACTAGTAAAGTAGTTTAGACCAATTATCCATTAGATTCTTGTCTCTCTTTGGTATCTTCCATCTCCCCACCATACCATTTGCCCAGAATCTGTCAGCTAATTAATGGGGGAGTGGGAGTTAGAATCCAGGCATCCCTATTCCTAGTTAGCTCTACCTATAACTCCTCCAATCACAGAAAACATTGTCTTTGCCCTCTTGATCTTTTATTAAAGAAGCAAGATGTGCCTACTAATTAAAGTCTAAGACATTTATCATTTCTAGTACAGAAAACTCCAAAAGTGAGATACCATGATAAGAGGAAAAATTTCCAAGTAGTAACCCTAACCCTAACCCTGTGTTTCACCTGTCCTTGGGCATTATTTCCGTCTGTCACTTCTGCCATGCACCAGTAATCCTCCATGGGTCCATTGCTTTGCCTTTAAATTCTACTCAGATACCACTTGGTGCCCCCTCGACTTGACTGAGGCACCAAAAGAGCCTTTCAAAACAAAACAAAATACCCCCCCCAACCCTTTGCAAATACTAAGGAAGTAAAAAAGGAAAGCAATGAACATAGAAAAAGCAATGACCATAAACACAGTCTGCCTTATATAGTTTTCTTTCACCACTATATCTAGCTTACTCCCAGGGAATATGAGTAATTATACTTCTCTGTCGGGCTGGTCTGGTCTGGTCTGTCTTTGAAAGTACCTTTCTGAGATGGACTCCTTACTTACCAGATCACAACCAATTTCTAGGGCACGGTGCCATCTTTTAACTCAGTAAGAGAACTGGTCACCAAGATACATACCCTTGATGACACAGGTGAGGGCCAAGAGAACCAGTTATCTAGGGCTCCTCTTACATGGCTCTACTCTGGTCTACGAGCTATGCCTGTTCCCTAGGTGAATGACCTCACTCATCAAATGAGTCCCTGCCCCCTCTCTAATAGTGAGTACCTTGGTCCCTTTTGGTATAGAACAGTTATACTGTCTCGTAGATGACTGATAACATCTAGAGGATGAAAATTATATACATTCTCATGCACTTTTGTCCTAATGTAATAAATAATTGTTAAATAACTGACCTAGGCAATGTCTTTGAGAAGCCTCAACAGTCTTGGCTGAATTAGCTTGAAAGGGCTTGTTTTGGATCAGTTCAGAATAAAATTCCTTCAGCTGCTACAAAACTGTTGGACGAGCCATGGTGAAGTTCTATTTAGGCATATATTTCTGTTTAGGAGGTATGTGATCCATTGAAGACAAGAAGTCTCTGGCTGCTACGTATTTCATGTCAGAATTTAGTTGTCAGAAAGGTAGGAATCAGATTGTGAATACTCAGCTTCATTTCCTAGAAACTGAAAAGGAAGGAGAAATATACCCATCGCCTGTTTAAGCTTGTCTGTGTGGGCTGTGCTCACTCACTTGGATACTTTTGGTTCATTGTCTTAAACTATATTTAGGTTTTGATTAGGAAGTTCTGAGAAATTTTTACATTTCTGCCTAGTTTCAGCTCTAGTGTGTGCCTGCTTACCAGCAGTGTGCTTTACTTCTCATTGCTCCCTTCAGAAGAATTGAATGTGAAAATTGAGGTTAGCTAATCACATTTCTTTTTTTTTTTTTTTTAAGTATTTATTTACTTTGAGAGAGAGAGCTAGAGTGAGCTGGGAAGGGGGGGAGGAGAGAGAGAGAGAGAGAGAGAGAGAGAGAGAATCCCAAGCAGACTTCCCAGTGCCAGCATGGAGCCTGGTGCAGGGTTTGAACTCATGGACCTCGAGATCATGACCAGAGCCGAAATCAAGAGTCGGACGCTTACCTGACTGAGCCACCCAGGTGCCCCAGCTAATCACATTTCTTGAGACTGAATTTCTTTGAGAAGAAATTTTTCATTCCATCCATCCACCCATCTATCCAATGAACTTTTGAAAAATTATCAAAAACCAGGAATGGATGATACATGGCACAAAATTCAAAAAGTACAAATTTATTTATAATGAGGTTAAGTCTGCCTGCCGTCCCAGTACTCAGCCGCACAGTTTTTTAGTCATGTTTCAGAAATATTAAGCACTTCTCTGGATGAATTCAAATGCTGGATGCTGTTTGTGACATGCTCAGAATTTCTAAACATAATTTTACTTAAAAAAAATAAAATATCTAACTTTTAATGCATGTTAGGAGGCACAGTGTGCTCATGGAAGCTCATGAGGGCTGGGATTTTAATCTGTTTGCTGCTGTAGTCTCAGTGCCTACTGCAATGCCTGTGAATACTCGTTTAGTGAATGGGTATCAGAATTAAAAAAATGGGAGCTGAGTTTGTTTTATACTCTTAATATATCTTAGAATACATCTTAGAATTTTACTACTGAAATTTTCTGTCTCCAGTTAAGATGTTAAAGAAGGTAATTGTCTATTTTTTTTCTCACAAATTTCTGGGTAAGGAGATTTCACAAGCTTTCTGGGCAAGTAATTTATTTTTGGCGTATCTCAAACTTTCATTATTAGGAAGTTCAGTATCTCTACAGTAAATCCTGCAATGTAAGTTCCAGCCCCTTACTTTAAAGGAAAGGTTCTTCATATCCAGGTTCCCAGTGGGTTACTTCCTTGAGAAGGCCCCAGGGTCCGTTCAGTATCATATAGTCAGCCAGGGCCCTGTTTTCTCTCTTTGGCCTCAGAGCAGACTCACCCAACTGTCTTGGGCTGTTAGCACTTCCTGAAATAACTTTCAAGTATTTGTTGTTCTTTTCTTTATCCTAAGTGACCTGATATAAAAACAAAAGAAAACAACCCTTCTGTCACTGGCTTTTAACTTTAATGGGTCACTTTTGATGGTCCTTTCCTTTAATGGATTAGTTCAACTAGTATTTGTTGTGTGATCTGTATGAAACAGTAGCAGGTGCTGGAAGACAAGACGGTAAGTTTTATTCTGGGTCGAGTCTCGGCTCAGTTAAAGGAGCAGTTCAGTGCTTACAGCGTAAACCGGAGAGAGGAGGAAGAGGTATTAAGCGTAAATTCTCTTACTTCAGTCCAATTGCTTGTTTTTAGTGCGTTGTCTTCTTCTGCCCTGTTTCCTCCTCCCCCCATTTTAAAAGTAACTTGTATTCATGGAAGAAATTTGGGGAAATCTCAGAAAATTATAGCAAAGGGAAAAAAATCACCCTAATCCTGTCACCTAGAGGCAGTCATTAGTATATTAAAATACGCAATTGGGATCATATTGGTATACTAATTCCTTTTCTCTTTTATCATTATAAGCATTTTCCCATCATTAGAAACTGTTTGTAAACATCAATTTTAACGCATGTATACTTTTCCATTATCTGACTACTGTCATTTTTTGAAACTATTTTCATAATTGAAGGTTCTTCCCAGTTTTTCACTATGAAATTTTCTCTGATGCCCATTTTTGCCCATGAATCTTTGATGCATTTCAGATTTTTTTGCTCAGGATAGATTGTTGGGAGTGAAATGACTGGGTCAGAGGGTACACATGTTTTTAAGAGGCTGGATACCTATGTTGCCACATTGTTTTCCAGAAAGGTTGTGCCAGGGTTAGCCTCCCCGGCATATATGAGGAGGCCTTCTTTCTTTATCTTGTTTTTAATGTTTATGTACTTATTTTGAGAGAGAGTGTGTAAGCGGGGGAGGGACAGAGAGAGGGAGAGAGAGAATCCCAAGCAGGCTCCGTGCTGACATGGAGCCCAGTGTGGGGCTCGATCCAATGAACTGTGAGATCATGACCTGAGTTGAAATCAAGAGTGGGACGCTTAACTGACTGAGCCACCCAGGGGCCCCTGTAATTTTAGTATTTTGATTTAAAATATATACAGACATTCACTAATCTTTTTAAAAATGTTTATTCTGGAAAATTTTAAACATAAAAGTCAAGAGACTAGTATAATGAACCCCCGTGGACTCATCACCCAGCTGATGCCGTTACCACCTCATGGCCAATCTTTCATCTGCACCCCTTCCCAATTCTTTCTAGTTTACTTGGAAGCAAATTGCAGAGTCCTATCATTTTATTTGTAAATATTTTGGCATGTATCTCTAAATGAGGATTCTTTTCCAAAAAACATAACCCCAGGACCCTAATCCTACCTAAAACAACAGTCATTTCTTACTGTCGTTAAGTATCAAAACAGTGTTAAAATTTCCCTGATTGTCATACATATGTATATTTTTTCTTTTTTTTTAAACCAGTTATTTGTTTGAATCAGGCTCTAAATAAGGTCCATACATTGTAATTGATGTTCCTTAAGTTTTTTTTGTTTGTTTGTTTGTTTTACTCTATAGGTTTCCCCTCCTTCTCTTTCTCTTTGCAATTTGTTTAAGAAACACATTCGCTAGCTAATCTTCTGATGTAGGGCCAAGGCCTTTCTTGGTGTATTGATGTCTTGATTGGAGTTCCTTCATCTTGTTTGCATTAAACATACCCATAGTTTATCATCTATGATTTCTAGTTTGTTTTGCCTTCTTAAAGCAGAGCATGAATTTAAAGGCATTTGTGAAGCAGTATGAGCACATGATCCCCCTTGAGTTTATGATTCCGTCCCCCCGATCTTTTACATCGGTTTCATCTACATCTAATTTGACTTTACCAAGTCTCTTTAAGCATTCAACTTCGTTTTCATAGAAACGTGCCTTTCTTTCCTCCCCGATTTCGTATAACTAATAACAAGAGCACCTGGTATAAATAGGTTTGGGGGGGAAAACAGCTCTTGGCAAGCATGCATCTCAGTGGGTGGGAGCAGAAAGATGGAGAGTTTGAGTGGCTATTCCTTGGGGCCAGTTCGCATGCTGGGGTACCAGTTGCCTCCCCCAGAGTGAAGGGGAAGCATTGGTTATTTAGGCAGGTTGGTTGAGCGGAGGTGGGTTGAGAGAGCTTCTGCACTAACATAACATTATAAATAAGTGAAAGTTGTTAGCAATTTGGGGACAAGGTAGTTTATAGAATCTTTTATTTAAAGCATATACTTCAGGCCGGTATTTTTGTCCACTTCTGTTGGAGTTTGCATGAACTGAACTGAATTTGATAATGGGCCAGCAACGTTAAAAATTTGGTGAGAAAACAGCCAGACTCTCTAGTTTAAAAGGTCTATATCTGTTCACTGCCAGTGTAGCGTTCCATGGAACAAGTTGACATTTTCATGTAGTAAGTTGTTTTCTGTTCCTGGCAAAAGAAATCTTGGTTCATATGCCACAAGAAACAATTGTTTTTATTGTGGAAGGCAGGAGCAGACATGTGTGTTTCTTATTTGGATCAGATGGGCACCTGCAGGATTTCTTCTTTCTTTCTGCTTCCTGCCTCCTGTTGTCCTGTCCTTCTGTCAAATGTTCACTATAATGTTGCATAAAGCCGTGTCCGGACAATAGATGAGTTTTTTTTAGTAGCTCATTTTTCCAAATCCTCAAAATAATGTTTTTAGTGATTGCATGTTCTTGGCGTACTTTCCATTTCTCCATCAACAGTGATATTGTTATTCTAGTCAAATGGGACAGTTGTATTCCAGCAATGATCTCTGTGTCTAAGTCAGCTGCAGAAACACCACATTCATACATTAGACCTAAATATTTTATATGTGTATAGTAGTTCTGGTAACGTAACTGAATTTGAGGGTGGTTCTTTTGGATCTCCTTAAAAGATTTTACACCCCTTGAGAATAAAATAACTTGTTTGAAGCATGTCGCTCATTGGCCCCTTTGACACATGCAGAAGTGTGGCCAGTGATTTCAGCCTGCTGCCTCTTCTGATCTCATTTTTCTTCTTCCTTTTCAGCCAGCAGCTGCATCCAGTGCCCTGCTCTAACTGAGCTCTTAGTAAAGGGGTACTGTTATGGGGAGTCACAATGTCTTATGTCAACGGTGGTTAGATTTTTTTTTTTAGGTCAGGACTCCATTTTGGAGTCACGTTAAATTTTAAAAGCACATGTCAGTTGTGTTAGCTAAATTTCTCTACCTTTTCTGATGCTAGGACCTGTGTTTTCTGCTTTTCCAGCTCTCTGGGGAACCTTGTTGGCCCATCAGAATTGCCTGAGGCAGTCTTTAGCAATGAATTGAGCATTGGTGTGGGAGTCCAGGCACATGTTTGCAGATTTAATTTTTAATAGCTAGCAATTTTCTTTGGCCAAGTCACTTAACCTCATGGAGCTTCCAGTTTTTTTTTTTTATATGTACGTGTACATTTTACGAGCTTTATTGAGGTATAATTTACATGCTATACCGTTCATTCAATTCAGTGTTTTTAGTATATCCACAGAGTTGCGCAGACATCAGCACAGTCCATTTTAGAACATTTTCATTCCCCTTAAATGGCATATACCAGTTAGCAGTCATGACTCATTTCCTCAGCCTCCTTCCCCCAACCCTAAGCAACCACTAATCAATTTTATAGATTTGTCTATTCTGGACATTTCATAAAATAGAATCAAAATATGGCCTTTTGTGTCCGGCTTCTTTCACTTGCATAGTGTCTTCAGAGTTCCTGTATGTGGCAGCATAGATGAATGTCAGGATTCAGAATTTCATTACTTTTTGTGGCCAAATAATATTCTTTTGTATGGCTAGGCTGCTCTTGGTTTATCCATTCGTGAACTGATGGGCCTTTGCGTTGTTTCTACTCTGCCTGTTGTGAACAATGCTGTTATGAACATTCACACACAAATTATGTGTGGTCATATGTTTTTATTTCTCTTGGGTATACATACCCAAGAGTGGAATTGCTGGGTCCTGTAGCCCCATGTTTAACTTTTTGAGGAATTGCCAGACTGTTTTCCAAGATGGCTGTCCCCATTTTACAGTCCCACCAGTGATCAATGGGGGTTGCAGTTTTTCTACATCCTCACCACAACTTGTGATCTGGCCATCCCAGTGGATGCGAAGTGGTATTTCATTGTGGTTTTGATTTGCATTTTCCTAATGACCGTTGGTGTCGGGCATCTTTTCATGCTCTGATTGCCAATTTGTAGATCTTTGGAGAAGTGTCTATTTAGATTTTTGCCTGTATTTTTGTTGGGTTATTTGTCTTTTTGTTGTTGAGTTGTAAGAATTCTTTACAGATTCTAGATACAAGTTGTTTATCAGATACATGATGTACAAATATTTTCTCCCATTTTATGGGCGTCTTTCTACTTTCTTGATGGTTTTGTTAGTAGTACAACAGTTTTTAATTTTGATGCTCTTGTTTCTTTTTTTTTAAATTTTTAAAAAATGTTTTTATTTTTGAGAGAGACAGAGAGACAGAGAGACAGACTGTGAGGGGGGGGGGAGGGGCAGAGAGAGATGGAGACACAGAATCCAAAGCAGGGTCCAGGCTCTGAGCTGTCAGCACAGAGCCCAACGCGGGGCTTGAGCTCACGAACCATGGAGATTAGGACCTGAGCCGAAGTTGGACACTTAACCAGCTGAGCCCCCAGGTGCCCCTGATGTACTCGTTTCTTAGTTTGTAAGGTAATTCTGACTCTGAAATTATATGCTGTGTTGTGAATATTTTCTTCTGTTTTTACTCATTCTCTTCCTTTCTCCTCCTTTCAGCTAGTTCTCCCTTTTCCAGGACATTTTGTAGCCTCAAAGTCTGTTTAAAAACATCTATGTATCTGATACATGTGTCTTATAAAATAATCAAGCTTTACAAATATATAGCATAGGAAGTAGTAGTTCCCTCTCTCCAGAGAAAACATCGTTAACCGTATTTTTTGATTTTGAGAGAGAGAGAGAGAGAGAGAGAGAGAGAGAGAAAGCGAGCCGGGGAGAGGGGCAGAGGGACAGAGTGGGAGAGAGAATCTTAAGCAGGCTCCATGCTTAGCATGGAGCCTGGTATGGGGCTCGATCCCAAGACCCCAGGATCATGACCTGAGCTGAAGTCAAGAGTCAGATGCTTAACTGACTGGGCCACCAGGGAGCCCCACTGTTAACATTTTATAACCAGATACTTCTATTCACATGTCAGCATCGTATGTTTTTATTCAAAACGGATCATACCACATCCAGTTTGCTACTTAGTTTTTAATTTGAATAATATGTCTCTGATATTCTTCCATGTTAGTACATTTTGTTCTAGTTTCACTCTTTTTAATGGCTGCAGAGTATTCCATTTTATGGATATAGTATAATTTATTTAAGTTAAACCCTATTGATAGATTTAATGTTGTTCCCTTTTATTTTTTGTTACAAATTATATCTGTTAACCTCTCTGCACATGAATATTTGCACATGTATGCTAGTGTTTCTTTTCTATTTCATTTATTGCTGTTGTATTATTTAATATTCTAAAGACTCAGACTTAATTTTTAAACATAAAAATGTTAAATGCAATAGTTTTATCAGATCCAACTTAGAGTAAACGTCCCAAAAGTTATGTGTTCTTTTCTGTTATGATATAGACAGTGCTAGGATCTCCTTTTGAAACTAGATTCTTCATTTTCTCAGTAATTTAATAGAATAATTCACTAGAAGAGGGATGCCTTCATCGAAGTATGAATGCTTCAAGTTTTAAATGTTGCCAAACTGCCCTCCAAGAAAGGCCAAGCTAATTCACTACACTCAAGAGTGTACCGCAGGGCTCTCTCCGTTCTCTGTAACATTGGCAACCAGCCAGCTTTTTAGAGAGCCAAGCAGACAGGTAAAAAAACATTATTTTAGTTTATAGTTATTTATTAGCAAATTATCATTTAATTTGCTGATTGGCCATTTGTATTTTTTCTTGGAATCGTGTCCTTTGTCTACTTTTCTTTTCTTCTTTTTTTTAAATGTTTATTTATTTTTGAGAGAGAGAGAGGGAGACAGAATTTGAAGCAGGCTCAGGCTTAAACCTGAAGTGAGGCTTGAACTCATGATCCCTTGAACTCATAATCTGTGAGATCATGACCTGAGCTGAAGTTGGATGCTTAATTGACTGAGCCACCTAGTTGCCCAACTTGTCTACTTTTCTATTGAGCTTTAAGGCCTTTCCTCAGTATTGTGCAATAGCTTTTTGAATATTAGGGAATTTAGTTATCTCTTAAAATTTTACAGATATGTTTCTGTGTTTGTCATTTGAGTTTATGTGTATTTTTTTGAATGTTTTTTATTTATTTTTGAGAGACAGAGACAGCGGGAGCAGGGGAGGGGCAGAGAGAGAGAAACACAGAATCTGAAGACAGGCTCCAGGCTCTGAGCTGTCAGCACAGAGCCTGATGCGGGGCCCGAACCCACGAACCTCGAGATCATGACCTGAGCTGAAGTCGGACGCTTAACCGACTGAACCACCCAGGCACCCCATGTGTATTTTTTAAAAAATATAAAATGTAAACATTTTTATGTAGTCAGATTTTCCTGTTTTTTTTTCTTCTTGTTGTTGTTTGTTCTTTGGCTTCTCATATGGTTTCCATCCTCATTCTAATTAAGAAATATTTTTTGCCCATCTTTTCATCAAGTACTTTGATGGTTTTGTTTTTAAATTTAGATCTTTGCCTCACGTGGAATGTACTTTGGTGTGAACCGAGTGAGAAGGGATCAGTTAGGGAATTTGCTGAAGTTGTGATTTTACGTTTATTTTTGTATAGCTTTCTTCTCTTGCTGGACTGAAAGCTCCTTGAGGGCAACGGATTGTATAGTTTTTTTTCTTCCCCCGTGTTCTTTTTTTCAGTGTTGAGCACAGCGCCTGCCTCATGCCAGGCCCTCCATTTACTGAATGAATGAACCTTTTTCTCCAGATGTCTGGCGTATTGTCTCATCACAATTTCTTGAATAATTTTTTCTTTCCTGATTTCTTTCCTTTATCTACAAAATCTCCACATGCTGGGTACATTTCTAAGCTCTTTTTAAGTTCTTTATTATTTATAGAGAGAGTGTGCATGTGTCGGGGGAGGGCAGAGAGAGAAGGAGAGAGAGAACCCCAAGCAGGCTCTGTACTGTCAGCACGGACCCCGACATGGGGCTTGATCCCACAAACAGTGAGAATCATGATCTGAGCTGAAATCAAGAATCAGATACCCAACCAATTGAGCAACCCAGGCACCCCTCTAAGCTCTTTTAAGTCTTTACTTGCTTTGATACTGGGTAGCTTTAATTATTCTAGCTTTATACAACTTGAAGCATATTTGGAAGGTCAGGCTCAAAGGCTCTTAAATATACCAGTTTGGGAAGCACCATAATCTCCCTTGCTAGCCCTTAGAAAACATTCATTTAACTTACTGGTTAAATGTTTATTCTGAGAGTCAGCCTGCAAAGTAGAATTGGTTTGGGGGTGTTACTTATTGGAGTTTTTCTAGGATATGACATCCTTCGCTCTGGCTTGACATCCTAAGTGCTTTTTAAAAACTCATTTTGTAATCTTGGGTATCTCTAAAAAAATAACATTTTTCTCACAATCTTTTAATGCAGAATACACAGGGAGAGGATAGGTGGCAGAAAAGGCATCAAGAAATTGCGTTGGCACCCAGCTGACAGCAAAGCAGATAGTGGAAAGATTATTACTTAAACGTGGCGTACAGAATTCAGTTCAGTGACCTTGGTTTTCTCACCTCGTGCACGGCCTGTGTCTTTCCTGTGGCATGCAGTGTGACGTTGATTCATTGCATATGACTTGGGTGAAGTTCAGGTAACATTGCTCACGAGCCACTTTGTTTCTTTGGTTTCTCTCCTTTTCTCTGTGAAACATTAGAAATTCCTATAGTCTGAAATAGACTCTTGGGGTTTTCTGTCCTGTCGTCCTTATGCAGGAGCCACCGTTAGGGTCTTGTGAGTAGTAGAGAAGTTTAATGTCCGGGGCGTCGAGCTCATGGAAGAACCCTCGCTTACTTTTCTGTTGGAACGTTATTCCAGAGGGCTTTGACAGAACTCTGAATTCTAAATAATTGCTAATTTACAAAAGTGTATTTTCAGATGACTACCCATTTTCTTTGAAAAATAAAATAGCAGTGGTTTTGTTACGGTCTTTTAGACTTTCCTTAGTATGCCTAACCATGGACCCCAGAAGTGTTAGAGCAGAGGAATAAAGCAGGTTTGTTTGGGACCCCGAGTCTCCACCCTAGAACTGAACACGACTGAAAATAGCCCTGGAATGAAGGGTTTTTGTGTGGCGGGACTGGCTGACTTACACAGTCCTTCCTTTTGCAAGTGTCTGTTGGTGGAAAATGGGCTGACTTTTCTTTTAGTTGTATTCCTGCCTTTTCTCAATGCCAGTCTTAACGGTGGGACTTTTAGGCAGTTAACTGACCCAGCACACCAGCGAGCAGCTTGTTAGTCGGTGGTGTCTCGGGTTGATTAGGTACTCTCGAGATTTACTGTGCCTGCAGAACACCTGTCTGTATTTGAGCTTTGCTAGGTGGTTGGCTTTTGTGTTTGACTGAAGGTTTGCTCCAAAGAAAGCAAATAGCTGTTTGGAAAAAGGGAGAAGGGCAAGGGAGTCAGCAATTTTCTATATGCTTTCATTGAAGAGATTTCCCAATTAGAAAGCTCTTGTAGGCTTGACCTCTTTGCACTGAAGTAACCCGGCGTGTCATTATGTATTCCATTGAGGTTTTGGAGCTCTGTGCCAGAGAGCGCGAACCACGGGTGGATGTGAAAGGAATATTCAGAGGGTGAAGCTCATAGTCAACAAAGTGCTACTTCATAGGCCAGGTCCAAAAATAACCTGCTTGCCATAGGAGAGCAAGCATGGAGGTCGGGCTTGCCGCTGCTCTGAGCAGTGTTTTACGTCCTGTTAGGTCATCCCGGCAGGCTTCAAGTCAGGTTCAAGGCCATACCATTTAAAACTTAGGTTTGGGAGAACCTTGCCTCGGTCACTCTTACCCCATGGAAGAGTTATTTTCAAGGTTTGGAAGGAGTGCTTTCCTGCCAAATTGGAAGATACTAACATAATTTACTCTTCTCTAAATAGGGGGATGGTCTACATCATAGCCTTCTAATCGCTGAGACTCAGATTAAGGATTTGTGTGGGTCCTGTGGCCCATCTTGTGTAAGTAGGAGACAGCACTTAGTCTTTGGTTCAGAAAAGCTAGCATTGGAATGGCTCCCTGGCCAACCCTGAAGGTCGGCAATGTTATGGTCCAGAGGTCCCTTCTGGGGCTCGCGGTGGGACTCTAAAGACAGTAAGTTTTCAGAATTTATACGTTGAGTGTGGCAATGCGTAGCACACAGACCTAGAATTAGCAGGGCAGGAAGTTTGATGAGAAGGAATAAATGAACTCGAGTCACTTCATGGAACGCGGCCGTGGAAGGGAACACAGTCTGTGTTCGTTGGTGGTTCTTGTGATGTTGAGGCTGACCCAGGAATTGAGTTGTCAGGTACCCCGTCACCCTCATCAACGGTGCATATTATTTCTCAGGTTTATAGTTGTATGAAGAGATGCCTTTCCAACCCCACCTAGGGGACTGGAGGTTCCAAAATTTAAAAGCTACAGAAGAGTGAAATACAGAGAAAAGTTTCCTGCCCACACATACCCTGTAACCATCCAGATCCCTTCCCCACAGGCAGTCGGTGTTATCAGTGTGTTGCTGCGGTACTTTATGTGTGTGTCTATTACTACACCCCTCTTTTAGAACAAATTGTAGTGAAGTCTACACACTCGTTGTGTCTTTTTTCGCTATTGTATCTTGCGGGTTGTTACACATAACTATAAAAACAGGTTTCTAATTAAAAATATATGCTTTACAGTATTCCCATGAAAGAATGTATCTTTTTTTTTTTTTAAGTTGGTCTCCTTGTGGATGACTGTGTTTTTGAATCTTGCTAATATAAATATAGAGGGGGTGCCTGGGTGCCTTCATTGGGCTCCATGCTGAATGTGGAACCTGCTTAAGAGTCTCTCTTTCTCTCATTCTCTCCCTCCCCGCTTCCCTCTCCCTTCCCCCCTCTCTCCTGCTCATTTGCTCACTCTCTCAAAAAAAACCAAAACCCCAAAAAGCTAGTGGTTTTAAAGAAATATGTTAGAGTTTTATATTAAAAAGTGAATGTTGTCATAATAGAGACTTGTTATAGTTATAATAATATCTCAGATCTGCATAACGTGTTCACACATGTCATGTTTGAGTCTTACCGCAGTCCTGTGAGGTAAGTCCGTGATTTTCCCCAGAAGGAAGTAGATACCCCTTCTGAACGGTTTTGAGTGGCAGAGGTAGAGGGAGAAGAGCCACGGTCTTCTAACTCCCGTTGGGCCCCTTGTCACTTTCCCCCAAATGGGGATGCTCCTGCGGTGATGTAGGGAAGTGGGGGCAGGAGAATAATAGGCAGTAAACCTGGATGAGGCGAGCGAGCGAGAGCGAGAGTGAGTGAGAGACGGAGAGCGAGTGAGCGAGAGAGAGACGGAGATGGAGATGGAGATGTACCTGTCCTTCTAGCATAAGGATCCCATTTGCCAGGGCAGAAGGAGCTGGGTGTCCGCCTCTGACAGAGACATACAGGCATTTAGGCACTGGCAGAACGTCACGGGTTGACTGCCATCTTGGAGTGTGTTAGTGAGGTAAGCCGAAATACGGTAGTCCTTGAGAACCTGGAGGCCTTCAGACTTCCCTAGGATAGACTGCGGAGAAAACGTTGTTCAAGATCTGTTAAGGGAACGCATTTGGGGTAGGTCATAAAACAGAAACAGGTGATAATGAAAAGAGAGGATTTTCTAGAGGCCCCAGAGTCAGGGGGGATGATAGTATGCTAATGGCAAGGAGATGGCCTTGAGACCGAGAACTGGGAGGGGGCCATCTTCTAGAGATTAGATGAAAATGTAAGAGGGCAGCTAAGTCAGCCCACAACTGAACTAGAGAGAGTATCATGGAGGACAAACTCAGCGTGATTTATGTTATTATACAGTTAATACTATTTGGAAACCTGAGCGCAGGCCTGGTTGTCAGCCTCCCATCGTAATTACCATGTGCTGAGTACTTTCCGTGTTCTGCGTGCTTCGTGTCATACAGGCTAGCCTCTCGATAACTTTGCAAAGTGTCTGTTGTTAACCTAGTTGAGGAAACTGAGGTTCAGTTAGGCAACTTGCCCTGGGTCACATATCTTTTCAGTGGTAGAGCTAAAATTTCTTTCTTTTTTAATTTTTTTTAAACGTTTATTTATTTTTGAGAAGACAGAGTACGAGCAGGGGAGGGGGAGAGAGAGAATGAGACACAGAATCCGAAGCAGGCTCCAGGCCTGGAGCTGTCAACACAGAGCCCTATGTGGGGCTCCAACCCATGAACTGCGAGATCATGACCTGAGCTGAAGTCCCGACGGTTAACCGACTGAGCCACCCAGGTGCCCCTAGAGCTAAAATTTCTAAGTAGGTCAGTATGACTCCGAGACTTTTGTTCTTTCCGCCATGCCTGGTGGCACGAGGCACCAAAATTGAACCATGGAACTCTAAATAACCAGAATTCTATCACAGTCATTGTAACTGTTAAAATGTAACCAGACACCTTGGCTGTTACACATGATTTAGGCTGAAAGAGTGGAAGGAAAGCTAAGGAAAAATGGCCACTAAGGCTAAGAACTGGCCAGACTCACTCTGAATAAGCATGTAATTTAAAGTCACGCTCTTGTCATGCGTTATGTAGCCTTAAGTAAAATTCTCCAGTACCCTCCCCTATTAGGTTGCTCTTTCTGAAGTTCTTCTCTACAGAGGTGATGTAGCTGCCACTGAAGACTGTAGCTGGTGGTAGCCAGGACCTAGAATTTTTTTGGGTGAAAACTGGGGAATCTACATACAATAAGACCACTGTATTTATGAATTCTCCCATTGTAATTATGAATTCTCCCATTGTGAAGTTTGAGAGAGTAAGAATCTTCTTGACTTAACAGATTGTTTTATTTATTTATTTGTTTGTTAATGTTTGTTTATTTTTGAGAGAGAGAGAGACAGAGTGCGAGTGGGGGAGGGGCAGAGAGAGAGAGGGAGACACAGAATCCAAACAGGCTCCAGGCTCTGAGCTGTCAGCACCGACACCGACGCGGGGCTTGAACTTGGGACCAGCGAGATCATGACCTAGGCGAAAGTCAGACCCTTAACCAACTGAGCCACCCAGGTGCCCCATTGACTTGATAGATTTTGAATGCTTATAAACTGTAGACTCTACTGGATTTTATTCCCCCCAAGCCTTTAACATTATCCTGCAAAATGTTGGAGAATACTTTTGATTTACTTCCAGCAACCAGTGTAGGGGAATATTAATATTGGAGGCTGACAGTTTGGTGAAATCATCACCTGGAAGTTACGATTCAGCGTTAGTAACTGGCTTTTCTGCTACGTTACC
>CM053575.1:104348305-104437571 GCA_028646485.1 Cryptoprocta ferox | reverse complement strand
CCCTGGCCGCCAGAAGATCCACATTTCCAAGAAGTGGGGCTTTACTAAGTTTAATGTGGACGAGTTTGAAGACATGGTGGCTGAAAAGCGGCTCATCCCAGATGGTTGTGGGGTCAAATACATCCCTAATCGTGGCCCCTTGGACAAATGGCGGGCTCTGCACTCATGAGAGCTTCAGCAGTGCCCTCCCTGTTCATGCCCACCAATAAATCCTGCTTTCTGTCTAAAAAAAAAAATGCTGTCCTCCTGAACATTTTTTTTAAGCGTATTTTTGAGAGAGTGAAAGAGAGCAGAAATGGGGCAGAGAGAGAGAGAGAGAGAGAGAGAGAGAATGGGGCAGAGAGAGAGACAGAATCCCAGGCAGGCTCCGTGCTGTCAGCGCAGAGCCCAAATGTGGGGCTTGAACTTAAAAACCTCGAGATCATGACCTGAGCCGAAACCAAGAGTCAGATGCTTAACTGACTGAGCCACCCAGGCGCCCCCTGATCATTTCTTTTTACTCACATCTTTATTAGTAAATCAGGCCAGAGGGATTGTTTGCCTTTTGAAAAAAAGAAACTAGATCCTGCCGTTTGTTTTGGTTGCAGATACCCGGGCAGCTGAATTTCGGTTGAGCAGTGATGCCGCCCTGTGTAGGGGGTGCTCTAGAAACCGAGAGACGTTGCCTGTGCCCTGTGCGGTGGGAGGTAATGCACCTCCGCTTGCCTGTGTGGGAGATGCCACCCCTCACTCAGTCATGGTTTCACTGCAGTTCCGTTCAGGTCTTCTGCGATACGGCTGCTGCTGTTTTAGCTGAAACGTGTTTGAGTGGCCGTTGTAGGGAAAGGGGAGTGTGTTCTGTTCCAAGAACTGGCGGTTTTCACGTATGACTTTAATAAATTCGTGTCCAGTGATGTGAAGAAGAGTTACGATTGGGGACATCTACATGTAATGCATTTTGTTAAGTATAAGTAGTAAGAACAGAAACCTCTAAGTAGTGGTTTAATTCATTATCGCAGCTGAAAAATTTAAGTACGTTAAGAAGCCCATGAAACTAGTTTCTGATTCATCCAGAGCAAAAGAATTTAATATTCTAACTTTAGCAAAAGGCAACTAAAAAGCAAACTTGAACCACTTTATGTGCTTTCAGTATGTAGCAATGTTTTTTTCATCTTTTCTCATATGTTTTACTTCTTAGTCATTTACTTCCAGTAGTTTCCAAATTGGTTGAGGGAATTAAGGTGGAAACCAAGTTCCCTTATAGTACAAGATTTTCCTGCTGTGTACGTAAACCACTTTTTCTGGAAAAACCCTTCCATTGGCAGTCTTTACTTCTCTACACTTAGTGATTTGGGGGCTGAAGCCTGTGTTTAGTCAGAGATGACAAATGGCTCAAAAAAAATTTTTTTTCCAGTTTGGTGACCGAGAAATGATTCAGAATTGAAACTGAAGTGAATATGGAGTTACTTGCAGTTACTCTTAAACAGTTGCTGTCTGTTACCATTAGGCGTATTTTGGACATGTGGTTTCCATTTCGATATTCTGTGTTACGTTGCTAAATTTCTTGCCTGGTTTAGACACTTTGCTTTTGAAATTAGGTTGGAACTAGCTTTCAACAAAGGGCCACTGGAAATTGAACACTGTGGTCCATTTGGGGAGGAGAAGTTGGCATAGTTGTACTTGAAGGATTCTTAGGAAAAGTTTGATAACAAAAATATATTTTCCAAATGTTAAAGCTTTGGGGGTGAAGTGCTTGTTGAGAAAACCAGGAAGCTTGTGATTCGTACAAAAGTATTGGCCTTTTAAGCTAAGACTACCACTCAGTACTTTTTCCTTTCATAATTGAACAAAGGTAAGTTTAAAAACAGGTTCTTTGTAAGGAGTGCAGTTTATAGAAATTGATAAAGGAAAAAGCAAAGTGCTTCTTCCGTTCCTGATTTTATACTCTAGAGATAACCCCTGGTAACAGTTTGGTGTACGTTCTTCTGTATATTTTGCTCGGCACACGCAAATGTTTATAGGTAGATTTTTAGGGGTTTATTTTATTTATTTATTTTTAAAGCATATTGATTGAGAGAGAGCGCGCAAGAGAGGGGCAGAAGGAAAGAGAGAATCCCAGACGGGTTCCACGCTCAGCACAGAGCCCAACATGGGGCTTGATCCCACAGCCCTGGGATCATGACCTGAGCTGAAATCAAGAGTAGGAACTCAACAGACTGAGACACCCAGGTGCCCCTTTAGGGGTTTATTTTATTTTGTGCTATTGTACCTTTTGTAATTTAGTCTTTTTACATAGGAGTCTATAAAATCTACTTTTATTTCCCCACCCCCATTTTTCTGTTAGCTTTTTTCTTTAATGTTTATTTTTTGAGAGGGTAGGGGAGGGTAAGAGCATGGGAGAGAGACAATCCCAAGCAGTCTCTGCGCTGTCAGCACAGACCCCAGAGTGGGGCTTTGTCCCATGAATCGTGAGATCATGACCTGAGGCGAAATCAAGAGTCAGATACTTAACGGACTGAGCCAAATGGGCGCCTCCCCTCTTAGCTTTTTGAAAGACTATTATTTTCTTTTTCATGCTTTGTACCTTTAAAAAGTCATATAAGGTGGAGCACCTGGGCTCAGTCGTTTGAGCATTCAGCTCTTGATTTCGGCTCAGATCGTGATTCCAGGGCCATGGGATTGAACTCTGAGGTGGGATCTTGCTGAGCTTGGAGCCTGCTTAAGATTCTCTCTCCCTCTCTCTCCCTCTGCCTCTCACCACTCACTCACTCTCTTTGTCTAAAAAAAAAAAAAAGAAAAGTCATATAAGGCTATTAATGCTTTGCTATGTACATCTGAGTATTTTCTTTCATAGCATTTGTCTTTTAACCTTTGTGGTGTCTCTTGTTATTTATCTTTTGTTATTTAAAGGTTTTTATTTATTTATTTTTACATGTCTTTATAAAAAATACGGATTGCTTCATGGATTTGCAAGGTCCCTGTGCAGGGGCCATGCTAATCCTCTCGGATTGTTTCAGTTTTGGTATATGTGCTGCCGAGGTGAGCACTAAAAGGTTTTTTTTTTCTTTTTTTTTTTTAATTATAGTTTCAGTAAGACTTCTGGGTTTTATGGTATCCTTAAGAGACGTAAACTTAGGAGTTTTATGGTATCCTACCTGAACATTAAAAATATTCTAGGGGCGCCTGGGTGGCTCGGTCAGATAATTGTCCGACTCTTGATATTGGCTCAGGTTGTCATCTCACAGCCATGAGTTTGAGCCCCCACTGTCAGCGTGGAACCTGCTTGGGATCCTCTCTCCCTGGCTCTCTCTGCCCCCTCCCCGCCCCCTGCCCTCAAAAAAACAATAAACATTTAAAAAAATATTCTGGGGCACCTGGGTGGCTCAGTCAGTTTAGAGTCTGCGTTCTGTTCAGGTCATGAGCTCATGGTGTGTGAGTTTGAGCCCTGCATCAGGCTGTCTGCTCTCAGCATGGAGCCTGCTTCACGTCCTCTGTCCCCCTCTTTCTCTGCTCCTCCCCCACTTGTGCTCTCTCTCAAAATAAATAAATATACTTAAAAAATATATTCCATATTTTCTTTTAGTGCTTGTAAATTTATTTTTAATATTTAGGTTTTTAATCCACTTGGAATATATTTTCATTATACTGTGAGATAATAGGATCTGGATTTTCAAAAAAAATATTGGTAGCCAGTTGTCCTAATTATTTGTCACTTATATACTTATTTGAAATTCTCTTGTTAACATATACTCTTTATATTTATTTATTTAATTTATTTAAAAAGATATTTGCAAATAATTGCTATTCCAGACATGGGGCTTGAACTCACATCCCTGAGCTCGAGAGTCACACGCTCCACTGACTGAGCTAACCAGGCACCTCTTACTATATATTCTTGATAAAAGGTACTTATCTGTGTACGTGTACTACATTTTTAATTACTGTCACTTTAAAGAATGTTTCAGAATTTCTTCATTACAGTTGATTCTCCCTCTCTTCTTAAGAGTAGACTAATCATAATCACCAACAAATAATACTTTGAACTCTCCCAATGTTTAGGCTCTTTTTTTAGTGACAATGTTGAAGAACAGTTATGGTGATAATAATACCACCTAATATAGTGCCTCTCAACTTTATGTGCATAGAAATTACCTGAGGGATCTTATTAAAATGCATATTCAAGCAATTGCACTACTAGATATTTACCAAAGAATACTGCTTCAAATGGATACATGCACCCTGATGTTCATCACAGCGTTATCTGCAATAGCCAAATTATGGAAACAGCCCAAGTGTCCAGTGACTGATAAATGCATAAAGAAGATGTGGCACACACATGCGCGTGCGCACACACACACTCTCCATGAATATTACTCAGCCATAAAAAAGAATGAGATCTTGCCATTTGTACAGACATGGATGGAGCTAGAGGGTAATGATAAGTGAAATAACTCAGAGAAAGACAACTACCATATGATCTCACTCATGTGGAATTTAAGAAACAAAACAAGCAAAAGGGAACATGAAAGAGAGAGGATGGCAAAGCGAGAAACAGACTCTTAACTATAGAGAACGAACTGCTGGTCACCAGAAGGGAGGGGGGTGGGGGGGAGGGGCGGGATAGGTGACGGGGATTAAGGGGTGTGCTTGTCGTGATGAGCACTGGGTCTTGTCTGTGATTGCTGGGTCACTGAGGTGTACGCCTGAAACTATTACCATACTGGGTGTTAACTGGAACTTCAATAAAAACTTAAAAAAAAAAAAAGATGGCGTATCAAGAAACAAATGGAGGTCTGGGGTGGGCGTGAGAGTCTGCGTTTCTGACAGGCCCCCACATCATGTTGATTTACAGGTTTCTATACCTTACTTTGAGTAATACTTAATACAACAACTTAAGTTGTTGTAGTCACTTAGTGCTTTACGTGTATGAACTCCATTGATCTTCTTAACTCCATGATGGTTACTATCCCCCGGTTTTCCAGCGGAGAAGTTTGTAACTTGCCAGCCGTGACCCAGCCAGTCGCTGGAAGAGCCAGCCCCAGCCCCGGCAGAGTTGACACCCTCAGTCTCTTGAATAGATTTCCTTACAAACATTGGCCATTACTGTCTCTCGTATGACTCAAATGGTAATACTTATAGTTTGTGTTTTAAATTAATCAGCTTTATTTTTTGAGCAGTTTTAGATTTACATCAGTTGAACAGAGAGTACAGAGAATTCCATATGCCCCCTTTACCACTTCCACCCTCCCCCATTTCCCCTAATGTTAACATCTTGTACTAGTGGGGTTCATTTGTTACAATTGATGAGCCAATACTGATATGTTGATACGTTATTATTAATGAAAGTCTGTATAGTTTACATTAGGGTCCACATCTATTTTGTGTGCAAATGCAACACCCAGAACAGTTTCACTGCCCGAAGCATTTCCATGTCTGCCTGTTCATCTCTCCCTTCCTCCCCCGCTCTAGCCCCTGGCAAACACTTATCTTTTAATTTTTCCTTTTCCAGAATGTCATATGGTTGGATTTGTACATTAGGTAGCCTGTTCAGATTGGCTTTTTCCATTTAGCAGTGTGCATTTAAGTTTCCTTCACATCTTTTGGTGGCTTGTCCTTTTAAAGGCTCCGTCCTTTTTATCACTGGATAATAGTCTGTTGTCTGGACGCACCCTAGTTCGTCCGTTTACCTACTGAGGGACATCTTGGTTGCTACCAAGTTTTGGCAATTGTAAATAAACCTGCTGTAAACATCCACGTGTGAGTTTTCCCGTAGACCTAGGTTTTCAACTGATTTGGGCAAATATAGAGAGCGTGATTGTTGGATCATATGGGAAGAGTATATGCTTAGTTTTGTAAGAAACCGCCAAACTGGTTTCCAAAGTGGCTGTATGGTTTTGCATTCTCACCAACAATGAATGAGAGTTCCTGTTGCTCCACATCCTTGTCAGCATTTGGTGTTTTCATTGTTTTGGATTTTTGCCAAGCTAATATGGGTGTAGCCTTATCTCATTGTTTTAATTTGCAGTTCTCCAGTCACAGAATAGGTGAGCATCTTTTCATAGGCTCATTTGCTGTCTGTGTGTATTTTCTTTGGTGAGGTTCAGATCTTTTGCCCATTTTTTAAATTGCTTTCTGTTGTTTTTCTCGTTGTTGCCTTTTAAGAGTTCTTAGCAAATTGTGGACACCTGTCCTTAAGTCAGATACATGTTTTGTAAAGATGTTCTCCCAGGTTTTGGGTTGTGTGTGACTTTAGTTTTTACGATTATCGATGATGCTTGCCCTTGAGTTGTGACAAATAATCATCAAGTTAAGCAAGCGTCCTTCCCTTTTTGTCTTTCTGAGAGCTTTTTCAGGAATGGTATTCAGGGAATCTTTAAAAATTATTTGGCTAAATGAATAGATGAAGCTTTGTCACTAGCAAGGCAGCCCTGTTTTATTCTGGACACTTAAAAACACATTCCTTGTGGTTTTGTACTTAAGAACGTAACTGAATATTTAAGTCCTAATCCTGGTAATAGCTTACTTTTACGCCTTCCATGATCTCTTGTCTCTTTAATGTTATGTTGATTTGCTCGTCCAACATTCGAATCTCGCTCTGCCTTGATCTTTGTTTCAGCTGTCTCTTCCTCTGCTCCTGTAGCAATCTATTCCTGCAGCAGGTCAGACTTCCACCTCTGAAGTCACGTATTTGGAAATTTTGCTCTCTGGACACAATTTCCTGTCTTTTTAGTTCTGCTCTTTGCTGAACTTAATTCTCTGATTTCGCTGAGGCCTCCAGCCCCTTAAATCTGGCTGGTCTCCAGATTCGTGACATCCTTCCTGGCATCACTTTCGTTCACGCGGACACAGTTGGTCACTCTCAGTGAGTCAGAAGTATCCTCAGTCCTCCCGCACCTCTGTTCTTGTCCGCCATCTGCCACGCACGTCTCCAGCTGTGGTTTAACAACATTGCCCATTTTCTGGGTCCCTGCTCTAGGGCCTGCAGAAACGACTGAATCGTGTTTATTTGTTCTATTGCTGAGTCATGAGTTCTGCCCTCCTCTGTGTCTGTTATTCTCTTTAGCAGCCTTCTTACTTGTCTGTAGTTGATTTCTTTTCTCTGTCACCAGAATGACTGTTCTTTCCTAATCTTTACCCATTTTTGGAAAGCTCGCGTTCACCTCCCTCTATCCCAGACGACTCCATAGTCCAGGAAAGTGATCTTAAAAAAAAAAGAAAAGAAAAACCAACAAATCTGTTGTTTCTTTTTCTTTTTTTATTTATTTTTGAGAGACAGAGAGAGACCGATCATGAGCAGGGGAGGGGCAGAGAGAGAGAGGGACACACAGAATCGGAAGCAGGCTCCGGGCTCTGAGCTGCCAGCACAGAGGCTGATGCGGGGCTCGAACCCACGAACCTCGAGATCATGACCTGAGCCGAAGTCGGACGCTCAACCGACTGAGCCCCCCAGGCGCCCCCCTGTTGTTTCTTGTTAATACCTTCTGTTATTCAGAAGTTTACCGTGCCCTTTCTGCTTGTCCAGCCTCACCTCTCTGCTCTCTGAGCCCCAGCTTCATTGGTCTTTTGTCAGATTCTTCACGTGCCAAACTCATTCTTAGCAGAGGGTCTATGTGTCTGTTCTTCCCTGTGCCAGACAGTTTTTCTCTTGTGTCGTTTAATTCATATTCATCCCTGGAACTTCATTTATATGTCACTTTCTCAAGGAAGCTTTCCCTAACCTTCCATTTGCCTGAAGACAGGTTAGACTCCCCTTGCAATAATTAACAGTGATGAGACTAACCACAATGATAATAGCAAACGGATGATGTTTATTGTGTGCCGGGAGCCACTCTAAGCACTTGATATATACGGACTTGTTTTTGTTTTTTAGGTCTTCACAGCAACCCTCTGGGTTCGGTGGGTAACTAAGTAGAACCTATAGTCGTCCCCATTTTGTAGGTGGGGAGGCCGAAGGGCTGTCACATGACTTTGGCAGTAGAACTGGGATGTGCACGCGGGCGGTCAGGCCTCGGAGCCCGTGTTCTCACCTGCTGCGCCGAAGTGTAATGGTCGTTATGATTGTGTCATTTTGGTTAGTGTCCTCCTTTCTTGGTAGCCTCTCGCTTCCTTGAGTTCAGAGACCGCCCCTGTCTGGTTACATTTTGATTCTCCAGGGCCTAGAACAGAGTCTGGCGGTGAGTAGTCTGTGACACAACGGATCCGCCTGCCTTTCTACTGACTTGAGTAAATCGAGGCTTTTGACGTTGGGCGTCTTCAGTCTTCGTCCCTTCTCCTGCCACGCACTGAACCCCCTGGATCGAAAGAATAGGTGCTCCCATTTATTTCAGAATTTAATCCCTCTACGTTTACTCCCTCTATCCTAAAAGTGATATTTGCACTTTGGAATGAAGAAAAACTATTGTAAATGTCCATAAAGTGCATGCCCTCCATTTTTTCCCTCCCTCACCTTTCTCACTTTCCAGAGGTGTCAGCTGCCAGCCGGTGAAATGGCCGTCTTTTTCTGAACATGCACAAACTGTATGGTCACTTAAAATACACAAAAGGGAGTGTATGCAATATGCACACTGGTGTTTGTTTTAATATTAAAAATTAACTTACAGTATTGAACTGTAGTTTTGCAAGCAGTCACCATGGAGGGCAACTAGGTCAAGGGCATGCGGGGTCTCTCTGTATTCCTTTTTAAACTTGCATGCGACTCTCCAGTTATCTCAAAAAAAATTAAATAAGAAATTAGATTAGAGAAACCTTTCCACATCAGCATACTTCTCTCTTTCTTCCAAATGACCACATACAACTCCATTGTATAGATGTGCACCTTTCCGTTACCGATGGACTGTTCTTTCATTTTTTTTTTTTTTTTTTTGTTTAACATTTTAAAATTTATCTTTGAGAGAGACAGGGAGGGGCAGAGAGTGAGTGGGGGAGGGGCAGAGGGCGGGGGAGACACAGAATCTGAAGCAGCTTCAGGCTCTGAGCTGTTTTTTAGCCCAGAGCCCGAGGCGGGGCTCGAACTCACGAACTGCGAGATCATGCCCTGAGCCGAACTCGGCCGCTTAACGGACTGAGCCACCCACGGGCCCCCCATTTTTTTATTTTTACCAGCACTGCTGCAGGAGGAACGTTTGCATTCATAGCTTTATCCTTGCTTGGGTATATACGCACAGCCAAGTTGTAGAAAAGGAGAAGGGACCAAAGACGTGTGCATCTGAAATTTGGGTGAAAGTCGGCAGGCTGTTCCTGAACCAGTTTCTCCTTGCACCGGCAGCCAGGACAGAGCCTGTTCCCTGTGCGCTCGCCTGTACTGTCCTCATCCTGTTCGTCCACTTCTTTGCGGCTCGAGCAAAATTAATTAGTCCTTTTCCATTTACTGTCTCTCCTCTGTTGGCTCTCTCCTGTCTGCCCATCCTCTGACAAATCCTCCATCGATAAGACTTTCCTTAGCAGCTACGTGCCTGATTTGCGTTTACTTCTCCTTATGACAATCCTGAGACGCAGCTCCTGTCGTTAACCTCATTTTACAGATAAGGACACTGAGACACAGGGAAGTTAAGTGACTTGCCCAAGGTCACCCAGAGAGTGAGGGCTGGATAATGATGCGCTCAGTCTGACTGCAGAGTCTTTGCTCCTAACCGCCACCCCCTAAGAAGGGGTCGGGAAACGCCTGCCAGCTGCCCAAGTCTGTCCTGTGGCCCGTTTTCTGTATAACTCAGCTAACACGCTTATTACGTTTTTAAAGGTTGCTAAAAAAAGAAAAAAGAAAATATGGGACAGCGTGTGACCCATACGGCCTAGAGAAAAAGTTTACTGATCTTATGAACATTAAATGACATCATTCTTGTAAAAGTATTTAGCGTAGCGCTGCTATGTAGTAATAGCTTAAGAAATATTAGAGGCATCATTACTATTATTATCAGAGCCTCTCTTTTACCACTAAGCTTTACGTCCCCTCTTTCTCCTCTGCGGCTACTGCAAGCTTAGGGCTGGCCCAGACCCTTCCCTTAACTGGTCTGGGAAGGGTTTTCAGTGCCTTGCTGCTAATTCTGTTACCCAATTTGAAGTTGAGTTCTGTGTATCATTTGACACTAACTACCCTCTTCCTTTACCGATTTCCTTTACTTCTGTTTTCGAAGCAGGAATATCTTGTGTGTTTGCTTTTCTTCACTGGAGTACTATCATTAAAGAAAAGTTTATGTATTGACGGGCACGAGCTGGGGGTGGGGAGGGGGCTGAGAGGGAGAGGAGCCCAAGCAGGGTCCTCACTGTCGGCACAGAGCTGGGCGCGGGGCTCCATGCGGGGCTACACGTGGGGGCCGAACTCACGAACCGTGGGTCATGACCTGAGCTGCAGTCGAGAGTTGAACGCTTAGCCGACTGAGCCACCTGGGCGCCCTGGCACACTGCCACTTCTTAAACCCCTTTCCTCCTCTGCTTCTGCGCCTGGTTCGTAAGACATTGTATTCTGGATTCAGTCCTTGGCACGCCCTCCCTCCCTGCCTTCCGCCCCTCTTCTCTGCCCGCCCCTGAATCCCCAAGATCTGCACCGAGTGTGAGTCCATCATTTTCTGTCTGAGCGCCCTGAACGGTTTACTTCATTTCTTGGTTTCTTTTTCTGTAAGAACAAGAGTAGTGGGGGCCACCTTAGGATTGTGTGGATTAGATGAAACCACGTTATGTAAAACATCAGGCAGTGTTTACAGCAAGGGCTTAATAAATAGCGCAGGAGGAGCAGTAACCGTAGCACACTGGTGGTGCTGCTGTAAGCCCACGGCTGGCACTCCCCCTTCCCTCGAGCCCGTGCATTCAGTGGCCTGCTACAGACCCACATTGGATACTTCTCCAGATGCGGTAAACTTTATCTGAGTTTAAATCTTTCTCTGGCTTCAATACTTAGTGACTGTGGCCTCAAATAAATCACTTATTTTCTTCCAGTCTCAGTTTTTCCGTTTTTGAAAGGGTAATAGTAATAGAACTTATCTTATTAACATTGAATGAGATTGTTCTTGCACAAGTATTTAGCAAAGCGCTGGTACATAATAATAGCCAAAGAAATACTAGAGACACCTGGCTGGCTCAGTTGGTAGAGCATGAGACTCTTGATCCTGGGGTCATGAGTTCGAGCCCCACATCAGGGCTAGAGTTTACTTAAAAAAAAAAAAAAAAAGAAAAAGAAATACTAGAGCCATTGTTACTATTATCTGTGTTATTGTTATTCCCCTTTAAATCTGATCTTCCTCTTGCTCAGAACGAGAGAGCCTCAGCTTTTCCCGTCTGCCTTCTCTTCCGGGTCCTCCACAGGCAATTAGTCACCAAGTACTGTTGATTCTACTTCAGAAGCATCTGCTCACATTCATCCACTCCTTATCGTTTCCTGACAGAGTTATTGTGTAACCTCCTAATTGGTCTCCTGGCCTCTGGGCCACCTTCCACCTTTCATCCAGGTTTATCTTTACTGAGCGCAGATCTGCTCACATCACTCAGTGGTTAAGGCCTTAGGCCCCTCTTAGCTGAAGCAGAAAGGCTGCAAGGCCCGTAACACCTCGGTCTTCATGGCCTCATCTCTTGTTCCCGGAGCCGGGGAGTCCTCCAGGAGGAGATTGTGCTCTGACCGTTCTTGGACTGCACCGTGCACCCTCAAATCTCATCCCGCCCGTTATGGCTCCTCCCTCATTCCTGTTGCTCCGAGTGCTGTTGCCCCTCCCCCTTCCTGCAAATAAACAACCCTCCTCCCCAGACGCCTTGTGCTTCCCGTGAATGCTTGGTTGCCCTTCAGCGGTGGGTCTCGAAGATGCCATCTGCTGTCTTCTGCTCTCTCTGGCCCGAACTGCCCTTCTAGGCAACAGTGATGAGTCCTTCATCAAGGGGCGGTGTGGTGGGCTGGGTAGCTCCATCCCTGTGTTACAGGAGCCAGGCTGGCTCGGTTGATGATGTGGCTGCAGAGAGCTGAGACAGCGCTCAGCCTATCCGGGCCTTGGGTTCCCAATCTATAAAAAAAAAGGCTACTATTAGTCTTGTTGTCAGGATGGGGAATTCATACAGGAAAAGTGCTCTGGACAGGGCCTGTACGTTTAAGTACTTCATAAATATTGGCTGTTATATTGTTGTCATCGCGGAGTGTCTCTTCCCCGCCTCCGTGATGGCGTTAACTGCGCTGTATCACATGGACTCTCTCACGTGTGCTTCCCAGCGGACCGCTGCTCTCTGAGGGCACGACTGGGCCGTCGTCTGTGTGACTGGCACCCAGGCCACAGCGGGCCCTGAGCAGACAATCAGTTGTGCGGTTTGCTCAGTGATAACAAACCCCCGGACCCTCCTGCACTGCAGGTCAGGACCTCACGTCTCCTGGAAGTGACTGCTCTCTGAGGGCGTTGGAGCCACGGAACCGCCTGCTCAGGGCCGCAGCGGGCCGTCAGCCAGAAAGAAGCTTACCGTGGCAGTGACGCTTCCTGCTGAAGACGGGCAGAGCGGGGCTGATAGCGCGTGGTCCTGGGAGGAAGTTTCTCCCCAAGTGCAAGAGGGCCCCTCATGTCATTTGCTTAAAGGGACACAGTCCAAGGCTAGAAAGTCTGCTTGTTATCAGCCTGTTTGGTGTGGGTTTTTTTTTTTTTTTTTTGGATATGAGTAGAGCTGTTTCTGTCTTTAACTTTGTTCTTATAAACCTGCTGAAGGCTGAAATGTTAGAACTTTTCCCTTTTAGTGATTCAGAGAAGAGATTTCTTTATTGTAAGCATGGTCTCAGAATGAATGCCAGATATGGAATCTTTTATTAAAAATTGTAATCTTTATTTATTTAAAAAATTTTTTTTAAATGTTTATTTATTTTTGAGACACAGAGAAAGACAGAGCACAAGCAGGGGAGGGGCACAGAGAGAGAGGGAGACACAGAATCGGAAGCAGGCTCCAGGCTCCGAGCTGTCAGCAGAGCCCGATGTGGGGCTCGAACCCACGAACCGTGAGATCATGGCCTGAGCTGGAGTCGGACGCTCAACCGACTGAGCCATCCAGGTGCTCCAAATGTTTATTTATTTTTAAGAGAGAGAGAGAAAGAAAGAGAGAAAGAGAAAATAAGTGTGGGTAGGGAAGGGGCAGAGAGAGAGGGAGACACAGAATCCAAAGCAGGCTCAGTGCTGTCAGGACAGAGCCCAGCGTGTGGCTCAAACTCGTGAACTGGGAGATCATGACCTGAGCCGAAGTTCGATGCTTAACTAACTGAGCCACCCAGGTGCCCCAGGTCTCCTTTTTAAAAAAACATTGTTTTTCTCTGAGAGAGTGTGCGTGAGAGAGTGTCTGAGGGGCGGAGAGAGAGGGAGGCAGAGTATCTGAAGCTGGCTCTGCAGTGACAGCACAGAGCCCCATGCGAGGCTTGAACCCCCAAACCGTGAGATCACGACCCGAGCTGAAGTCGGACGCTCAGCTGACTGAGCCGCCCAGGCGCCCCAGCTATGGAATCTTTGTGGAGCATCAAGTCACGAAGCTCCAGGTGGTCCGGTCCCACTGCCAAGCCCTAGCTCGGGCCGCGCCTGGGCGTCTGTAATGCTGACTGATCTTTCTGCCTTTAGGCTCTTGCCTCCGGTCTGTCCCCACCGCGGCTGCCATATTAATTTGGCAAAAGCTCTGCTGTTATTTCTCTCCCGCATTATAAAAAATCCTCCAAGAGCCTCTCATTGCATACCCGCTAAGTTCCAATCTGTGGCTTGACTTTCCGGATGCTGTACGGTCTGACTCCTGTCACCTTTGCTGCCTTCTCTTCCACTGTACCCTGGAATGAACTTTGTGGCTTATCTGGGCTAGTGGTGATTCCTGTGACGTGAATTGCGTTTTCCTTTTTTATCCTACTTGGAGTAGTTTCTGTTCCATTCTCTTCCATGTTCCCTTTGAAATCTTGCCTCTCTTTTAAGATCTGTATTTTAAAAACTTTTTAAGCAGTTACAGACTCACGGGAAATTGTAGAACAGCACAGAGTGTTCCGTGTTCCTTTCCCCCAGCTTACCCCAGTGATGAGGCCTTGCGTACTTGTACTGTAAGAACCGTTTTAAAACTCCATTTTGAGTAATATTGTCAGTGGTAGGGAACAAAAAAACCTGTTCGTTCCTTTGTTTTAAAGGCTGGTTTGGATTTGTGGAAGGACTCATGTCTGTAAAATAAATTAGGTGGGTGATTAAACTGGGTAGTTTGGTGTCCGATCCTTAAAAGGAAAAGGGCATGGCCGTATGGTATCAGAAGACTGATTTTATCTGCCTTTATGAACTGGCCTTGGAAGTAATTTCGAAAGAGAAATTTCCAAAAGTAGAATGGGTATATAATCGTAGTATTCACTTACAGGATGTGAACATTGTCCTGTGTTGGTCGAGCTAGTTTCAGTATTTTATAGCCGGCCATTTATATTCTCTTTTAATGCTCATGTTCGTCCTAGAGATTATGTTTTTATAAAACGGGCTCGTTGTTGAAACGCACATTGGGATGTGAAATGAAGAAGTTTATTTTCCTCATATGCTCATTTTTTAAAGGAAGGCAGAAGGTTTGTAAAGGAAGATATTTTGGAAGATAAAACCTGTTTTCCAAGTTGGAACCCTCATACGTTGCTTGTCGGAACATAAAATGGCCACTTTGGAAAAACAGTTTGGCAGTTCCTCCAAAAGTGAAACACAGAGTTACCATATGACCCAGCTATTCTACACCTAGGTATATGCCCAAGAAATCAAAAACATATGTTCACACAAAAACACGTGTACAAACGTTCACAGCAGAATTATTCATGGTAGTCAAAAAGTAGAAACAACCTCAATGCTTATCAGCTGATGAATGGATACACAGACTGTGGATTTCTGTACAGTGGAGTATATTTCCGCCATAAAAAGGAGTCAAGTGCTGATAATGCAGCAGCGCGGGTGAACCTGGAAAACCTCATGCCGAGTGAAAGAAGCCAGATACAAAGGGTCACATATTGTATGATTCCATTTAGCTTTGGGAATCGGCAAACTATCGGGACAGAAAGTGGGTTCGTGGTTGCCAGGAGCTGCAGGGGATTAAGAGGGGAGGGAAGGGAGGAGAGGGACTGCTAACGGGTATGGTGTTTCTTTTTGGGGTGATGAAAATATTCTGGAATTAGACGGTGGTGATGATGGCACAGTCTTGTGAATACACTAAGAACCATCGAATTGTACATTTTAAACGGGTGAATTTTATGGTACGTGAATCACATTTCACAAATGTTTATTCTCCTCCAGTATCGTGTTGTGGTCTGGAGCGGTACCTGTTTGCCTGGTGTGGTGGAACTTGCATGTGGGGTTTCCTGTGTTCTGAGCTCCAAGTGAGGCGAGAGATTCTCGGGAAAAGAGCGTAACTTTGTTAGACTTAGGACTGGTAACTGCTCAGTGCCCTATGACCCTAGTGGGCAGAGTAGAGGTAGAAGCAGATCAGATAAGGATGGAATTCACTTCTCTTCGATTCCACACAGAGGAATCTAGAAGTATTTTAAACAAAGCAGGTTCTGACCTATTAAATTTGATTGGCTGAAGTTCTTGCCATTCCGTCGTGGATGCGAACCTCACAGATCTTTTTCGTAGATATTGGGAGAGAGAAGTGTTGTCTCATTAATGAATTATAAGGAAAGTTTCAATAGGCTTTTTTACCTGTAGAATTAAAGGTAGTTTGATTAATTTTTAAAAGGTAAATTCAATTTGGTTTTTCATCTAGGTCTCAAATACTACTTTCACCAGTGCCATACTCACCTTTGCCGTATTTGCATAAAAAAACCTTTTGGTTTTTTTCCTCAAATTAACCTGTATGTTTGTGGTGTAAGAGGCATAACATATGTAGAAACGGACACCAGGATAAGCCGGTAGCTGTGCCGAGCCATTATTCTTTGGCAGACTGAGCATATGTGTGTTTTAAAAGTAAATCATGCTGCCATCTCTGAATAAGACTTTAATCTCACTTAAATAAAGGTATGACGGGGTGCCTGGGTGGCTCAGTCGGTTAAGTGTCCGACGTCGGCCCAGGTCATGATCTCACGGTTCGTGGGTTCAAGCCCTCCACTGGGCTCTGTGCTGACAGCTCAGAGCCTAGAGCTTGGAGCCTGCTTCCGACTCTGCGTCTCCCTCTCTCTCTGCCCTGTCCCTGCTCGCGCTCTGTCTCTCTCTCTCAAAAATAAACAAACATTAAAAAAATAAAAAAACAAGGCATGACACGGGGGGGGGGGGGGGAGAAAGTAATTTGTCTAACAGTAGGTAACATCCACCGAGTCTTACTGTCTGCCAGGCATTGTTGTCAGTGTCTTGCATTCTTCATCTCCCCGAATCCTCACGGCCAACTTAATCACTTGACTTAAAAAAAAAAACGAAGAAAATCCATACAACATAGATGTTCTTAATGACTGACATTTTTTCTTTTTTTTTCCCCTCCCACTCCCTGATTATTTTTCCTTAAACTATTTTAATGCAACAAACATTTATTGAGTTCCAATAAATGAACCGAGCTGTGTGCTTTAGAGTACTGGCCTTCAAACTGCACTGCCTATCAAGAGGTCTGGAGGCTGATAGTTGTGAGAGAATCAATTTCCTGGTTCTCAACATTCACTTAGGCTCTTTCTTGAAATTGATCTGTCTGAAGTCAACACCCACATCATCTTCCTTCTTTCCTACCCTCCCTTTAGTGTGGCCCTTCTTTCGGTTGACAAAACAAAAAGCCCTACTTTCCTTTCATCTTGAATCTCACCATTGTATGTTTCTTTGAGGTATAAAATCCTCCAGGGTTCCAGCAAAGGGATTGTGCGAACACTGGCATCTAGTGTGAAGCTTCCTTTATCCAGGTGTATACCCTCTTTCGTATGTCTTATTAAGACTTGCAACTCCAAAAAGGGGAGTTACTTTTTATGTTTTTATGTTTACTTATCGGAATTTGTAGTGTATTTGCATTGTTTTCATCAATTGTATACTATAAATAACACTGACAGAAAGCCAATCTAAAGGAAATACTCTAAATATCAAATTAAAAATAATTAATATGCATATTTTCGTTACAGGATTCCTAAGTACTATAAAAGAAATTATGTTAAAAATATGGTGGAAGAAAAATAGAAACATAATTCAGGGAGAAAAAAGTAATACCACGTTTCATATAAGAAAGGAAGATGCTGTTTTTATAGTTTTAAAATGGAGGATGGTGGGTATCCGATTGCTCAGGTGTTTAGATTTTATTGGGTGCATTTAAATTTTTTTATTAAAAAAGTTTTTTTTGACAGAGAGAGAATGGGTGTGAGCAGGGGAGGGGCGGGGAGGGCAGGGAGAGAGGGAGAGAGAAAAATCTCAAGCAGGCTCTTGTCATGGCCCAGCACAGAGCCTGACACGGGGTTCAGTCTCACAGCCATGAGATCATGACCTGAGCTGAAATCAAGAGTCGGATGCTTAACTGAGCCACCCAGGCGTCCTAATTTCATTGGATGCATTTAGTGACATAACTGTTTTATTTTTTAGATCTCAGTTTCAGGTCGGCATATATTCATCTAGAAGGGAGAGTGCAGCCTCTGTAATGATTTAAAGTTTTAGTGAAGAATTTTATATACCAACTTAAACAATATTCAGGGAAGTACTCCCCCCGCCCCCAGTTTGGTTTTAGGGGGTGTTTGAGCAGAACTTTTTGAAGAATAGTACTCCGCAGGATAGAGATCCAGAAGAAGCCATTTCTGCTGTCAAGTGGCATCATAGTTGAGTGATGGAGTGGGGACATACACACGTAATTTGGATTAAATAAAGCCTCTATTGGGTCATATTTTGCTGCTTATTTAACACGGGCATTGTGCCTCAGCATTGCATCATGCTTATTAAAACGACCTTTGGATGGTGATTTAGCTCATATGTGCTCCGTTTCCACATAGGCTATTGTGTAGAACAGAGAGGAATTGTTTCTTTCAAAAGACAGAGGAGTAGGACCAGTGCCTGCTGCACTTAGCGCTGATGAATAGTAGGGCTTTCTGTTGTTGGGTTCCTGTGCTCATGAAGAACATGGGACTGGGAATCGGGAGGCCCTGGTTGTTGTCCTGACTCACCACGGGCCATGTGACCTTGACCAACTCACTCAACACGTTTGAACTCCAGTTTCCTCGTATGAAAAACGTTTAAACTGGGTGGGCTTATGGCTCCAAAATTTAGAAACCGTCCGTTGATTTTATGTGTTTTTACATAGCGCGTTAGTTTTAGAAGTGCTGGCTGTAGCAAACTTTAAGAAAGAGCTGACAAAATAATGCAGCGGATTACTTGCTCATTGTAAGTAATGTTGTGGAGAAGACTAGGGACTTTACTACTCAGTAGTTACCAGAAATGTGAAGACAGCCTGTGGATAGCCCGCCAGAAGTGTAGGGGGTCTCACCACTGGCCTTCGTATTTAACATTTTAAACAGGGAGGATTTTCCTGCCTTTTTGAGAATTAGAACAAATCCGACATGGGATTAGTAACCGAGAATCCCAATTTTAGCTTCATGCCAGGGCCTTTAGTGAAAGTCGAATTTTTGTACTGTTCTAGCAGAATGTTAAACTGGACTATGGATTACAGACGGCTCCAGGCTCTGCTCTGTACGGGTCAGAGGTGTAAACCAGTAGAGCGATAACCGTTCGCTCTGGTCATGGATGGGGCCTCCTGGCTTCTTTACGGAGCTGACGTGAGACTCTCTGGAACCGTTCCACTCGAAAGGCTTTCCTGGGGGCTTAGGGGGCTTACATTCTGAAACCGATACTCTTGTAGTACGAGAATAACCACGAACGGATGTGGAATTAGGAGGCGATGGAGGGGAGATGCCATGTGCAGCTTTCCTTCTCGAAAGTCCCTTGGCTGGTGAACAGAGATTCTTCCTGTCAGTAAGCAGATATTTGGTTATATATTGACAGATCCTCTCCAAACAACTTTTAGAATAGAGGACTCTGTTTCTGTTTTGTGCCTTTGGAGGCTAAGAAGGATACTGAAGTGTGCCGAATCGGCTGGTTGGACATACACAAATATTCTCTGTTGACGTTCTGTCTGTAGTCTTCGTTCTGTTTGTTCTTGAACCTGACTCCGTTGTTTGCGGCCGAGAGGGATAACTGAATCAGTGCTTAATGGCTGATTTGCAGGTGTTACTATCTTTATTTATTATTCTCAATATTAGATAGTTTGGTTTGCTTTGTTTAGGTGCAGATTTAGATTGGACCCTAAATTTTTTAACTTTTTTTTTTTTTTTGGCAGTACAAAATGTGGGGTGGAGAGGCAGGTCTGTCCTTAAAGTGACCAGTCCTGTGCCTTTTGATGCTGAAGAGGGAAACACTGCTTCCTGGTAGAGTTTATTTTGTTTGTAGCATCAGATCTCTAAGTCAGCAGTTTACTTTTTGTCTAGTAGTACGTCTTGGCTTGTCTGAATGAGTCATAATTAAACCATAGTCACTGGGACTCATACTCTTGTCTAAACAGGAATTTCAGTACAGAGATGCTATGCCTTGCCTTGTGTAGAACAAGCGTAGTACAGGTCTGCTGTGATCGCTGAGATAGGTTTTTATAAATACTGACCTCCTTCGGAAGAACTTTAATAGGTGTCTTTACCACCTACCAAAACAACAACAACGAAAAAGAGTAGAAAGTGAAAATGAACAGAGAAGTATGTAAAAATAATGGTTCCTACAATTGAATGCTGAAAGTCTCTTGCATCTCCTTGAGTTTTTGTATTACACAAAAATGAAATGATTATTTTGTTTTCCTTGAAAAGATTCAAGGAATCAAACAGTTTTAAAATCAGTTTTGGCATTCCTTTGTTCATTGACAAAAACACTGTCAGGAGCACCCTCAGGGCACGTGGCTTCTGGTCCACGTCTGTAATCGATATTGCTGAGGTTTGCCGTGGTCATTTGACATAAGTATTTTATTGAGCGAGAATGGCACCAGGACAGTAGCCTTAAAGCCAGGAAACATGAATTAAGGATACAGATGTGAATAAAACATCATGTGTACAGCGTCTGGTTCCACGAAGGATTTGAAGTGGCTGACCGGAAGTAAATGTAATAATCCTATAAATTATAACTAAAGTTCAAAACCAGGGAACACGAGAAACTAGACATGCAGGCCAGGGTGTGGCGGCCAGGAGGCAGCCCCGGGCCCGGTGGCCGAGCCGCTCAGCTGGATGTTCGTCCTCCCGGTGACCTGCTGCCCAAGCTGCCCTGTTGCGTTCCAGCCATGTTAGGGCGTGGCTGACAGACGGAGCCGGATTATGAAGAGTGCGGGGGTCTTTTGGGAACTCCCACGAAAGTGTCATCTGGAGTTGGTTTTGTGAGTGGTAGTACTTTTGTTGGGTAGTGTTATATGAGCTGAGTATCACATGGATTTCAGGATTATTTTTAAATTTTATTGAAACCTCACTGTGGTGTATCTGTTGGGAGGGGTGGAGGGAGACAGTCTAGGTATCTGGCTGAGGAGCAGAGGACTGAGATTTCACTTTTATATGGTAACAGGTTTAAAAAAATGTTTTTAACGTTTATGTATTTTTAAGAGAGAGAGAAGCAGTGCAAGCAGGGAAGGGGCAGAGAGAGAGAGAGAGGGGGACACAGAATCCCAAGCAAGCAGACTCCACTCTCTGAGCTGTCAGCACAGAGCCCGATGCGGGGCTCGAACTCCTGAGCTGTGAGATCATGACCTGAGCGGAAGTGGGAAGCTTAACCAACTGAACCACTCAGGCGCCCCTGTATGGTAATAGTTTTTGTTTACATGATAAATGCGGATTTAATGTTGAGATGGAAAAAGTAGAAGTGAATTGCAGTTTGAAAATTGTTTCTCTTTCTAGTTTTCTTCTGGTTATTAAATGTTCTCTTTCCTTAGTCTCTAGAGTGGCTTCACGGCATCTTGGTGGGACTAGAGCAGGGTGTGATTTTTGCTGAATCAGAAACCTCTGTGTTTCTCCAGTTGCGCAGGTTAGGGAAGCCGATCAAGTACGTCGTTTGTAATATGAACATAGAGGGTGTTTGGGGGCTCTTGTGGACGTGTCGTGGTTTTAAAAGGGAAAAAATACACTGTTCGGAGGGGCTGTACAAACACACCTTCACGACGTAGCTTTAGATTTTATTGCTTCAACAAATACGATGGTTGCACAATACGTACGTCATCTTCCAGTGTGGTAGCTAACGAGATACACAACTCTATAATTACACCGAAAGTTGTTTTCCTTATAGAATTTGGCGGCTACTAAGTAAACAGTTTTTTTTACTTATCTTCATTAGCTTAGTTATATGCCATTGCTGGAGGAGTCTTCTGTCTTCGTGTCGTTGCACTCCACGTGTTTAGTTGAACAGAGAAAGGTATTAATTATTTTCAAAGAGGGCTTACTCTTAGAGCATTTTAGTCCATCGGTTGTCCTTAATTAGGATCGGTACTCATATTTTAGGTGAAATCCCACTCAAAGAAATCACGATGAAGTACTTACTGAAAATATTCAGGTAGCCAGTATGGAAGAAAGCCTTTTAGAACGTAAAATAATTCAAGGCTGTTTTAGAGTTTATCCTCATCGTTTTTATCCTTCCTTACTCGGCGTTAACCGTACAAAGGTTCCTGATTGTGGGACTGATATTTTGGCGAGGGTCTGTGTTGTGTCTCAAGTGCTTTTGATGCGGGTTCTCACTGAAAAACCAGACACGCGTAGACGCGCAGCAAGGACACCCTCCAGCCTTCTGGGTTCCTTTTTTAACTCGTAAGTTAACGAACCATCTGTGTTTCTTTTTTAACTCCTAAGTTGTGTTTGCCAGTGTACTTCACATTTCAGCCAATAGAATCTAAAGAATGCGAACGGGAGCAGATAGAACCTGTCTGGAAATAGGTTTTACTTTCAGGGGATTAGAAGAGACTGTCGAGAGTGCGGTGGGCTTACTGGGAGGAGGGCTTCGGGGGCCTGGCCGTATCTACACTGTGTTCCTTACTAGCAGTAGAGCGTATTTTCCGCTCATCGTGAGAGTCCACAGGTGCAAGATAGTGACTTGAACACGGAGCCGGGAGAGAGAGAGAGGACACAGGCAGGGAAAGTGGGCCCGCAAGGAGAAAAGCGCGTCTGGATGGAAGAGTAGAGAACGGGGCATTAGACAAAGATGGAGAAGACTTGGAAAAAAGAGTGAGAATAAACAGGCTCTTCCCGTCGTCTTTTTTGGATTAGGAAAGGAAAATACATTTGTAATTCTCAGGCCATTTGGGGCAAGGGAATTAAATGTTAATTCAAGTTGTGTTGCGGTCAGAGTACAGTCTTAAAACTTCTGTTGATCTCACGGTAGAAAACAAAATACGGTATTCACTCTCGGTACTCCTCGACTGGGTGTTTTCTTTTTGTTTTCGTTTTTTCTTTTCTTTTTTCATTTTGCCCCTTTCGATCAAACAAAACAAGGGAGACTTCCAGAGTAGCGTGGGTTCTTGGCAGAGTCTTTCTGAAAAACGATCATAGGGCTATGAGGTATCTCCTCTGTCCTCGTGTGAGATCATGCGCCATCTCTTCGTGTATTTTAGTATTAAAGTTTCCCAGAATGAGTTCTATAGGACACTAGTGCCCCTTAATGGTTAGCTCTACGTTCTGGGAGGAAAAGGACCATTAAGTAAGTTCGGGAACTGACAGGATTCCAAAACAAAAAACAAAACGGTGAACAAAATTAGTTTCTTTAGATGTCTGTACAACATCTGAGCTCTTAAAATACACGCGTGCTGGGGCGCCTGGGGGGCTCAGTCGGTTAAGCGTCCGACTTCGGCTCAAGCCATGATCTCACGGTTCGTGGGTTCGAGCCCCGCGTCGGGCTCTGTGCTGACAGCTCAGAGCCTGAAGCCTGTCTTCAGATTCTGTGTCTCCCTCTCTCTCTGACCCACCCCTGCTCATGCTGTCTCTCTCTCTCTCTCTCAAAAATAAATTTAAAAAAAAAACATTAAAAAATAAAAAATAAAATAAAAAGAATTAAAGAAAATACACGTGTGCTTGTGGATTCCCTGAAAAAATAAATGGGGGTGGAGCACGTAGCTTTTCTCAAATTTAGTTGCCCACCATACGGTTTGAGAGAAACTGGTATATCTGGGTTAGTCATCTGTAAGCCTGGCTCTAAGAACTCTGACTTGCTTTGCTGTTTTTTCCCCTGACTTTACCTTTCTTCCCCACCCCCTCCCAAACTGGGGGGATTCTCTGCTTTCTCACTTCTGTGTGTGTATTTCAGTTGGGGGAGCTGTTAATACTAGTTTACACTGATCTAGCCACGTGATAAGTTCTAGCCGACTAAGGCCAGTGAGCAGCGTTCCGGCGGGTCGTGGGAGTGCTCGAGGTGCGTGAGTGGAGGGACGCAGGATGCTGTGTGTGGTCACAAAGGTTCATTGCCGCGCTGGAAACCGCTGCCTGCCTTGTTGAGGGAATCATGGGGGGTCCAGGCCTTGGAGCCCTGTCGGGTCTCTGAAGACCTGGGCAGGAGTTGCAGCTTCCTCCCGTCTTAGCCGTTTGGGCAAAAGCTTCTTAACTGTCCCGTACCTGTTCTCCCCTCGCTACAACAACACTGTGTTTCAATCCTCGTGTCTCTCTGAGGATTAAGTTAAGTCGTCACGGGAAGCACTTAGCATAGTGCCCAGGACGTAGCAAGGGCTCAGCAAATGTTACTTGACGTAAGCTCAGTAATCCAACACGCGGTTTATTCTGTTTCATGGCAAGTACGTGAGCACTGGATTGGGAGCTCAACGCACTAGGTTCCAACATTCTCATTCAGTCCGTTCGCTTCCTGTAGGTGAGGTTGGCTGTGTTACCAGCCTGTGGCTCCAGTCACCGATCAGGGATGTGCAGTGCTTTATTTCTGCGAGTTCATTTTGGCGAGAGAGTGCGCGCACGTGCGTCCAGGGGAGCGGTAGGAGGAGAGAGAGACCCGCATGGTGTCGGCGCAGAGCACACGGGGCTCCAGCTCACCAACTGAGAGATCCCAGCCTGAGCCGCAGCCCCACGCTTGCCCGCCGGAGCCCCGCAGGCGCCCCTTCCGCCTCTTCTGATACATGAAAACATCTCACGCTTTATCGCCTTTGTAGTATTTTGGAATAATTACAAAACTGCTTTCTTTTTTTTAAGCGAAAGTATTATCTTTAAATAAAAAGCGATCCGATAAAACTGTTCCAGGAGGAGAAGAGAAAACGTGTGTGTTTCGGAGAGGCCGTAGGAATTGTGTGCGTCACACCCCGTACGCGCTGCAGACATCGTCCGTTAACAGCCGGGCTGTCACGAACGGAGTCTGTCCAGGGTGTCTGTCTGTCAGATGAGGTGGTTAGTTTTGCTGCTGCTTTTGAACTGTGCCCTCATGAGGCGGGTTCCTGCGCTGAGATCCCTGCAGTGTCCGCGGGGAGAGCGGAGGGAGACGATTCTGATCTGCGAGGCCTGGGTGAGCGCGGCGAATGCGTGAATTTCCAAGAATTTCAGCCCTGAGTCATCTGTAGGAAAGACGTGCGAGATTATTAGCAGACGTAAAAGGAGTGGGGAGTCACTGCGAATAAATAACGTATTCCAGACTGGAGCCAGGGGTGCGTTGATTTGGGAATGAACTACGAAAGTTGGTGTTCTGTGAAGTTTTCTTTGTTTGGTCGTGTGGGTTCAGAGGAGGCTGAGAAAACAGGAAGGTTGTGTTTGGGAGGGGAGAAAGTTGGCTTCCGGCCAAGACGGGTCAATAATCTCATAGGAAACATCCCTGGACAGGATGTTTCTGCTTTTACAAATGCTGTCTGATATGTAAATTCACAGATCTGGTACAAATTATTCTGGCTCAGGTTTCTGTTTTCTTTTGATTCAGAATTAAGACCAAATAGACCTCTACCTCAGAACACACAACAAAACAGAGAAATCGTGAAACTTTTCAGAGCTTCTCAGTGGTACGACTTCGGGATGCATCCAGCATTCGAGAAAAGCCGTGAGAGAAGAGGGAAGGTGTTTGGCACAGGAATCAGCTTGTTCCGTGCGTGGCAAGGAGGCCAGCCAGGCAGCATTTGAATTCCTGGCTCCGTGGTGCTTCTCTTGCTTTTTGTGCTTGTGTTTTGTTTTGTTTGTTTGTTTTTCTCCTGCTGGATTGTCATCTTTTTTACAGTTTCTGCCTTGGAAGATGTCTCTTTATCTGGTGACACAGGAGGCGAATTCAAAGCAAGCAGTTGAGTTGTTTAACCAGAACTTGCATTTGCAGCTGGTCCTAAGCTGAGCCATTGACGTTTTGTTTTCCCAGGTTAGGTCTTGGCGCTTGCTTGCTTGCTTCTTTGGGAGTGACAGGAACCTTTTTATTCATATTAGTAGCTAGATGCTGATGAAAGCGGTCGGACCCATGTCGTCCTTCCAGTGTCCCCTCCTTCAACAGATTCAGGACTGTGCACACCGGAGCACAGCTGTGGGGCCCCAGTGCCCTTCCTTGCCCCTCTGTCGCCCATCCCCAAGTGCTCAGCGTCCCATCCCCAAGTGCTCAGCGTCCCTCAGATGCTTCCCAGCCTTTGGGAAGCTTTCTCAGCTTATTCTGGCTCCGGTGACCATTCCCTCCTTTGAACTCAGCCTAATTGTCTCTGAGTCACATGCTGGGTAATCTTGTTTTGCTTTGTGGTATCTCTTGTAGGTGACTTTTATTGTCAGTGTCAAGCTGCTGGAGGATGAAGGCTGTTGTTAATTTATCATTCCCTATACATTTGACACCGACTCTTGTTTTTTTTTTCCCCCCTCGATTTACCTTGGGAAGTTTTCTTGCCTCTCAGATGGCAAGAAGATCCTTTAGAACATTTCACAAAAACAATCTTTTCAGGCCATGCTGTGTTTGCCTGTGGCCTTCCTAACAGACACAGCTAAGATTTTGCGCAAAGACCAGGTACCACAGGCTTCCTAGATTAATACAACTTTGAGTAGTGTTTTGGATAGAAATAACAGAATCCTTTTAATTTTCACTGCCAAATATTGTAAAGACGGAAACAAATGATGTACAGAACTTAGCTTTGGGGGCAGGTGAACAGGCTCACCTTTAAAACTAAGATCTTGCATGACTGGTAAATACCGTATAAAACACATTCTAATTTTGCTGCAGCCACTCTGTAACTTTAGAGTTGAGTGACTTGATTGACACGGTGTTCACAGTTGCCTTTAAACGATTTCTTTCTTAATGAACCAGGGGCTTCAAATTTAAAAGGACTTTGCATATTTTTATATAATAGCCCAACTTTCATCAGAGTTATTTTATGTTTTCCATGGCCCTGATAATTAGGGAAAGGCCTAATTATTTTGTAAGCGAGTCATTTAATATATTTTACACAGTGATGGGGCTTGATGGCCTTTAACAATAATTCTGGAGGAACTGGTGATACCTTAATGCAAGTTCGACCTGTGATGGAATAATGACAATAATAATGTCAGTTTGAGGGGGAAAAGTCTAAAATTCTACTTAGAAGGAGCTGCTCTGAGCTATTGAGAGGATATATTTAGATTTTATTTTTTCCTCTAATACATTGTGGGGAAAGATACAAACCTTTGGGTTATTTCCTAAAATATTTCCCACGATGATTATTACTATGTCAGATTTTAAGGCTTCTTTCTTCAGGAGCTCTGATTAATCTACACGTATAGTTGACATGCGGACCTTTCTTTAAGTAGAATCAGAGTGGGCATCCAAAGCTCTGTATGAGTCTGTTAAACAACAAAAATTCAACCAAGTAACTTTTTAAGATCAAATTGGCTCGATTGGATGATTCACGAATCAAGTAGCATCCCATCTAGCCAGTAGAAAGAAACTCGTAAGGAGCTGTACAAAATGGAAGGCTCTTATAGGCAGAAGGGGCAGGGATAAGGAAAGAGCAGATTGCCTCATCTTCCTTTGGGCTATGGAAAGGGTCTATGTGGCAGATTACCTCATTGGTGCTGATCAGGAAAATTCCAGACTGATCGGACTGATGGATTCTTGGGGAAGGTTGAACTTGCAATTAGATTAGGTATTAAGTGTTGGTTTGGTGACCTGGGCTTAGCACAAGTGACTACATTTGCGGTCTGTTGTTTCTTTTTTTCTTTCTTTCTTTTTTTTTTTTTAATGTTTGTTTATTTTTGAGAGAGAGAGAGAGAGAGAGAGAGAGGACAGAGTATGCGTGGGGGAGGGGCAGAGAGAGAGGGAGACACAGACTCCGAAGCAGGCTCCAGGCCAGAGCTGTCAGCACAGAGCCCGACGCGGGGCTTGAACCCACGAACTGTGAGAACATGACCTGAGCCGAAGTCGGACGCTCAACTGACTGAGCCCCCCAGGCGCCCCTGTTGTTTCTTTTTAACAAACGGATGAGCCCCTGAACTACCCCCACAGCACCCATATTTGCACACTTCCTTTTGTTAAGACGTTTTTCTGACGACCTTTTGCGATATAGCTCCACACCACAGTATCTCAACTCCAGGAAAACACAACTTCCATATTCTTCGTATTATTAGAGAAACAATCTATTAGTTACAGTGTTAATTTTAGAAATTTTATTTCAGATTTCTATCTTGTCCAAAACCAATGGGTCTTGAATTTTAGGGAAGGCATATGCTAAGCATGGGGTTATGGAAAATGATTTCTTTTTCTTTAATTAAAAACATTTAATTGTGGTAAAATACACATAGCATTGTTTAAATAAAAAAAATTTAATGTTTATTTATTTTGAGAGTGCGTGTGTGCAAGTGGGGAGGGGCAGAGAGAGAGAGAGAGAGAGAGAGAAGGGGGGGGGAGAGAGAGAGAAAGAGAGAGAGAGAGAGAGAGAGAGAGATCCAAGCAGGCTCTGTGTCCTCAGCACAGAGCCCAATGTGGGGCTTGATCTCACATGAAATCAAGAGTTGGACGCTTAACTGACTGAGCCACCCAGGTGCCCCAGCATTGTTGTAATTTTTATTTTTGCAATTTTTCATGTTCTCTCCTTGAAATAACTCTCTAGTTTCTGAGCTTCATACACCTTCCTCCCTGAGATTATTTTATTATTCATAGAGAAGAGAAGAATTCATTATCCTTTTTTCCCCCAAAATGCTTTGTGAAAGATTTTTATTCTCGAAAACAAGTTCCCTGTGAAACATCCAGTTTTTAGCTTAGGTGGAGTAGCACTGTCATCTGAATTAGATATTTTGAAAATTGAGGGTAAGACTGCTTCTGATTTGGTTGGTTTCTGAAGTAACCGTTTATAACCAGACTTTGTGGCTTGAACTCTTGGACCTAGTTTGAAGTTTTGCAAATGAAATTTTATCTGGAGCTAATCAGTGTGAAACTGATAATGGTAGGGTTTTTTTGTAAATCTATACGTTCATTAAATTTTTAAGAAAGTCCGTCATGTTTGATGAGCTCCAGGGAGCTCTAGGTTATTTTTGTGTTTGGTTCCACAGTATCAAAAAAATCCTGGTTTACATAGAAAAGTCCTTAAACTGTAACAATTTTTTGAACCATCTTGCCTCACAACAGCGCTAATAAAGGCATCTAACATTTTTGGGCACTTAAGCACTAGATGCTTCTTAAGAGCTTTAAGTGTTATTTATACAACAACCCAATAATGTAGTTAAGTTACTTTTATCTCTGCTTCACAAATGAAAGAATTGAGGCACAGTGAGTTAAGATAACGAATACAAATTTATAGATGGTTGGGGACAGAGCTAGGCGCAGATTTGGTGCTGTTAACCACTGCTGTGCTGTATTTGTATTGCTCTGAAAACATGTCAGCGAATCTGATCCAGAAGTTTTAAAATGGCTTTGCAGGAAATTCTAGTTTACAAATTGAATCACTAAATATTGCTTAATTCACATGCGTTCAATTTGTAGTGATTGTTGAGTAACTTTCTCCGCTAATTTGAATCTTCATTGTGTGTTTGAAAATATTATCAGTGTCATTAAAAAAAAAATCCCCATTGCCTGTCTTTGTCTTTTATTCAAAAAAAATTTTAAACAGATAAACACATTTTGTTTTATGTGCACCTTTCAAATTGTGTTTTAATTTTATCATTGACATCGTTTGAGTGGTACGGCATGCGAGCATTACAACCTTGCATTGCAAAATTGTTCAAAATATTAGCGGGATCCACCAGCTGGTGCAGCTGTGTTGTAATGGAGAGATACTAAGGAAGTTTCTTGGGAACCAAAAGTTAAAAAAAAAAAAAAAAAAAAAAAAGTTATTGTTTCATTTGAACTATTTATAATAGAACTTGCCTTTAGAGAGTCAACACATGTCACAAATGAAAGAGCCGATTCTGGGACTTACATAATTATAAATAACTCTGCGAAGTCTGAAATCTAAAGACCGGGCCTAAATCAGAGTGATAATTTGGATCCTGGTGGCCTCGTAACAGCTTGTGCTTGTCCGTGGGGCAGGTCAGGCTTCCTTACGCTACGTTCGGGTGATAGCTTTTATAAAACTTGTGTTTCTCCCATCCATTTTTTACTACCACCCATACAGATCTCATTGTGTTTTGGCCCACTTATTTGAGGGCATACTTAAAAGGAATCTAAATCTTGATTTCTTCCATCCTGTTGTGCATGGTGCTTCTTAAATAAACCTTCCTTATCTTTACTTGCGTGAACATATCATTAAAAAAAATTTTGCGATTTCCAACCTTCATGCTTTTGCCTTGTTGAAGTTTAAAGGTTTCACATAATTTTAGCCTTTGAATTGTTCTTTGGTCTCTGTTTTCAAGTAATGGTTCTAATTTTACTTAAGCAGGAGTGTGTTCATCCGGTAAACTTGTTTACAATGTACTAGTGTAGGATTTAATAGAAACCTTTGCTCCAGGGTATACACTAGTTCTGAATGTTCTGTGTATTAACTTACCTTGAACAATGCTATGCTATTTGTATTGTTAGATTTAAATTTTGTTTGAACGCTTTCCCCCTGTCCCCCTTAACATTTGACTTTCTTTTTATGCTTCCTGGTTGGTTATTTTTCCCCAGAAGCTAATGTAATTTGACAGGGATCATAAACCTATTTTTGTGAGATTTAACTTCATTAAACATACCTGAGAGTTGAGATGTATTTTTTCTCTCTGTAAAAGGTGACCTCCAGAGATGAAATTGTTCTTTATTTATATGTGATTCTTTCATTTCACATACTGTTATCAGTATGTTTACTACTGGTTGAGGAATTGGTTGGCATTGGTTTCTAATACTAATTGTTAATTTGTCTTGAGCCCAACCAGTCTTGTTGTATCCGTTATAGGGTATTTTTGCTTAAGTCTCAGAATTTTTATCGTGTTTGTGTGGTTCACTGGGGGTAATCATTTTACCTGACCACAGACATGTAACGTATTGAAGAACTATTAAAAGCTTATGAGAATGCTCGTCATAAATATAAAAGTTGGACAAGAAGGATCCAGACCTTCATATTAGGGGTTCACTCACTTTGTGACAGTCATGCTATGTCACCTATGCATGTGCGGAGCCAGTGCTGCCTGACACTAACGGAGTGCAGCAATGTGTGTGTTCTTTTACCATTTTTTGTGTGAATGGGATATATATGGTCCCGAGTAAGAAGAAGAAACGCTAGTGTCCAACTGCAGTCTTCCTAATCAAGGACGCATTTTAAAGAATTTCATGCGCAGCAGATGGGACAGGGAAGGCTTATTTTGGGTCCTGCATGAAAGCAAATTCTCCTAGTGAGTGTAATTGCCTGGAACTTGTCTCCATTCTATGAAAACTGGCATACAACTCATCTATGTGCATCTTTGTTATTGAAGTCTTAAAAAATAGTCACAGTTTATTGAAAAAAATGAAAGTAACACAAATGTTTGCAAATGCCCTGGTGTTTTTTGGACGTTAGTTTGAAAACCACTGTCTTCAGATAACCAGTTGCAAAAGCCCACTTGTCTAATAAACTCAGGAGGATAAATTCTGGATGTCTACATTCAGGGAGGATGGAGTCTTCACTAATGAGGCAGAATCTCGGCCCATGAGTTAGCTTGACTTACAGTGTATTTGTCTTGAGAGAAGTTACACTATCATCATCAGCCAGAGCATGGGTTTTGGCAGCACAGATTTGTTAATTAATTAAAAATAACTAAAAAGAGGGGCGCCTGGGTGGCTCAGTCCGTTGAGCGTCCGACTTTGGCTCAGGTCATGATCTTGCAGTTTGTGGGTTCAAGCCCTGCGTGATTGTTGTCAGTGTAGAGCCTGCTTCGGGTCTTCTGTCCTCCTCTCTCTATGCCCCTCCCCTACTTGTGCCCTCTCTCTCATAATAGAATTTTATCTTCTGCAGAATTAAAAGTATTCATCAGATACAATAAAAGATTGTTTTATGAGTAAATGAAATCTCAATTAGATATTTATTGGTATGTGAAGATGGAGTATTTAATCATTAAGAGGCCTTCACTAGGCTTTGAAATACCTACATTTTATATTATGGTAAGATACTCTCTATTGGGAAGAGTACTGATAAGTGAATCTTAATGATATACCCTACTGTTTAAAAAAATGTTTGTGTTATAGCTCCAGACTGGAAACAACCAACAGGTAAATAAATGGTGGTATAGTCCTACAGTGAAATACTACTCAAATAAAGAAGGATGAACTTGAAATGAATCTCCATAACATTATGTCGGAAAAAAAATGAAGCCAGGCACAAAAAGGTACATGCTATATGATTCCATTTATATGGATGGTAGAACAGGTGAAACTGAGTGATGGTGTTGGAAATCAGAGCCATGCTTGCTTTCTGGGTGGATGGATGGAATCGACTAGAAAAGAGTAGGAGGGAACTTTCCGGTGGAAATGTCCTATATCCGGACTAGAGTGATAGTTACACAGGTACACACATTTACCAAAATTCATTAAATGGTACCCTAATAGGTTTTATTATACATGTTACTTACTTATTTGTACTATGCTACATTTTATACTAGCAACCGAAATGACTAGTAATTACTGAGCTGTTACATACCAGACAACTAACCAATGAAATCGGTTTTATTAGTTCCATTTACGTGTAAGGAAACTGGGTCTTGGAGAATAGAAGTAACTTGTACAAGGACAAGTTCACATATTTCAATCAAGCCAGTGAGCTTGATAGTGACACTTTGGTGGGTCTCTGTATTTAATGTGTTAAATATGTTCTTGTCTTCTTAAATAGAGCATATGAGTATAATTTAAATTTATTGTATGGCTTAGGGTCATTATTATGAACAGTATTTTTGGTACTGAAGTGCAGAGGATTCTTTCCCATGAAGCGAATGAACTACAGGTTTTGTTGATTGTTTTCTAGTACTTAATGACTCTTCCCTTTCTGCTGCTCTATGAATGTTTCTCCCCTGGTTCCCCTTTTTAATGTTTCCCCTTTTTAGTATGCTGTGGCTGGAAGTGAAGCTTACCAGTGATTTTTATATAAAATAAGGTTGTAGTAAAGACCCAAGGGGCCCTTCTCTTCAACATCATGCACGAATTTGATTTATGTTGGCTGCTCAGAGCCATGAGGCCTGTCTCCCTGTCCCTCTTTCCCCCTTTTAATTTACCTTCTGGTTTTTGGTTGTGTTTTACTTAGATGATGAAATTAGAGGTGTAAATAGCTTTTATTTTGGTGATGACTAACAAATAGTACTTACACAGTAGGCCCATTTTTTATTTAGCTAATCAGCATAGGCCAATTGGAAATAAATGCTTACCGAATATTGAAGCTGAGCTGGGAACTTGCAACTTCGTTCTACTTGAGATGACAGGTTTTTTAAAAATTTATTTGTCTAATTTTATTTTAATTCCAGTGTAATTAACATATAGTATTATTTTAGTTTCAGGTGTATGGGGTGACTGATGTTTTTTTCAATTGCTTTTGGTTATATGGACATAGAGGATGGGTGCTTTTATATAAGGAAACATTTGTAGGTTAGTAGCTTGAAAATAAAATCTTTGAAAAATGTTTTAATTTGTGGTTTAGCTTGATCTCCAGAATAAACAATGACTATACAGAGTTTTGCAAGGAAGACCTGACTGTGTGTGCACTATATCTATATCTATATCTTTACTGAATGGAGGTCACTCTGCTCATTTTGAGCTTTACCCACCTGACTTTTTGGCAGCCATGGGAGAGAGACTATTTTAAATGTTCAGACTATTAATAAAATCTTAGTCAATGGAGAGATTTTAGAAGGAATCTACAAAAACTAGACAAGTTTTATTATTTATATTATTTTATTACTTATATACTAGATGTTATCATTTGAAATCCCTCCTTTGATTTAGTCATCTCCTACCTAATGTGAAAAAAGAAGCCCATTTTTATTATTGGATGAGGTATTTGAAAAGTGGGAAAAAAACTGTTTATAGGTTGTAAATATTCATCATACTTAAATGTTGATCTAGTGTATTCTAATTCGTATTCAAGGGATTGAAACTCTTAGCCTTTCCTTTTTAAAAAACTGTGTGGGGCTCAGTTGGTTAAGCATCTGACTTCGGCTCAGGTCATGATCTCACAGTCTGTGGGTTCGAGCCCTGCATCGGGCTCTGTGCCTGACAGCGCAGAGCCTGGAGCCTGCTTCAGAGTCGGTCTCCTTCTCTCTCTGTGTCTCCCCAGCCTGTGCTCTGTCTCTCTGTTTCTCAAAAATAAATAAACATTAAAAAAAGTTAACAACAACAACTGTGTAATGATTCCACAAAATAGTGACTTAAATTAATAGTTTTATTTATTGCTTGCTGTGTTCAAGGCACACACAATGTGTGGGATACTCTCTGTCATTACTGCATTCTGTAATCTACTTGTCCAGGTTATCTGGGTTACAAGTTTAAAACAGAAAGTTACTGTCTTATCTTTATGACCAAGTTATTCTGGTAGGAAATGCCTGATAGGAAATATCATGGCTGAATTAACATTGTTAAAGAGTCATGTGTAGGTATTTACCATAGAGTGGACTGCTTAATATGACAGTATATGTTTTGCTTTGTGAGGTTTTGCCATGGGAGAAAGAGAGAGTGAGAAACAAGTAATTGCTTTTCCATTTGTGAGGCATACTCCTTTTATACATAACCTTAGAAGTTCTCAGCCCTTTTGAGCATAACTTCTCCAACTTGGTTAAAGAGCATCTACAAAAACTCTATGGCTAACATTACGTTTAATGGTGAAAAACTGAATGCTTTACTTAAAAAAAATTTTTTTAGATTTTATTTATTTATTTATTTATTTAATTAATTTTGAGAGAGAGTGCGAGTGGGGGAAGGGCAGAGAGGGAGGAAGACACAAAATCAGAAGCAGACTCCAGGCTCTGAGCTGTCAGCACAGAGCCTGATGCGGGGCTCAAACCCACAAACCATGAGATCATGACCTGAGCCGAAGTTGAATGCTTAACTGACTGAGCCACCCAGGCGCCCCCTGAATGCTTTACTTAAAGTTTGGGAATAAGGTGAGCATAGTGCTGGGAGTTCTAGCTGGTGCAATAAGGCAAGGAAAAAAAAATATAGATCAGAAAGGAAGAAATAAAATTTCTGCTTTTACAGATGAGATAATTGTCAATGTAGAAAGGAATCTACAGATCAACTCTTAGAAGTAATACTGTGTGTTGGAGAGGTTGCCGAATATAGGGTGAGCATACAAAAAATAAATACATTTCTGTATACTAACAACATATGGAAATAAATACAGTATCATTTACAGTCACTGAAATAAAAAGTAATGTTTAAGTGTATATCTAACAAAACATGTGTAGGACTTATATGCTGAAATCTACAAAATGTTGACAAAAGAAGTCAAGATTAAAATCAGTGGAGGGATGTGTTGTGTATATGGATTGGAAGACTCAGCATATAAAGAAGTCAGTTCTTCTTAAATTGACGTACCAGTTTAGCGCAAATCCTATAAACATTCCGGCAAGATTTTTTTTTACATATAGTCAAATTATATGTGGAAATACAAAGTACCTAGGATAGGTAAACATATGAAAAGTGGGAGGACTCTCTCTCCCTGACTTCAACAATTATAAAGCTACAGTAATTAAGATTGTGTGATATTGGTGTAGGGATAGACATATAGATCAATGGAACAAGATAGAGAACCCAGAATAACAGAATAGAGACCTACACAGATATCCCCAGTGGATTGTGTTTTTTTTTTTGAGTTATAAGTCACACACCATAAAATTTACTCTGTTAAGTTCACAAAGTCATTCACCGCAGTCTTAATTCCAAAACATTTTCTATCACCTAAAACAGAAATGCCATACTTATTACCCATTGCTCAATTGATTTTTGACCAAGATGTAAAAGCAATTCAATAGAGGAAGGGGAGCCTTTTCAGTAATGGTGCTGGAACAGTTGGACATCCACAGGCAAAAAATGAACTTTGACCTCAACTTCACATATTATACAAAATTTACCTCAAAATGGATTGCAACCTTACATGCAAAACATAAAACTATAAAACTTTTAGAAAAAAAATTAAGAAAAAAATTTTGGAATCTAGAGGTAGGCAAAGAATTTTCAGACTTATCACCAAACACATGACCCATAAAAGGAAAAAATGATAAATTGGATTTCATAAAAAAAAACTTTTGCTCTGCCAAAGACCATATTAAAAGGTTGAGAAACCAACTATAGTATACTTTATTCAACCATTCCTCTTTTATACATTTAAAGTATTTCCATCTTGTTGCTATTGTAAATCATACCGTGATGAACATTTTTGGATATAAACCACAGTCAGGATTTCTGATTGCTTTCTGAGAATAGATTCTTCGATGTGGATTACTGTGTCATTGGGTGTGGGCATCTTAGAAGCCTTTGGAAACTACACATTGCCAAAATGCCAGATTGTTTACAGAAATACCATCTCAGTTTATGTCTTCTCACACTCCTCTCTCAAAAAAAAACAAACTTTTTTTTCTTTTTAATTGTGCTTATTAACCCCTGCTCTCTCCTGAATTTCTCTTTTCTCTAGGTTTCCACACTTTATCTTGGCTTTCCTCCAACAACTCCGTTCTCTTCTCAGCTTTCTGACATTGTTTCTCTCTGTCCCTTAAAAATTTGGCTTCCCTAAGCTTCTGTTCTCAATCTCTTCTCTCTCTCTAGTTTTCCTGGGCTAACTGGAACCAGGCCCGTGTCTTCAACTACAGCTTACACTCTGATGATCTAAACCCCATGTCTCTTCTGAGTTTCGGGGCTCAGTTTCTAACTGCACAATGGATATCTTCACCTGATGCTTCGATGTATGATCACAAACATACCTCAGTTTCTAAAACTGGACTCATTATGTATCTAACCCAAACAACTTCTCCATCTTCACCTTGTAGCGTAAGCCAGAGGTCTGAGAGTTGGCCATGTCTGCCACTTTGTGTCAGTCACTGAGTTTTAAGATTCTGCTTCCAAAATAGCCCTCTCATTGGTTACCTCCCCTTCATGCTTTTTTTCTTACTGCCTGAATTTAGGCACTCAGGTCTTTAATGCTGCTCCAGTGTGGTCTTAACTGATAGGCCTATTTTGGGCCTTGAATCCCCCAGTTATCCTTCATAGGAAAACCAGTTTGATCTTTTTAAGCCTAAATTTCAGCATGTTACCACCTGAACTGCCTTCTGTCTTCTGTAAAACAAAGCCCATTTTCCTTAGCATGGCATCGCTGAGACTGATCTTGGTTGCCAAGGCCCCTGCCTGTTTCCCAGCTTTATCACTCGCCTGACATGGCTCCCTGTCGTGCTGGGCTAGTTTCCTCTGTATATTACATATATATATATATATATATATTTTTTTTTTTTTCCTGGCCTTTCTGCCTTTGCCTATCTTGTTTTTTCTTCCTGACGTGTTTCCTTCCTGTCCTGTCTACTTGCTAGATTTCTTTTTCATGTTCCAAGATTCAGAAGATATCATACCTCCTATGGGAAGGTTTCTCGCCTTCCGTGGGAAGAGTAAAGGGCTTCCTCACCTTGGTTCCTGTTGTGCCGCATGCCCATTTCTGTTTGCCACTTCCTACATAGGTGGACTTCCGTCGTCGTCGTCGTGAATCTGCTCTTGACCGTTCTGCTGGAGCAGCACATGCTCTCTGCCCCTTAAAGCAGGAGTTAATGTGCCTCTTTGTTTTCTCAAAGTGAGAGAATAGCGACTGACACATAGTAGGCGTTTCATAAATATTTCTTGAGTATCAAGATCAAGGAATGAATGAAAGTTTCCGTGAATGAAGTGTTTTCATGCCGACAAATGTCCAAAAGTTTTAAGTTTAAGGAAAATTACAGAATTTGTAGTCATGAGGATGGATTTTGAGTCCTACTGTCATCTTGGAGAATCCGTATAATTTTAGGCAAACCATTTCCTTTCTTTGAGCTTCAGTTCTTTTGCAAAATGGAGACAGTAATATAATAATAATAATAATAATGTGATAATACAAATACTTTTTAAATAGTAAATATGGTAAATTTTAGTTAATATTGTTATCAGTAATAAAAAGCGTCCTGTATGTTCAGGCTGGCACATGGGTGATGTACCGTCTTCATGGAAGTGAGTGAACAGTTCAACTTGGGGTAGACATACCCGTCAGTGATAAGATCAATTGCCCTGGGTTTGTTCTAATTTGGTTGCTTGATAGACCCATTGCTTTATTCTTGTCTTGTCTCCTCACATGCTTGGACACTGAAGATGGGTCAGCGTGAGTCAGTTTCAGAAAACAATCTTGCCTGAAAGTAGTCCGTAATGCTTACGGTCTCTGAGGTGGACTTTCCAGGTGGATGGAGTGTGTAGCTGTTACCAGGGTTCCATGCTACTTACTCATGTGGTTTGACATCTCTCACTGTTGCAAGTGACAGACTTGTGTGCTACTAGTCCGCCCCGTTTCCCGCGTTTTCTATACAGAGATGTATAGTTAGTGCAGTGGTGAGTAATATGTTTTCAAGAAAAGCTACTATAACCTTTAAGTCTAGATGGGTAGATTGAGCATTTAAAGCTGGAGCTTTTTCACTGCTTCTGCATGACTGTGTGTTCTTACCAAGTGAATCACCTTATGAATATGCATGAGCTTATAAACACTACTTTTTAAAAGAAATTTCTTGTTCTGAAATAAAATTGGTAGTATTTTCCAAGTTTTCTGTGAGAAGGTTTCCATTAGTCTTAGAAATTCTTTGGAAAAAAAATGTGTGTGTGTGCGTGTCTATATTTCCCCTTCCCACTCGTGCTACATTTTAATGATATCTCTGATATTTTTTCTCCATTATTTTTTCCATCAAGTTTCTTTTCTTTTTTCTTTTTTTTAATGTTTATTCATTTTTTGGAAACAGAGACGGACAGAGTGCAAGCAGGGGAGGGGCAGAGAGAGAGAGAGGGACACAGAATCGGAAGCAGGCTCCAGGCTCTGAGCTGTCAGCACAGAGCCTGACTCGGGGCTCAACCTCACAAACTGCGAGATCATGCCCTGAGTCGAAGTCGGACGTTCAACCGACTGAGCCACCCAGGAGCCCCTCCATCAAGTTTCTTAATTTCACTGTTTCCTCCTTATCCTTTAGGCAGGTGAAATGGTTAACAACTCATTTTAGACTTCTGAGTCAGGGAGAGCTGGTAGACACTGGAGCACCCTCTCTTTATTGTCCATGTGGGGCTTGTGGCAGAGACGTGTCCATTCAGGTTTTTACTAATGTATGACTTGTAGGTTAGAGTCATCATCAGAATGTATTTACATTCGACCTGGCAGTTCAACCCAGTATTGGGATGTTTGGGGAAAGTTTTTTTTAAGTTTATTTATTTATTTTAGAGAGAGAGAGAGCGAGAGCGAGCACATGGGAGAGCATATGTGTGTGAGTGAGGGAGGGGCAGAGAGAGAGGCCGGGAGAGAATCCCAAGCAGGCTCTGTGCTATCAGCACAGGGCCTGATGCAGGGCTTGATCCCACAAACCATGAGATCATGACCTGAGCCAAAATCAAGAGTCAGACGCTTACCTGACTGAGCCACTGAGGCACCCCTGGAAATTTTTGATTGTTAAAAATCACCATTGGGGGTGGAGCCTAGGTGGCTCATTTGGTTGAGTGTCCAACTTTGGCTCGGGTCATCATCTCACGGATTGTGAGTTTGAGCCCCGCGGGCTCACTATTAGCCTGCTTTCGGATCCTCTGCCCCCCCACTCCTGCCCGTCTCTCTGCCCCTACCTTGCTTGTGCTTTCTTTCTCAAACATAAATAAACATAAAAAAATCACCATTGGGTTTTGATCAGTGTGTACACCCTCGACTTACGACTCAGCCACATTATGGGCTTTTCTTTAAACTTCAGTACACAACAGCACAGAATGATCAGAACAGTCTCATTCGGGCCTAAATGAGTATTCACGGTACATCATCTTGTAGAATGCCAGCATATCCTTTATCTAGAGTTCCCTCTTTTGGCTTGCATAGATTGTAAATTCCTTGCATTTACTTTTAGTTCATACAGTGTTAAAGATTTTGTTTCTTTTGCGTGGCACCATTCTGTTTTCCTTGATAAAAACTTATAAAATCCAAATTTGAGGAGTGGATAGCAATGGCTTAGCACTAATGAACACACAAGTGTTGTGTGAAGTAGTGGAAACAGCTTTGGAGAGAGAGGCAGTCAGGAAACTCAAGTTCCAGGTCTGGCTGTGCACGGAACTCACCCTTAGTCATCTTGGCTAATAATAACCGAACAATAAAAATAATAGCACCTTATGCAGTGCCCTGTCTACAAAGCACTGTTACAGAAAGTGTGTTGGGCAGAAAGATGGTTATTCCCATTTACGATGACGGTACTAAAGCTCAAAGAGTAAGAGGTTTTCTCAAGGTCATATACGAGGCAAGGGCTAAGGGCTAGAACCACGATTGACTTTATTCCACTGTGTCCTTTTCAGTTACTCCATGCTGCCTCTCCTTTTGCTTTTAATTGTGAAATGAGGGGTTGGAGCACATCAGTGATTTTCAAGTCCCTTTCACCCAGAGCTCTGGGACTCTGTAGGATAGCCTCCTGGTTTGCTTGTGAATAAGGAGAGAACCATGGGGGAAAGCGGTTTAGACTGGGCACCAGAGTGGCATATCAGGTACATTTCCAAGTGACCTGCAGCTCTTTTTCAGCCTCTGTTATTATTGATGGATGGTTTTGTGTCCTTTCAGTATGAGGGACCAAAAAGGAGGTGGAAGGGCATCTGATGCAAACTTTTCCTTTTAATTTTATTTTTAAATAATCTCTACACCCAACGTGGGGCTTGAACTCACAACCCCAAGGTCAAGAGTCACACACTTTACTGACTGAGCCATCCAGGTGCCCCATAAACTTTTTTTTTTTTTTTTTTTTTTTAATGAGTGGAGGGATTCCACAGCTTCTTAACAAAAGTTTGAAAATGACTACATTAGATGATTTTGAGGGCCGTGTTTTAGCCTAGGAGTCTGAAAAATACTGCATCCTTAACTTAGGTAGCATTACCAGATGGGCCCATGGCAACATTACAGACATTGCAAGCTTACATCAGTTTACTGTTGTTGTGGGGCACTGTTGAAGCCTTGTTGATCTTCCAAGATAGGCTCTTTTATGTGATCAAGCCTCTGTCTGTCTTTAGGGAAGAGGCAAAATGTCTGAAATGAGCATGGAAATTATGTTTATGTAGCCAAATTTGGTAATGCGTTTTTTAAAAGACTTCTAGTGAGGATCACTGACTTTGGAGTTGCATTGGGTCATTTTAAAAAATGAACATGTTGGGGTGCCTGGCTGACTCAGTTAGCTAAGCGTCTGACTTCATCTTAGGTCATGATCTCACAGTTTGTGGGTTTGAGCCCCACATTGGGATCTGTGCTGACAGCTCAGGGCCTAGAGCCTGCTTCAGGTTCTATGTCTCCCTCTCCGCCCCTCCTCAGCTTGTGTGCGTGCTCACTCGCTCTCTCTCCCTCTCTCTCTCTCTCAAAAATGAATAGACGTTAAAAAAAAAAATGAACATGTCCTTTACCTTGGGTGTCATGTGTGTTCTCTACAACCTGTAAATGGCTAAACCTGGCATTTCTATCAAGAAGGAGCTGCTGTTTTATTTGCTTCAGGAGAAAAGGTGTTTTTATTAACCCTTGAAACATACCCACTTCCGTATTCATTTCTGTGTTTATCGCTGAACAAAATAGACCTGGCCTTTTGGCTAAAATATTCTTTAAGTTCCTTGGAGATGAAAGTGGTAATTTCCATTTGCAATGTTGATTATTTACATTTGTACCCTTTTACATTCCTCACTTGCCCTCTACAGCCTGGCAAGCATCGGACTGACAATTATGACAGACTAATTTGGGCCATGGGGTTATTAATGACATTTCAATTCGTTTCTTCTCTTAGTCTGCCTCAGAGGGCAGGTCTGTGAAATATCCATGCCTGTTTTGATTGTACCTTTGACGTAAGGGTCGTTTTTGTTGCGTCGGCTGAGGTGTGAGGCGACTTTAGTCGATGTGTTCTCTGCTCACAGGCACTTGGGAGTGCCCGCGCTGCCCCAGACCCTCCCCTTTCTGCCTACGGCAGGCTGTGAGCACGCGTGGCGCTTCGCTTCTCTAAGAGTCAGAGCAGAGCGCACAGAAGTTGGAAACACAGGCTGAAGGAGGAGAGAGCAAGTTTTTCCCCCGGCTGGGATTTTTGTCTCATTGTGGAGGGATGTGAGCTTCCCCTTGGTGCTGCCTTACTCAGGTGTTTGGCTATTGTTAAATAGTTACGTTGGTTTATATTTTTTAAGGTAAAACTTGCCTACCGGGAAATGTACAGACCTAAAGAACAGACGGTTCAGTGAGATTGGAAAGGTCCTGTAGCTCGCGCCTGAATCAAGGTAGAGAGAATTTCTGTCATCCACGTGGTTCTCTTACGTTTTCTTTGTAGACGGTCCCCAGGCACATTCACTTGTGTCATAAAAAGATGCTGACGCGCCCAAGTACGAACTGCTCAGACCTTCGCTCTGCAGCAACTGCTAGTCTCAGTGATACAAAGTAGAACTTACTTAAGACGAATTTCTTTTCGTATTGGCAGAAGGTGCTCGAAAGCCACTTCCTTAACTAATTAACCAACTTTTTGAGAATAATCGACAGAGACGGTGATAAGCAGAGCAGCTCCGCTACCTTTCGTATAGAGCGTCCGTCTCAAAACACAGTCGTGTACGTGTGAAACTCAGAGCAGCTTTCTCCAGGAAGGAGGTAAACGGAGACGTCAGGCAGTCTCTCCTGAGCAGTGTGCGCACCGAGTCAAAGGCAGAGGGGGCCAGGACCTGGCTTTTTGTTTTCTTTTGTTTCCCCAGGGTACATTCCCCCTATTTGTAAAACACTATCTACCTCACTAGGCTGCCATGGGCGTTGGTTAGCGTCTGGAAAATTCTGGGTAACGAGTGGGGCTGTGTCCATGTGGTCTCACCGAAGAGAAGGAGCGGATTTGCACTCAGCGGTTTGCCGTCCGGTGAGCGCCGCAGCCTCCCGTCCCGACCTCGGATTCCGTCCTCCTGCTGCACACGCAGTTCCGGTGGTGCACACGCAGCGTGCTTGCCTTCTCGCGTACAGCCTGCCTGGCCGACCGCGGCCGACCCAGGCTCCTCTCAAGGGTGTGTGCCTATGGGAACCGGCCAAGTTGGCTGTTACACTTACTTTTTCTGAACAAACAAATATATGGTTTCATCTGGCTCGTGTAGTCAGACCTCTGGTCTGGGAGGAGGTTGTTTCTTTTTGTGTATTTGTTTTTGTTTTAGGTAGTAGTAATTGATGTGGTAGAGGTGGAGCTTGTGGCGGGGCAGGGGGGGGGAGTGGGGGGTGGGGAAGGTAGCACTTTGAACTTCCCTTCCCTTTCCAGTAGAAATAATATACAGCCTCTTAAGGCTCCAAGGTATCAGTGAATGCTTACTTTAGATCCTCTTTTACTAAGGAAGATACAGGGGCAGAAAACGATTTTGTTTTGTGGCCCTGATGTCAGTTAACAATGATTTCTTGAGATACCTCTTTTTCTGATATTGAACATAGTATTTATTAGTATTATTTGTCTATATTTTTGTTTTAATTTTTTTTAAAGTAATATCTACACCCAGTGTGGGGCTCGAACTCACAACCCCGAGATCAAGGTCACATGCTCTACTGACTGAGTCAACCAAGTGCCCCAGATGTCTGTGTACATTTTGGAAAAATTACTTTTATGTCATGTAAAGGAAGGAAACATCAGCCTTCCATTCTGCTAAGCCTAAAGTTCTATTGGTAGATTAGGTGTACATGCGTCTGGAGAGCAAGGTCATAGCAAAATGGTACAAACGAGTGGGTACTGAGGAGTGGGAGTGTGGTACGAAATTCCCGCAGGCTTCCTGGTCCACCCCCGCTGTAGAATTTATGTCACCGTGCCTCATGTAAGGCCACCGATCTTCAGTGTCCCTGTTCCTGAGATTGTGTGGGGCATATGAGGCTTCCATTTAACTGGTTCAACATGTGTCCCTTAGAAAACTCTATGCCACTTGGATTCAAAGTAGCAAATTTCCCTTTATTCTTTGAAGAGATTATTAAGGGAACAAAAAAATTCTTTAAAATGTTCCAATGATTTTTCGGTTTTTAAATTTTTGTTTTAACCTACTCTATTTGTTGACTCGTGTTTATGTGGGACCTAAGTGTTACTTTGTGACCCTTCATGCTTATTTATTATTCACAGTTGCTTAAAGATTTTGGATTTGTCCAGACCGGAAATGTAAATTTAGTTCCTCTCAGTCATTTTCATGGTTTTTCTTTTAAGAAAAGTTGATAGACAATTTACTTATAATTTCCCCAGTGAATTAGCTTCTTTCTTCCATTTCATCACCTGTGGTCAACTTCAAGCGTATTAAGACTCCTGATATAATCTCCATTTTGAACCTCAGTGACTAAAGTGCCAGATTCTTTATTTGGAAGATGTCACTCCTCGTCTCTTTCATTATCGTTTAGACCACTTTGTCACTCTGGGATTTGCTGTTCACTTCTCTGAAGTCAGTAATTGCTTAGTAGTGAACAAAAACAGAATTAATGATAATTTGACCTCACAGAGGCTGAAGTCTTCATATTTCAATCTATCAAGGAAAGATTGACTTCTAAGTTTAAAATATTGGGAGGGAAGGAAGAGAGGAGGAACTTTTAGTTTCTAATGAACTTTGTTAATTGTGAATGGGTCCTAACTGTTTATTGGGGACTTAGTTTTGAATTCACTTTGCGATCATCTACTAGTAAAATTTGACCCTTACTCAGTCTCACCTTCACTAAGTCGGTTCTACAGTTTGGGCATCACAGTTTTTTGTTTTGTTTTGTTTCTCTCTCTTTTTTTTTTTATTAAAAAATATTTTTAAGTTTACTTATTTTGAAAGAGACAAAGACAGCGCGAACAGGGGAGGGGGAGAGAGAGAGAGAGAGAGAGAGAGAGAGAGAGAGCGCGCGCGCGAGAGAGAAAATGAATGAATGAATGAATGAATCCCAAGCAGGCTCTGCACTGGCAGTGCAGAGCCCAACTCGGGGGTTGAACCCATGAAACTGTGACATCATGACCTGAGCTGAAACTGAGTCAGATGCTTAATCGACTGAGCCACCCAGGTACCTCTGTTTCTCTCTCTTTTAATAGACTTTTTAAGAACAGTATTAGGGTTGCACCAAAATTGAGTGGAAAGTACTATAGAGATTTCCCCAAAACTTCCTGTTCCTCCTCATGCATAGCCTCCCCCATTGTCAACATCCACCACCAGAGTGGAACAGTGTTTACAGTTGAGGAACCTACACTGACACATCATTATCACTAAAACTCTGTAGTTTACTTTAGGGATCATTCTTGGTGGTGTACCTTCAGTGGCTTTGGATAAATGTCTAATGTCATGCATCCACCATTGTAGGTAGCATCAGACGACAGTTTCATTGACCTAACAGTTCTCCGAGATCAGCCTATTTGTTGCTCTGTTCCCCCACCCCCTAGCAGCCATTGAGCATTTTACTGTTTCCATAGTTTTACCTATACCAGAACGACATGTAGTTAGAATCATATGCGACGTAGCCTTTTCAGATTGGCTTCTTTTACTTAGCACTATGCCCTTAAGTGTCTTCCATGTCTTTTCATGAATCGATAGCTCATTTCTTTGTAGTGTTGAATCCTATTCGATTGTCTGGATGTACCACAGTTTATTTGTTCACCCACTGACATTTTGGTTGCTTTCAAGTTTTGGCAATTATTAATAAAGCTGCTGTAAACATCGATGTGCAGGTTTTTGTGTATTAAAAACCTAAGTTTTTAATAGTTGAGTAAGTATCAAAGAGCACAATTGCAGATCATATAAGAGAATTTAGGTTTATAAGAAACCAAACTGTCTTCCAAAGTGGCTGAGTGGTTTTGCCTTTCCACCAGCAGTGAATGAGAGTTCCTGTTGCTCCACATCCCTGCTGGCAGTTGGTGTGGTCAGTATTCTAGATTTTTACTGCCTGATAGGTGTGTCGTGGTATTTCATTGTTGCTTTGATTTGCACGTTCCTGATGACATGTAGAGCATCTTGTCACGTGCTTCTTTGCCGTCTATAGATCTTCTTTGGAGAGGTGTCTGTTATAGTGTTTGACCTATTTTTAAATTGGATTTTTTTTCTTATTGTTGATTTTTTAAAGAGTTCTTTGTATAGTTTGGGTAACAGTCTTTTTTTATCAGGTGTGCCTTCGCGAATATTTTTGCTCAGTCTGTGGCTTATCTTCTCATTCTCTTGAGGCTTCACATTTTTTTTTTTTATTTGTAACATTAGGACTTGTATTATGATGTTTAGCATCCATTCCACTTGTGACGGACCCATTTCCTTTACAATGTTACAGTCATTCAGCCTTTTGCATATTCAGAATGGCTGTTCTTTGAGTGATACGGTCATGGCACGCGCTTCTTCTTGCCTCCTTCCCAGCAACATTTGCCTGTTTGCAGAGGACTGGAGTTGATTGGACCGGCAAGGCGCTCTTTCCTTCCTCTTCTTCCATTTATGTTACACCTAAAGCTTCTTCTAAAGATGATTATGGTCATTTCCTACCGTCAGAGATAATACAGTTTAGGAGTAGGTCAGTGGTAGTTGATGAGTAGCGTGCTCTTTTGGAACTGCCCTTTGGTCAGAATTAGCGAATGCTGTTGTATCGGCTGTGGTTTTCCCTTACGGTGCTCTTCAGTTTTCATATTCTCTTGAATTTCATCCTTTCTCCTCCTACCCTCTCAGACTTTATGCCAGCTTAGGGGCATCATCTCCTCCTATACCCCAAGTGAAAGTCAAGGTATGAAGTATGTTCTGTGGTATTTACTCTCTATGCTTGATTGACCTAAAATAATACAGTGCAGCAGTTTAATAATACCATACATTTGGTGCTTTACCACACGTGAAGTGCTTTTACAAACATGTTTTATTTGAACCTCACGATAAGCTATATAGATAGATAGGTATTTTGTTAGTTTGATGGATGAGAAAATGGAGATTTGGAGAGATTAAGTAATGTGTTCAAGGCCAAGTCACTAACATTGAAACAAACCCACGTTGCCTGCCTCCGAGAACAGTGTGCTTTCATTTATAGGAGGTAAGAGACACTACGACCTCCTTTAGCTGTAAAAGAGCTAGTCAACCAGCTTATTTTCTACTAGGATTCTGACATACTCCGTCAGGAGGCAAACAACTTGTGCTTCATACGTGACTGCTTCATACTTAACAGGTACTTTGTCCCAAAGTGGATCACATCAATTCAGTAGTGTCTTGCCTTAAAAAACAAAACAAAACACACACACACACACACACACACACACACACAAAAGCCCACTTCTTACCTGTTTTATTGAGTGAGAACTATATATTATGCGTGTGCTTTAGCACTTTTTTTTTTAAACTTTTTATGTTTTTTATTTATTTTTGAGAGACAGAGAGAGACAGCACGAGCAGGGGAGGGTCAGAGAGAGAGGGAGAGACAGAATCTGAAGACAGTCTCCAGGCTCTGAGCTAGAGGTCAGCTCAGAGCCCGACGCGGGGCTCGAACCCACGAACCATGAGATCATGACCTGAGCTGAAGTCGGACGCTTAACCGACTGAGCCACCCAGGCGCCCTGCTTTAGCACTTTAAAAAACCTGTTTTTGGGGGGAAGAAAATAGACATAATGAAAAGTACATGATAAAACTAATGCACAGCTTAATGAATTGTCATAATATAAATACTCAAGTACATAACATGCAGATCGAGAAATAAAACAATATTTCTAGCACGCCCAGAAGCCAATTTCTTTGTACTGCCTCAAGTCATCATGCAAACTTTTTGATAACTCATTTCTTTGATTTTCTTTATGGTTTTGCCTCCTAAATATGCATCTTTAAACAATATGGTTTGCCTACTTTTTGGCCTTATATAATAGGAATTACACAGTATGTATACTTCTCTCACCAGTTTTGGGTTTTGTCCGTATTGTGATGTATAGCTACACAGTATTTTCATTGATACCTAGTATTCCATTGCACGAATATACCACAGTGTATTCATTCTAGGATTAGTGGACATTTGAGGTTGTTTACAGTGTATAGTAATTATGCATTTGCCTGTATGACCACTCCAAATATGTGTTCTGGTACGTATCAGCAATAGTTCCTTTTGGGGACATAGCTTCAGAAACGGAATTATTACTAGGTTCTGGGATTTCTTTATTTTCAATTTTACTAAATACTGCCCAGCAGTATTCCTAAAGTAGTGGTAACAGCGTATATTTTCACCAGCAGTATAGGACTATTCTCATTGTTGCCCATCTCTTTAACACTTGTCAAACTTGAACATTTTTGGCTAGTGTAGTAGGAGTGTAACATATCTTATTGTCATTTTAGTTTGCATTTCCCTGGTTAATAATGGGAACACCTCGGGAGGTCTGGGTGGTGGCTCAGTTGGTTAAGTGTCTGACTCTTGATTTCGGCTCAGGTCTTAATCCCAGGTCATGAGTTCAAGCCTGGGCATAGGGCTCTGCGCTGGGCATGAAGCCTACTTTAAAAAAAAAAAAAATAATGGGAACAGCTCTAAATGAATTTATGGGCCATTTGTGATGCCTAAGTGTCTTACAGATTTTTCGATTGTGTTGTCTTTTTTCTTATTGACTTGTGGTAGTTCTTTAGTATTTTGGACATGAGCACTTCTTTTTTTGTGCTTGTTACAGATTTTTTTTGCGGCTTGATATGTACTCTTAATGGTGTCTTTTGACACCGTTTGATAAACAAGTTCTTAATTTTAATGTAATGAAATTTTATAGCATTTTTGAGTATGATTAGTGCTTTCTGTGTCTTGTTTATGACATAAAATCATGATGACACAGCCTCTAATATTATCTTCTGAAAGTTTTATTGCTTTACTTTTAAAACATTTTACATTTAGATTTCTTAAGAGCAGAAATTATTAGGTCACTTAATATTAGTTGATTAAATGTAATTAGTGAATAAGTATTTACTGTAACCTCAGCTGTGTAGAATCACTGGAAGGCATAAAGGGATTAAGACATGGCCCCTGCCCTAACATAATCTGCCTTCTCGTAGTGTAGGTGAGGCCCTTAGCAGTCGGCATCATAGGACAACATTGGACTGAGAATCCAGAGACTTATATATTCCATTCCAGAAGCCTGGCTGTGACATTACCTTTGTGACTTTAGGTAAACTCTAAAGTCTAAGTTTTAAGTTACCTATAAAATAAGGGGCATGGCCTAAATCGGTGATTCCTGATACTGGTTCTTCAGATTACTTGGGGTCTGGGGAAACAGCGAGTGGAAGCTTTATTTGTAAAGCTGAGAGAAATTATGCATTTTTGGCCACGACTGGGCTGCACAGGTTAACCAAAGTATCAGGTATCTTTGTGGGGTTTTGTTTGTTTTTGTTTTTTTTTCTTCTTCAAGTACCTTTGTTTTTAAAAAAGTGGCATTGTGTATCCTTTCTGTTTGAGAATTGCATTGAACAGAAAGAAGCTTTGATCAACAACAGAAGTCTTTAGTTTTTTTTTTTTAAATAATGTTTATTGGTAGACAGTTTTTATTTATAGAGAGGAAGACACAGAATCTGAAGCAGGTTCCAGGCGCTGAGCTGTCAGCACAGAGCACAATGCAGGGCTCACACCCATGAACCGCGAGATCATGATCTGAGCCGAAGTCGGACGCTCAGCTGAGCCACCCAGGCTCCCCTATTTTTATTTTTTTAAGTTTATTTATTTATTTTTGAGAGAGAGAGCATGAGCAGGGGAGGGGCAGAGAGAACAGGGGACAGAGGATCCGAAGCGGATTCGGACAGCAGAGAGCCGGATCTCATAAACTGAGATCATGACCTGAGCTGAGCCCAACCAACTGAGCCACTCAGACGCCCCTGTAGGAAGTTTTTGAAAGGTGGCCTTCAGACGTCGACTGAGAGGCCCCTGATAAGCAGGGGTAGAGGGAAGGTGTTAAATAATAAATAATAAAAAGTATCCTTAGTGATGAAAATGTTGGGTACCTACTAGTCTAGTCTAATGACTTTTAAGGGCTTTTCTAATTCCAAAATATTATGAATCACTGAAAAGATAATATTTTCTGCTTTGTATCATGAAGTACCCAAATGAGTGATCTGGAAAGCCACCATGGCAGAGTCGTGAGGAAGGACAGAGGACCTGTGGCTGACTGGGATAGTCAGAGGAGGAGGGCTTCCAGGACGAGCTGCTGTTGAGCCGTGTGATTCTTTTACATGTGGGGAGAGGCACTGAGAGGGAACTCCCGACAGAGCGATGAAAGACGGGACAGTACAGGTCATCGGTGGGCACAGTTAATGAGTCAGTTTTGCATTGAAAGGTGATGAAAAGGTAGTTTGAGGTTAGAGCACGAAAGGTCTTCAGACATAAGGCTAAGCACAGACAGCTTTGGAAAAACTAACCATTATAAGTATGATTGTGTAGTGAAGATTCTGGCTTTTCTAGAACTGGAAGCTTGTGGAGAGGCTAGGACTTTAGGTTGTCCTCCGTGCTTTAGTGTATGGTGCTGGCTGGCCCTTAACAACATTAAAAACATTTGTTTTTTTAAGTACTGGAGAGATAACCAGTTAGATTGGGACTGTGTTGACAGCCGAAGTACAAAGCAGGAAGCTTATTTTATGGCAGCTGTCCAGCTGTACGTCTCTGAATTTATGTACAGAGTGAATCTTTGGTAAATCCCAAGACGCTTCTCTCTGTGCTAAAAAATGGCTCATAAATGGTGTCGAATTCTTTGTGAAACTCACCAATCTCAACAGAATTTCTGGTTCTGGGAAAAAAGGATCTTCTCTGTTTCATTTCTGTAGAAAACAACCACTTAGGAATAGTCTGCTCTCTATTATGTGTAGCAATAGAAAGAAATTCTTCTCTGGATGGTATAAAACAATGACTCATCCCAAGCCATCTCTTGGAATTAAGAATGTAATCATAATACACCCATAAATGCTCATGTATACATGCTGAGGCAGTCCCAGTCCGCCTTCCTTTTTATTACTCCCTCTTGCCCCATTGTGGTTTAGCCTGACTAATCTATTCGCAGCACATCAACATTCTTAGTACAAAACTTTCGCAGCCTCAATTTGGGAGGAAAAAAAAGAGGTGTGGAGATTTCAGATTTCATCTCCGACACTGTTCCTTAAACTGTATTAGAGATGTATTTAAAACCAGCGTAGTAACCATCTTTGGTTGGCTCCTCTGATATAATTTGGTGGAGTGAGGCATCTACCTTGAGCTTCTTCCACAGAAACAGTGTCTCCGCACTTAGAGGAAAAATTAAAGAGCACAGTGGCCTTGGGGACAGAGAACGGGAGCGTGGATGGCATAGGATTTAAGAAGCCGACAGAGGAGAGAGGAATCGCACGCTAAGCGGGGACAGCCCTGGTGATGTCATAGGCAAGGACTGGGAAGAGGGGGCTGGAGATGGGGAAGAGAGAAGTCGGTAGGGCTTGCCCGCCTCACCGTCAGTATCCCTGAGCACGTGATAGCCTCGCCCTCTTGTCTCTGGTTTACCAGCTCTCTCCTTTAGGGGTTCCTGTCGCAGCTTTTATCCCACAACTGGGAAAGCTGGTCCTGTCTGCCCGTCCCACTCATCCTTCTGCCGAGAAGAGTTTACAGAAGCTTTGGTAACATGCTGAGAGTCCCATAGGCTTTTGGAAAGGGGAAGGGGAAAGAGTAAATTCTGAGTGTAGGGGAGCCTTACTTTGTTGTCCTTTGGTTCCTTCCCCCACGCATCTTCAAAATGGGGGAGCTGTTGTGAGGAAGAGGGAAGCCTGTCTCAGGGACGCTTTTTGGAGACTGGGCAGCCATAATCAACCTCTCAGGGTTAAACTGATAATAGATGTTGTCTTCATTATTACTTTAAGTTTTTCATAATTTTACATGTTTTTTCCCAAATGCATCTTCAGGATGTGGGCTTCAGAGGTATGGTTTTGTGGGATTGGTCAGTGCTGATCTAGAAGTTGAGCAGCAAACAAAAATGGTTCCATATCAGCATTGAAACAAAATTGCTGAAGAAAACATTCTCGAGGAGTAATTGAACACCCATTGGATGAAGATTTAGACCCAAAGAGAAAATTTTCAGGACGATAAGGAGTAAATTATTATTATTTTAAAAAGTTTTAATGTTTATCTTTGAGAGAAAGAGAGAGAGATGCATAGAGAGAGAGAGAATGCGAGCGAGGGAGGGGCAGAGAGAGACACACACACACACACAGAATCCGAAGCAGGCTCCAGGCTCTGACCTGTCAGCACAGAGCCCGATATGGGGCTCAAACTCATGAACCGCAAGATCATGACCTGGGCCAAAGTCGGACGCTTAACTGACTGAGCCACCCAGGTGCTCCAGGAGTAAATGATTAAGTGGGGATCTCTAAAAGATTTTGGTACAGATGTTAGAGCATGCTAAAAAGTATGCTTAGATTGACAGTCTATAGAGCAACTGGGGCTATTATTGTATTTATGAAAAGGTACATTTTAAACAATAAATCTTGACTTTGTGCACCGTAGGTTCTTAAAAATACCAACCGGTATCTTGTCTTTCCTGCCTTTAGTCGGTCTGATTTTGGAATAATTTATTTCTGGGTTGCTTTCTGTGGTCTTGTTAGAATTGCAGATTTACAACATGTTTAAGGAAAGTAATTTCAACAAATGAAGGTTATCTGCAACTTAGTTTTCTGGTTTAGAAGCCATAACTATTTGCCAGATTGTGTGTGTGTGTGTGTGTGTGTGTGTGTTTTGTTTATTTAACCCTTGCCAACAAGATTTTGTAATTCTGGAATTTGAGATGAATATTTGTAGTAAAGAAACCAGTGTCATTTTCTGCAGGAAGAGTGTTTTTTTAAATGTATGTAAATATACATATGAGTATTTAACTGAATTCAAGTTTTTTTTTTTGACTTCTCTCCATAGAGAGTTGATTTTTTATAGTTTTGCCTTTCTCTCCTTCCTCCTTTGTTTCTATATTAACAGAGTTAGAGTTTGCAAGGTTATAATAGAAAAAGCAAAGAGTTTGGAGTCAGAAAGTACTAGGTTCAGAATTCTAGCTTGATGGTAACTGGGCAAGTTACTTAACCTTTCTGAGCCTCAGAATCCTCACCTGTAAAATGGGATAATATCACTCATCTCTTGGGGTTTTTGTATGGATTAAACCAGGAAAAAAACTGCTTAGCAATTTTCCACTTGTTTTAGAATATATCTGAATTTTATGGTTATATTTCTTTCTTCAAAGTCAGGCTTTTTTTTTATGTGTCTTCCTCCCGATTTTTAAAGCTGGGTTTTCTATTTGCCACTCTTTCTTTCTAACCTGTGTTTTCTGTAAGTGATGTATTAGTTATTGAAGTATCATCGACAGGGAGACGGTGTGCATTTTTTAGTGGGGAACATCGAACAACTCAACAAAATGGTTAACTCACATTCTAAACTCTTGGAGTATGCCTAATGTCAAATTCTAAAAAAAGAAAAAGTCATCTAAATCTAAAAATTATTGTGAATACACTATAAGATAATTGTGAGCCCTGGGCATGGTGGGTGATAGGATCCCCTGCCACACAAGTGCTTGTGATTGAATGTACAGTGGCACGGGCAGCTACGGACATCCCCCCCCCCAACCCCAATATTCAGTATAGATCTGTTGATTTGAATTGATGAGGAATGGGAGAAGGGTTTTGGTAAAGAGAAAGCAAACAGGCTTATGTTAAAATCTAATGTTTTTCTTTTAATGTTTATTTTTGAGAGAGACAGAGTGTGAGTGGGGAGGGGCAGAGGGGGGGGGGAGAGAGAGAGAGAGACAGAATCCGAAGTTGGCTCCAGGCTCTGTGCTGGCAGCACAAGATAGCATGGGGCTTGAACCCATAAACCGTGAGGTCATGACCTGAGCCTGAGTCGGATGCTTAACCGACTGAGCCACCCAGATGCCTGTAAATTCTAAGGTTTATCGTAGATACTTAATACATCAAATTATTATTTTTCATCCTTTTGCTTTCAGTAGGAAGCTATTGCTGGGATAGAGCATGTGCCCAAGGGAAATACTGTGGGACTAATGGGATGCTAGTGAATTGTGGATGATAATCCAATCTGGAAGCTCAGGTCCCCAGTTCTGGGGGTTTTTTTCTTTCTGTGAATTCCCTGGACTGCTCTGTTGTTGGTGGCTGTAGTAGGGCCACTTTGAGATTAGTTCATTTGACTTTATGGTAAGTGTGTAACATTTCATAATTAGATTAATCTGAGACAAGGACTTTTCTGTCCAAGTTGCTGTTTTCATTCTGGGGGGAAGTAGAACAGAATGCAGACTGTCCATTTTTCTTACGCGGCCCCTAGGTAAGTGTGGGGTTAAGAGAACCTGAACAGAAATGTCTGTATCTGCCAAACAACAGTGCCCCCGTCTCCCACTCCCACCCCCACTGCTGGACATTTAACCATTTCACACTGTGAAGCTTTTAAGCTTCTTCTAACCTTGTTGTCCCTTACTACTTCCCACTTTCGCAGTCTTTCCTCCTTCATCGTTTAATATAAAGAGCCTTTGTTTTGAGTCCACTTTGAGAGCAGTGCCTGGGAAGAGACTGAGTAAATCCTGGCTCAAGGTTGACCACAGTACTTGGTCAGTGACTTTACCTGGCTTCTGCTTTTGACTAGAAATGGAATCTCTGTCCATCTAAGGATCAAAGCCAGGAGGGAACATCTGCTGAAGCTTCGTTACAAACTTCACTTCACACAGTTCAGTTAGTTTCATGTCCTGGTGATTTTACCTTTTTTTTTTTTAGATTGTATTTTTATGGATGCTAATCCAGTTGTGCAATAGACCTAGCAGGGGCTCTGTACTCTAACTCATTTGTCCTCTGCTTTTCCTAAGTAAAAGTATACAGCTAACCACTTCAGCTGATCCTAGTTCCGGGAACACGGTATTTATTCATAATCAGCCTACTTTCTGCTCCCCTTCCTTCTCCTTCCTCTGCTTTGCTGTGGCATCGTGATTCTGTCTTGCTGGATTCATTTCATTCCCCCAGTGCCTCATCTCAGCACCATGGTGGTGATTCATGAATTCACCAGTGACTACAGTGGTATCAATTTCAGTATGTGCATTTTCCTTTGCTGAATGGAGTGTGTAATATGCCAGAGGTCCTGCCTCTTTCTGACGAAATGTCTTTACTGGGATTATTTTTACATGCTGCTTATGGAAGTATCATGTTCTTAGGATTGTGACACTTTATATTATCAAAAGCAGCAAAAAATAGCAACATGAATCATATTTGGGCGGATATGCCATACAAAATAGACCCTCTTACTTAACACTCTGAGGCAGTAAAGTCAGTGTTGATATCATTATCCCCATTTTAGGGATAAGTGGTTAAACCTGAAGTCCCAGGGTTAGTAAGTGACGGGGCGGGATTCAGACCCAGGTGGGCTGGACTTCAGAGTCAATGCATAGACCTCCATCGAGTCTGTAGGATACAGACCTGGTGAACTAGCCACAGTCTGTTGCTAAAAAACATTCCAGTTCTGGCCTCTGACTTGTGTGATTTAGGATTCGATTTTGAACCACTTGGGGCGTTGCTTTCCCGTTTACAAGTTATAATATTGGTTAATACAATATTATTATATGTAACATAATATGTTATATAATAATTTAATATAATATTGGTGGTTGTTCTTGTAGCGGAATTAGGGGCTGTCGTGCCATGAGCATTCATAGTTTGAAAATGAGTCTCTTCCATTATTAAGGATCACTGTATTTGAGAATTGGTAAGCCAGTGGAAAACTAGAAAGCACGTTTTACAGATGATGATAAGACTATTGTAGAAACATTAAATTCTCTATAAATGCAAATAGTGGAGGGATCCTAGAAAGATACTAGTGAAAGGAAGTATAGCCTTTTCAGTTTATTTATCATCTTAAGTATGTAGAAAGGTTGTTGGGGGTATTCTTTGAAATATTTTCAGAGGCATATTTGTCCAGGAATGGTCTAGGTGTGATTGTTCCTAAAAAAAAAAAAAAAAAAAAAAAAAAAAAAAAAAAAAATAGAACTACCTCCCACAGTTCCTTCACTCTGGCTCAATTCTTATGTGACAGACCAGTTTTATAGATAGGAAAGTGATAACATTTAAAAACAGTGTCAATTATATCTCAGACTAACTTCAAGATTGTTTATTCTGAATTGAGGAGGTTGCCTAACTTCTGAATATTTCTCATTTCTTCCTGTTGTCTTGAGAGAGGACCTCACTTCATTTGCATTAAGCATAGTTCTTGTGCTTCTGCGAAATTAATATTTCACCTTGTATGTGCTTTATTTCCTTGAGGGAATAGTGACTTCATGCGGTTTCAAAGTTACTGATTTAATGGGACTGGAAAGTAGAATCTTTAAGCCAGTTCAAGTAACAACAAATGGCCATATGGCAAGGATGGTAGTCATTTTCATTGTATTTTTTTTCTTGTAAATTTGGGCCTTTTCATTGGATACTTGCATCCTATTTTAAAGGACATTTTAATTTGAAGCCCACTTCATTGTATGGCTTGGCCAGAGTTGCAGTTTCTCTGGGACTCCAGTATTGGCTCCTGGTTAGTATGTAGAGGGCTGGATTCCGTATAGTTGGGCTGTGGCCATGGCTGCCATTCTGAAAATGTCCACTTTTAAAGGAGAGCTTGCTGAGAGCTGAAAAGTCTGTATGATGAAGACTCAAGAACTGGACACAGTTTTTGGAGGGCTTGGGATTTTGAAATGATCTTGTTTATTGCACCATTCCATATGTGTTGGCCAGGGAACACATCAATGAAGGAAAGGTGAATAGAGCAGAGGAAAGTAAGAGAGACAAAAATGTGGACGTATACAGTAAGGTGTATTTTTTTTTTTTGTTTTGTTTTGTTTTAATGAGGAAATCCTGTTTGGTCGTCATTCTTGAAATTAAAATTGGGTCAGTAGCCTGGCAGCAGAACAGTACTCTACTCTTGTTAACTTTTTGATCATGGTAGCTCTGTCAAAGCCAGGTATAGCCCAGATCGAGATTTAGTAGATTTGGCTGGATTATAGCAAGCACGGAAGCCTGTACAGAAATCTCTCCTAAGAGGTTTGGCCTGTTTAGGTCAAAATAGAAGCCCCAAAATTTGCAAGACGGAAATTTTGTGGATATTTGCTGTATGAACTGCTTTTCTGATGACGTCTTTTTCTTGTTTGCTTTGCTACTTATGCATAGACTCTGGAGTTAGACTGAGCTCAAATTCTAGATCCATCATTTACTAGCTGTGTGACCTTGGTGGGTTATTTAACCTCTGTCTACCTAAATTTCCTTATCTGTAAAAGGATGCTAAGAATTGCAGCCACCTTTGGAGTTGTTAAGAGGATTAAAGGAGGTAATGCACCTAAGCGCTGAATAGAGTGCTTGGCACATAAGCTTTCAGTAAATGTTAGCGATTAGTATTTTTTATTTGTCCCCAGTGCTATAAAAACAACCTTGGTTTTTATATTCTGGGTATGGGTATTATATATTAAAAAAGGAGAAGAAGTCATTGTACAATCTTCTAAAAACTGATGTCAGCGATATAGTAGGAAAGATGTTGGATTGGGATCTAAGAATTTTGGGTTCTAATCCTGGCTTTAACATTAACTGGTTGCATGAGACTGGGCAACTCTTAGAGGTTCCTTACCAGGGAAATTGTGGTAGCTTCCTAGATGTCTAAGATGCTTCCAATGCCCAAGTCTTAGGACATTAAGTTTAGTTAGAAGTCTTTGGTTTGGGACCTCTTTACTATCTCATAGTCTGTGATCTTGTTTCCCTTCTCATTGTCCAGTAGGAATTGGACCAGAGTTGATGGAAGGTGGGATGAGGTGAGGAACCAAGAGTTTCACTGGTTGGAATAAGGTTATTGCCCGGCAGGAAGAAGTACTTTTGTGACTCTGTGGCTGTTTAAACCTTTTTAAGTTTAGAAAGGAAAGAACTGAGTCAGGTCTTAAATTAATAGTATTATTCTGTCATTTCCTCCTTCCACCTTCATTCTTACATTTTGTCAGAATTGATTAGCAAAATGCATTTACCCAGGCGTGGTCAGGGTTCCTGTTTGTATAGTCCAAACAATATTGTTAGTTACTTCAGTCAGCATATGCCCCTAAGGGAAGATTCAGCGAATTTACCTGTCAAAGCTTAATTAAGGACAAGCCCCAGGCTTAGTTCAGGGTACTCAAATTCAGGGTTACATTCCGTCCATTTTGTTTCTAATCAGTGGATGGTAGGATGTCATTTGACGAGGATTATGAATATTGGCAATTTCTGCAGTAGCATTTTGCTGTTTAATAAGTACCTTAGCGTGATTTCTTACTTCTTTTGGTTTTCTTCCTCCACAATTTCTGTAAATGCCCAGATGAAGGCAATAGCACATGGATAATCAGGGTATATCCTTTTGAGCGTTTGTTGCTAACGTGTAGGTTTCAGCAATGCTTGGCAACTGAAATGGGAATCCATCTGTATTCTTCTTTTATAGATTAGTCTGTTAATAAGTAGGTTGCTCTGCCTTTCAATTCTCAGCTTGAGTTGTGTCTTTTTTGTATGTGGATTTTGTAACCCTCTTTGTTATCGACCCCGTGTAAAGCAAATAGAATAGCTGCGGGACCACAATCAGAGTAACTGTAATAATTGCTTTTGTTTATAGAGTGCTCACCGTGTACCTGGCATTGTGTTGAATATATTATTTTATGAAATCCCAAGAACAACCCTATGAGCTAGGGACTTTTGTCATCTCTATATTACTTTGGAAGAAATTGTGATTAAAGATGTTAAACAAATTATACAGAGTGCAAGACTAGGAGTAAGTCGTGGAGCTTGATTTCCAAACCAGATCCGTCTGAGTCAAGGCTTTCTCCCATGTTGTCCTTCACCGAAGACTCATTCAACAGAAATGAGTGAGTTCTGGACACATGCCACGTGGTTAATTCTATATAAATCCAGTCAGATTCTGAATAGTGTCGACCTGGTAGAGTCGATGTGAATTTCTCATCATAACAAGAGACTGAATGTAGCAAAAGTCAATATCATATGATAGGAAAGGAGATGTTAATGCGCTATGCAGACCTTTTTTGGGGGGAGGGTTGCTGTCGTTGGTTATTGCTCTGGCAACGACTACAAAGGCAGCATTTACTTGACAAGCCATGTATGCTTAAGGCAGAACACTGCCTGCTTTTCATGCTGGCAGATCCGTCCCTCACCAGTACTGGCTACCTGAGAGGAATGTGAGCAAGTTGGAGTTTAGAACAGGAAAAACACCTCTTCCTCCTCATTTCACAGTAGAGTTCATTTCGGGATACAGACTTTTTGGTGGCAGTAACTGTTACTTTCTGCTTGTTATTTCTGATACTTGCATAATGCTAACCTGGTAGATACTGTCAGATGACAGGGCTTCCTCCTACATGTTCTCAGGAAAGAACTGCTAGTGACAAGCATTTTATTATATTAGAATTCTACTTAATACTGCTTTAGCTTAAAGTGTATTTATTATGAAGCCAGTATTGCGAAATGTTCTTCTTTCCTCTCGTTCTTCCCAAATGGGGTGTTTTTTTCCTCAGTAATGGACTAAGATGCAAGTGTGTTGTGAAGGAGAATTTCTTGCCCAGATGGACCCCAGTGAAAGTACCTTGTGTAAATAGAATCCGCTTCTGTTTGGGAAAAGGATCTAAGATGGATGCTGTATTCTTTTCTTTGGAGACGAATACTTTATCCTAATCTATGGCCACTTATGATCAGTCTGCTGCAGAATCGGGAGTGTTCTATATGTGTTACCATAATGTTCAAACCGAAGCCTTTAAACAGCGGGGAAGGGAATTTAGGGTAGATGTAAAGACAGGTTTGGAAAAGGCAGTGTAAATGGTTTCATAAGGCCGAAGCACAGTAGCAGTGTGAGGAAGTGGCAGGAGGTGAGAAAGGATAGATTGTGGGGACCAGACCACAGAGGAGCTTTGTATTTTATGCTAAGGAGTTTGGATGTGTTCCTGTAGATAATGGGGAAACTTCTAACACCTTTTTTGCGTTTTGTTTTTGTTTCGTTTTGTTTTTTTTGTTTTTTGGTTTTTTTTTTTTTTTTTTTTTTTTTTTTTGAGAGAGAGAGAGAGAAAGTGAGCAAGGGGCAGAGATATAGAGGGGGAAGAGAGAGAAGTGGGGTCCTGAAGCGGGGCTTGTGTTTTACCCAAAGAGGAGCTTGTGCTTGCTGGGAGCGGGACTCGTGCTCACCACCCGACTGTAAGATCATGACCTGAACTGAAATCAGATGCTTAACGCCTGAGCCATGCAGGGGCCCTCTAATACCTTTTAAGAAGGGGACACATGGAATCAAATTTGCATTTATGGATTTATGTGGCAAAATGGAGTGTGGATTGAAGGTAGCCTGTTTATTCGTTGGGAGAATCACTCATTATTAGTAAACTCTTGTATTATTCAATCAGGAAATAATGACCTTAATTAGGGAACTGTTCTAGGCATGCAGAAAAGGGTGCCCTTTATTCATTCATTATTTGAGAAGTGTTTATTAAGTTCCTGTTACATGTCTGACACAGGATTAGTTATATATTGGGTTAACTAAAGTGACCAAGATGCAGTTACTGCCTCCAGGGAATTTATAATCTAGTGGGAGATTGGACAAACAACAGGCAGTTACAATGGCCAAGTGCTACACTAGGGCATTTATGACAGCACGTAGACCCTAGCCCAGTCCTGGGTGGGGGAGGGGTGGGAAGGCCTTTTCTAGGAAGGTATAAGCAGGAGACAGCTAAGTGAAGTTGTACAAGATGGAGGGGTGGGGTTGGTGGTGTTGGAAAGAAAGATGCTTCAGTTGAGGAAATAGTATCTGAAAATGGCTAGAGCAGGTGAGAGAAAAACCCTGGTCTGTTTAGGGCCCTGCAAATTAGTAAGTGTGGCAGGATTGTGGAGAGCAGGGAATTGTGGAGAGAAAAGAGGCCAGGGGAATTAAACGGTCACCTGGTAAACCTACATGAAAAGAGCTTGTCTAAAAACACACGAACTGTTTTAAGCCAGAGAGTGTCATGATCAAATTAGACCTTTAACAAAAATCCTTCTGGTTGCCGTGGGGGGGATGGGAAGGGAGGAGGTGGAATGGGGTCAATAATAAAAGAGGTACCAGAGAGGTAGGGGAGTGTTTGTTGGAAGCAGAAGGAGGAGTTGAAAGAAGGGACTGGTCAGTTCTGGAAAATATTGCTGTGAAGTCATTAAGACGGAGCCTGAGAAGTATCTATGAGAGGGTCAGTTGGTGACCTTAGTGGGAGGAGTTTCAGTGGGCTCATAGGGTGGGAGGCCAGTACTAGGGGATTGAGGAGTGTTAGGTAAATAGCACCGGTGATAAAAGACTGCTTGTCCTAGAAACTTGGCCATGATAAGATAAGGAGCAATTGCAAGAAGAGGGAAAGAGAAGGGGCCAAGTGATGGAAGGTTCTAGGGGTTGAAGAGTATTTGCTGGCGTGGTGTTCTATAAGGCAATGAGGACGATGAGCAATCGGGGTGGGGGGGCAGGGAAATTCACATTAGTTTGCATGCTTGGTAGTTGTTTCTCATAATTTTGCAGAACAAGTATTATGATTGTTGGGAATTGGAAAAAATCTGTGTAGCTAATGTGATATAGTACTTTAGGGTTTCAAGACTGCAGTAGCTTTGGATTATGACTAACCTGGGAGAGGAGATGAAGGTCCTTGGCAGTAACATCTCTATAATGGGAAGTCGGCTAGAAGGATGGTTGTAACAAGGATGGAGAAGACTGAGCCAGTGCCGAATTATTCTCCATACACTGACAGGTGACCTGGAGATGAAATAGAACATTGACTTAGAGACTCGTATGGTTGAGTGACATGAACTTCCGAGGAGAGAAGGTTTTCCCCCACCCCTCAGAAGGTTGGAGGAGCTCTGAGGAGAGAGAACAGTGATCCCAGATTCTCGTTCCAATAGATGAGGAGAATTTGCCAAGAAAGCAGACTTTTTTAGCTGAGCTCCTTTGCCGAGAGATCAGTGAGTACTGTTTTCTGAATAGGTTCAGTCTGTGACTTTTTGTGGAGAAGACTACTGTCAGTTTTTTTCATATGAATGCATTTGGAAAACTGCTACTGAGCAACCTCAGTTTTGAATGTTACTATAATCTGGTGTCAACGACTAATGATCTCGTTGGGCCAGTTCTCTCCCCTCCAGCTCTGCTGGCATAAGTAAGTACGTTAATAGTCTTTAAGAAATGCATTCATCACAAACCAAGTGATCACTCTGGAGCTGGCCTTGGCCATGTCTGAATGAGTTGGACAAGTTAGAGAAAACGTTGAGCCTGAAAGCTACTCAGTCTTTTAGGTTTGTTCGGGCAAAGTAACAAGAGATGAATCAGCTGTAATTTAATGGGATCTGATATTACTTTTATAAGATAGATCACTTTAATATGATGCTTTGTCATTAATGTTTTAGTAATCTGACAGCTTAAAGAGAGTTGATAGTCCCTGTTTTATTATTTCTTGGCTCCATGACAGAACTATGCATTAAAATGCACTTAAGATTTTAAAAGGGATGTCTAAGAAAGAGTAGTTAACAAACTAACCAATCCCAAGTGAGTTGATCTGACTTATAAATTCTAAACAGTGTGTAGCTAATTGCAGATAAATTTGATTCCTCCAGGTATTGTGTCAGCTCTCCTGCGTATACCTTTTATTTCGGAGCCCAGTAACACAGGTGTCATCTTGCCAACATTAGGTTTGAGGAAACGGTTTCCAAGGCAGGAATATCAGGGGAGTTTTATCTTATGCCATACTTTCCCTTTTTATGTAAGCCTGCTAAAATTCGGAGGTTGAGCAAGAGGCTTTTGAGCTAAAAATGAGCTGATAGAAATTTTTAGCAGCAATGAAAAAAACCTACAATTATCCAATGTACATACCATATGTGTGTGTGTGTGTGTGTGTATCACCCAGTATCAATTATGTAATGTCAATGATGATGTCATTCTTTTTTACTTGCCCAAATGATGAGGTTTTATTTGAAAAAAGCCCATACTCAGTGTTGCTGTGGGGTGAGGGACTAGGTAGGTCCAAGTTGAGTATCTTAAAAGAGTATATTCATTGACTTAGCAGTTGTGGTTTTAGGAGTTTGTCTTATAGAAATAAGCATAGGTCACAAGAATGTAGCCATAAGAATATTTACCACGACATTGTTGAGAAAAGCAAATACAAACACATAACGCCCTACTCCTCCAGACCCTAAAAGTCCAATCCTGAAAGACCAATTTTATTTTTCTGTGTTTATTTTGTTTAAGGTATCAGAGCACAAGTGGGGGAGGGGCGGAGAGGGAGAGGGAGAGAGAGAATCCCAAGCAGGCTCCGAGCTGTCAGCACAGAGCCCGACACTTGGGCTCTATCTCCCGAACCGTGAGAGCACGACCTGAGTGGAAATCAAGATTTGGATGCTTGACTGACTGAGCCACCCAGGCGCTCCAAGAGAACAATTTTAAATCCTGAAACACTTTCATAATACTGTGGAAAACTATCTCAAGACATTGAAAGATTAAAAATATGTATTCTTAAGTGGAAAAAAACATATTCCATGTGGTATGTTTGTGCACTAGAGTTTCATTTTTGTGTCGATAGATATATACACGCGCAAAAATGACAGACCTATTCAAGGAATAACCCAGGTGGACCTGGCAGAGGTGGTGATGGTGGTGGACTGAGGTTGAAGTGGAAGGCGTTGAGCCTGGTGACAAAGATGTGCCGCTGCCTCACGTGTCGGTGCATTCTGTGAGTGGTGACATTAGTGATTTTTTCTCTTTTGATCTGTATTTTTTTTATAGTTGTTTTTTAAGTTTGTTTATTTTGAGAGAGAGTGAGTGGGGGAGGGACAGAGAGAGAGAATCCCAAGCAGGCTCCACACTGTCAGTGCAGAGAGCAATGCGGAGCTTGAACTTAAGAACTGAACCGTGAGATAATGACCTGAGCCGAAATCAAGAGTTGGACGCTCAACCAACTGAGCCACCTAGGCACCCCTGATCTATATTTTCTACAACAAAGACATACTACTTTGCAATAAAAAATACTTTATTTTGTAAAACAAACACCAAAAGATGATTGGGGAACTCGGCTTTCAATAAATTGCTAGAAGAGTTTATGCTGTGCACTTAGCAATTGGCTAATTGCATATGATGGGAGGGTGATGAAAATGATTGTTTATTTTCCTCACTTTGTACCCTTAGCGTGGCCAATTGATGGGATTATTTTGGAAAGACTTTAAATTAAAGCGAAGAATAGAAAGATGATTTGTATTTAAAGTTGCATTGCTAGTTGTGGAAAACTGAATGAAGCATTTTACTGAATCGCTTCTTCAGATTAAGAAGATTTTTCAATTAAAGGCCTTCTTAGAGTTCCAGCCGCCTCCTGTGTCTCACAAGGCTATACTCTTACTGATCTCTTAAGCACCACATGTATGCTGAACTTCAGGGTGAGTGAGGCCGCTGTTCGTCTGGATCGGCTTGACAGCAGTTTGTGAGTTGTTTGCCATTGCTGATCTACCCTGAAGTTAGAGGAATCACAGATTTTTAAGAATTTTAGAGGAATTGAAGTTACAGCTTCGGAAAAGTCCTAGACATTTACGTTTCCAAACTGTAGCTAGAGTGCAAATATCTGTCTGTGGCTTAATTATCACACGTTTGCCCTGTTTTGACAGCTTAGGGTAAAGAAGTGAAGAACCTACGGGTAAACCGTATCTGCCAATAAAAACATAAAAATGCTTTCCAGCTGGTGCGCCTGGGTGACTCAGTTGGTTAAGCATTCAGCTTCAGCTCAGGTCATGATCTTGCGCTTCACGAGTTCGAGCCCCGCGTCGGGCTCTGTGCTGACAGCTCAGAGCCTGGAGCCTGCTTTGGATTTTGTGTCTCCCTCTCTCTCTGCCCCTCCCCTGCTTGCATTCTGTCTCTCTCAAAAAATAAATAAACATAAAAAAATATTTTTAATGCTTTACACTGGGATTTAACCAATTTTTCTGGAACTGTTCTAATATTTGTAACTCTATGGCCAAACTCTAGGCATGTTTGGTTCCCCTATGTTTATAAAAATATATTTCTTTCATCTTTTTATATTTTATATAAAGAATATGTAAATACTCTTTATAATTTATATTTATATTTTATATTTATATTTTATCTTTTGAACTAAAAGCTAAGAATTATCGTGGCTTGCATAAATCTGGAATCTGATTTGAAATGTGCCCTTATTTCATATGCCTTTGTTCTTGAGGGTTGCATACCTATAGTTGTCAATATTCTGTTTGATTTGTTCAAAATGGATCACTTAGTAAAATTAGTTCTCTATACACTTTCAGTGTAATTAAAAGCAAGCTTTTTGGACTAGTTTGGGATTATGGCTCAATTTCCATTTTTGTATGGCCAATAATTTATACTTTACTGTATTTATCAAGTAAAAAGCTCATGTAACTGCACACTTAAAAATTGTGATTCTATGAAAAACTTCCGTGATCTTGGAGGTGTGGGAAGTGCAAAGCACTAGATGAACTGAGACCTCCCTGTGCCAGGCGGGGGCTTCCTGACGCATATGATGCTCAGGTGTGGTGAGTCAATGGCGAAAGCCACAGCCTTGTCCTGCCATTTCGGTGTTTGTTTCTTTATCTGTGAGATTATGGTCAAAGTCCCAGGCTATCGTGGTGGAAATTGAGATTTTAAACATTTGTTTCTATTTGCATTCCAAATCCACCTTAGATAAGAGGAGGGAGAATTACAAGTATTTTTTAAACAGCGGCTGTCCGTCTGTTACTTACTTTCCTTTCTTTGAGCCCCTGAATAGCTTTCCTTTGGATTAGGACGCGCAGTGCCCTCCGAGGGGTACTCTGCTCTGGAACATTAATGAAGTGCCCCTGTCTCAACTTAGTCTGCGTTTTCCACGCATTTCTAACAGTCGTAGAAAGGCAAAAACTTTTAATTGGCCTCAGAGGCCAGTAGAACCATGAAAATAATTGGGTTGTTAAATGGATCCAAGAGACATTTACTCAGCTCCTACTGTGTGCTTGATACATTGCTCTAGGCATTGGTGTTACCAAGATGGCGGAAGACCTGAGAGGAAGTAATACAGGTGCATGCAGTACTAAAGGATGTAGATGAAGAGATGATCAAACCTGTTCATGTGTTTCTCGTACACACTTTTGTTTTTGAGCAACAGTATTCAATTTTGTCATTTAAAAAAGGAATCATCCTTCTTTGTCAGCAATGGCACTGTTGTGCCCTTTTGAGTCCCAGCCTTCCCTGATTGTCCTGATTGGCTGAGATCTGTTGGTCCTCCACATTCATGGTATTCTGTCTGTTTTCTGTACACTGTACATTTGTCCCTCTCTGGAAAAATGTTAAAGATCCTAATGTTTTCATTTTAGTGTATTAATAACCTCTTTTTAAAATCTCATCTTCCTAATCTCATTTTCTCTTTGTCTTTCTTCATTTTATATTTAACCAGTGTGTATTTATGTAAGTACATGTATTTAAACATTTCCTGAATCAATGTGAAATATAAATGTTAGTGAATAAATGCTATATTTGCCTTTTTAGTAGTACATGTCTCATACCTTTTATTAAAAATGTAAGCCACTCTAGACTGAGTCTGTGTTTAAGTACAATACTGAACGAAATGCCTTGCATATAGTATAGAGTGCGTAGATGCAGCTTTGCATTTAGTGCCTTGCATGTTTGCTGAATGAATAATTGATACCCATATGAGATACTCTGCTCCTTAGGGTTTTTTGTTTGCCTGTGTCTCATTTGCCTGTGTAGCAGACTGCCTGCCCTGTTAGATCCAGATGAGCTGGCTGAGTATACAGCAGTATTTTGCTCAGCACATCTCTGTTCATGCGCGTGGATTTATGTCCACCACCAGACTGGTTGCTGTGGAGTCAAGTGCCTGACCAGATGAAAGAAGACCAGCAGTGGAAGTATCTCAGGCCCGTGGTTCCTCTGAATCTTGTTTCCTCCAGTTGTTAACTTCAGAGAGATGTAAGACCGCTTGCATTAGAATAGACTTGGAAGTTCTTTTTTGATCATGGAATAAAGTGAAAAGGTCCTCTATGATCTTGTCGTGGACGAATGTGATACTGGCCAGAAAACATGAGCCTGCCAATTTCAAGTCTGCATGAGCGATCCCATTAACAACAAGCTCTGTGTTTGTTTGTTTGTTTGTTTGTTTATTTTGTATCAAGGATAGAGAAATCCCGTATTTTTCATTCTGTTGGATCTACCCCTTCTCATGTCACTGGATTTGGGCAAGTTTATATGTTGATATTTTTCTGGCCATAATGTTTATCTGGTCATACTGTCTGGTCACTGTGTTTATTGAATAAAATTTTGTTCCTTGTTTTTAGTTGTAGAAACAAGTGAATGGAAAGCTTATTAAAGTGCACAGCATTTTGCTGGAAACTGTGGATGTTGTTTAGGGAAGATCTAGCCCCTGTCCTGAAGGAGATTAGTACTTTCTAGAGTTTGACCTAACAGGCACGATTAGAGAGAACAGTGTAAGTTTATGCTCTGCAGTTAGGTTCTTGAGAGGGTTAGGGGCGATCACTGGGGGATCAAAATAGTGGCACCTTCTCAAAGAATCTGAGCTGTTTTCTGAAAGTGTAGATAACAGTCGCACAGGTAGAGAGTAGGGGTAAGAGGTGCCTGGAAAGTGGGCCTTTTAAAGAGACTGTAGTTGCTGCAGAGGCAGAAACAAAAGAGGTGCATTTTGCGTGAAGGTAAGTGATGAGTAGCAGCAGGACTAAAAGTGATTGTTTTGGGGCATCGGTTGGGGAGGTTGAATTTTTAGAGGATGTTGAAAGCTAGACCCATGTCTAGCTTTCAGAGGATGTTGAAAGCTAGACCCATAAGTTTGAGTCTGGTACAAGCAAACACAAGTTCTCGATGTGCTATGGAGCGAGTGTTGAGGGAGTTGAGGCTGACAGTGGTATCACGGGGGGATGGCTGTATGTAACAGTGGTAGTGTAACCCTGTGGTACATATAGCCGCGGGCAAGGTGAGGAGGTTAGTTAGGTCACGGCAGAGGGGTTTCATGATCATTTATTGAATCCTGAATAAGCACTGCTTGTCCTAAGTAGTTGAATCATGATTTCATTTAAACCTCACAGCTGCCCGTGGATTAGGTATTACTGTCTTGAGCTTAACAGAGGAGGAAGCTGAAGCGCACAGCAAGGGCAGGCAGCTTTCTTGAAGTCATACAGCTAAGGAGTGGAGCAATCGGTCTGGCTTTGGAAGCCAAGGTCTTAACCCCTGTGTTCTGTTTTCGAGGAAATAAAACTCACATTCTTTTCTTCTATGTGATTTTTTTTTTCTGTATTAATTCCCCTTCTCCTTAACTACAACATGGTTTATTGGCCTTAGAACAAAGGTTTGGCTTAGGGATTTCAAGTAGTTTTGCTCATTTTGAACTCTTCAAAATCAGTGACTACTGGTTACTTGTAAATGATACTTTGTAACTTCACTTTTTCCCTCTAAATTGAGACAAATCGAAACAGCTTTAGGCTGGACTTTAGGCTGGACTTTAAGGAGGTTAGCTAATTTCATAAAGGTTTCTAGTTTGCTGAGTTTACCTAGGTCATATTATAAACAGTAATGGTTTTTGTATTTATATCTATTTAAATATACAATTTACACCTATAAATTTTTTTTAATTTTTAATGTTTTTTTATTTATTTTTGAGAGAGGGAGACACACAGCATGAGCAGGGGAGGATCAGAGAGAGAGGGAGACACCAAATGCGAAGGAGGCTCCAGGCTCCGAGCTGTGAACGCAGAGCCTGATGCGGGGCTTGAGCCCACCAACTGTGAGATCATGACCTGAGCCGAAGTCAGACGCTTAACCGACTGAGCCACCCAGGCGCCCCTAAAATTTTTTTTAATGTTTATTTTTGAGGGAGACAGAGAGAGACAAAGTGTGAGCAGGGGAGGGGCAGAGAGAGGAGACAGAATCTGAAGCAGGCTCCAAGCTCTGAGGTGTCAGCACAGAGCCCGATGCTGGGTTTAAACCCATGAACCGTGAGATCATAACCTGAGCCAAAGTCAGATGCTTAACTGACTGAGCCACCCAGGCGCCCCTACACCTATTTAAATGCTACAGCTGACAGGAGCTCTCTTTAAAAAAACAGCGCGTGCGCACACACACAGATTCTGGGTTTCAGCAGGTCACAAGGTTCATCATAGATTTCTCCTTCTGTGGCCACTCTGATATAGATGAACTGCGCAATTTAGAAAAGGCAGATGCTTGGCAGTTGGTATGCTCTGGGGTCCCTTTGTCATTTGTGACAGTTGGTCTCTTTGCTGCGTGTCCTTCAGGACAAGGGATTGAGCTCCTACAAAAGCATTTCAGAGATTTTCCAACTAATGATTTTTCCTCTTAGACTTTACTGTTTGGTTTCCAAGAAACCAAACCTCCCTTAGCACCTTGCAGCCCCCCTTCTTCCTCTCCACGGCCTCTCCTGTTTCTCGAGGGTTTCTTCCCCTTGCTCCTTTAGGACTGTACTCGAAGAATATGCATGTTTTCTTAAATTTCTATTGCTGTACACTTCTGAGAATAATTAGAAGGATAGAAAAAGGAATCACTTTTAGAAGCTAAATAACCTGTATTTTTGGGTTTCAGGGTTCCAGCCATAAAAGGCTAAGTTTATTCTGTTGTCTGCATTTTCCTTCCTTCCTTCCTTCCTTCCTTCCTTCCTTCCTTCCTTCCTTCCTTCCTTCTTTCCTTCCTTCCTTCCTTCCTTCCTTCCTTCTTTCCTTCCTTCCTTCCTTCTTTCCTTCCTTTCTTCCCTCCTTCCCTCCTTCCCTCCCTCCTTCTTTTTGTTAAATTGTAATAAAGAAACTATTTTCCAGTTAAACCAAACATTTTACAATCAGAATATTTTAGGATGTAGAGAGAAAAACAATCTGAAAATGATATATATAGTTTGATTATGTAGAGTTATGTTATGATTTGTCTATTTAAAAACCAATTGTATCTATGCAAAGCACTTTTGTTACTTTGGAGGTGGGGGAGGAAATAAAGACCTAAAAATCTATCCATTGTTGGTTCACATTTGGTCCTTAAGTGATACTTTAAAATTTTTTTTTAAGTTTGTTTATTTTGGGAGAGACAGAGCGTGAGCAGGGAGCGGGCAGAGAGAGAGGGAGAGAGAGAGAATTCCAAGCAGGCTCCGCACTGTCAGCACAGAGTCCGGTGTGGGGCTTGAACTCACAAAACCATGAGATCATGACCTGAGCCGTAATCAAGAGTCAGACACTGAACCGACTGAGCCACCCAGGTGCCCCTTAAGTGTTACATTTTGAATCCCAATTCCTTGACCCTGTTCGTAGTAGCTTCACTGTCTTGCGCAGAGGTGGTCATTTCCACCACCTAAAGCAGTGAGAAGCCCTCCGTCTTCCAGTATAAATGAAACCATTTGTACAGTTAATACGTATTGGGCACCACATGGTTGATCCTAACTACAGTCTTAGTAACCATGTCGTTTACTTTCACATTTAGAAATGTTCACTTTGGCATACATTCAATGTATTTGTTTTAAACATGCTGTGGAGTGGATGGGGTGGAGGGAAGGAGGTAAGACTGCTGCACAGATGCCTCCCCCACAGGTGCACAGATACATGGGGTTTCAGTGTGTGTGTGTCCAAATATCTGAAAAGATAAGATGGCTCCCTTTTTCGGTTTCTGTAATAAATTTGATGATATATGTGTATGAGTGTAATGTATATGTCCGTAGCTATGTGTGCTGTAAGGTAGGAATGAATGAAAAGCCTGCTTATAGAAACAAGAAGAAAGAGGAATTAATTTTGGCTGGAGAAGTCAGGGAAGGCTACACTGAAAAAATTGACCACAGACCTGGCCTTAAGGAGAGTGAATGAGAATTGCTAGTTGCCTACAGTGGTTAGCCCCAAAAAGTGTGTGTGGGGTGAAGGAGACTGCCGCTGGGATACGGGAAGATACCGTTGGTAGGTAGGGTCGGAGCCAGATTGTGAAATACTGTTTTTCTTTATCATTTAAGACAATGGACAAGCACCAAAATATATTTTTGGTTTGATCTTTCAGATCTCTAGATTTGTATTTTGAGAGTAGTTCTGAATATAAACTTATATGTTGGCTGTGACTAGACCTGTACAATAAATAATGAATTTGTAACTCAGCTATTATGGTAATCGAACAATACCTGGTCCCCTCTCCCCCCCCCCCCATCTCCAACAAAGTGTTCTGTGTAATGCGGTAGTTTTGTATGGTGATTAAGGGGTGCTGTCTGATATTGAACTCCTAGCCTCCCACTTACTAGCTATCTTTTTAACTTCGGATAAGCCTTAAGCTTGGTTTAATTCATCTGTAAAACAGGCATAATAATGCCCACCCCAAAGAATTGCTCTAAGATTGGATTGAATGAGGTCATATATATAAAGCCCAGCACTTAGCACAGGAAACTTACCTAATAAACAGCAGCAGTTATTATTTCGTGGCACTGCTCTCATTGTAGAAGAAAAATTTTGGAATGTGAGGGAGGGATTAATGGTTGGGGAAGGGGGAGGGGGAGACCTTTAGTAAGTAGATTAATTAGGAAGTAGACTAATTATTGCTTTATCCCAACAGTGCTCTTAGCTGACAGGGGAATTCAAGGTAGAAGAGGAGGTTTGGCCAGGGAAGAGGAAATGTAATCATTTTCATTATGGATGGGCCGACTGTAGGGTAATGGAGTCTCTGTTTAAGCCTGGAGACACACAGGTGGGAGGCCTCACTGTCTGCTTGGAGACAGCTGGGTCAGGAAGGAATGACCGAGTGAGTAGCCGCCTAAGCAGAGGGAGCGCCTTACGGAGAACTGATGCCTAGGACTTGGGAGCCTGACAAAGAGATTGTCCCTGTTTGCTTCGAGGGGTATAATGCCCTAGTCTTTTGCCTTACGTTTTTGAAAAAAAACTAGGGACTAAGAGAAATTAATGATTTCTTTTTCTTAATGTGCTTTTTAATGTACTCCCAATAAAATAATATCTACTGTTACACTGAGGCTTTAGACTATATATTCTAAAGGCCCGTGCGTTTAGAGTTGCTGCTTTACAAATTAATGCATATAGGATGTACCCAACTGTGGCTAGCCTTCCGAGTGTTGGGCCCCACTCATGACATTTTCTCCCCTTCTCCCTCAAAGTGGGGGAAAGTTCATTCTTTGAACTGGGGAAGCTGTCTTGATGTTGGCAGGTTTCTTTCTAGACACTTGGCCTCTGTAGTAGGAAAGTTCTCACGTCTGGATCATAGACTGAGTGTAGCTTTGCTGGTGATGGGCTCGTCAGGATCACTGCAGTGACTGGCATTGGGAAGTACCATGCCTTACCGCTGCCAAGAAGCTTGCATTCAGACTATGAGTTCAGTCATAGCCTTTTCTTAGGTGACCGCAGCGTTAAAGTCCACATTATCTTACTGCCTTCTCACAGAATGTCTACTGTTTCTAATTAACCTTCTTTTCTGAGTGAGGAGGAAAAGTCTTTTGCCATTGTCTTCAAACTGAAATTTAAATTTCAGCAGCTTTTGATCTGATATAATAAAATATTAAGAGACTCAGAAATTATTCTATTAAAAGTTGCTCCTGAAACCAGTACTACACTGTATGTTAACTAACTTGAATTTAAATAAATTTAAATAAATGCAAGTTAAAAAAAAGTTTGAAGTGCTTATTTCCCAGTCTGATAGTAGGGTTTTAAACCTTAGGCCCTATGTGTGTTTTTAGTTACCTTTTTGAATTAAATTGTCAGAAACTCTATTGCTTGGGTTCAAGATTTATGGTTGTTAATTGTCCTGCCTTATCCTACTTCATGTACCAAAATCTAGAGATGGGATTGTAATTGGAAGTCCACATTTATAGGAAGTTAACAATTCCACGGGGTCAAGTCTCATTTTCCATTTTAATTTACTCAATCCTTTCTTTACCTCTGGGATACTAACTGGAAATGACTTGGGTTGCCTTTAGTTGTAATTTATAACTTTTATTAGGGTTTTATGATCGTGTACCTTTTTGGTCCCGGAGGTCTCACAGGACTGACCTTGTTCTCGATCCTTAGGGATTTGGGATAGTTTGTATTGGTGTTGAACCAGCAGCATCTTGCCTGTTTTCAAGAAGCACGTGGAGGAATACTGAGGTGCAGGTTTGTGCAGACTTTAAATACGTGGTGAGCTATAAAGTTACAATGTTAAATTAGCTTCTGACCTGCCTACTTTGTTTCCAAGGTTCACTTTGCATTTTAAAAGCCCTTTCTGATTTTAAAAGCAGACACAGAGAATTTTGTGGAAATACAGATAGATCATCATGACTTTTGAACTTGGGAAAATAGTGAATGCAGCAAAAGCAAGGTGCTATTGGCTGGGCATTAAAGACTAGAAACCTACGTTTAAAGTTTAAACCGTTTGGGTAAGACGACGTATTTTCCTGGCTTGTACTCAAAATTTCCCTCTGTGTCCCCTTACCACTATTACTCACGACACAGAAGAATATTATTTACTGCAGTCTTACTTGGGAGAGAGACTAGAGTGTGGCTTGTTTCTAGCGGCGAGGAAGGGGCATCAAGGTCTTTTCAGTACGAGATATTTCTGTCCGTGGATGTGGCACAGGGCTTCGGCCCTTCACCAACGTTTTATAGTTTCCTCCATAACATTCTCACATGTTTTTAGAATATTTTTAACAAGGCTTCTGATAGTCTATGGCTACTGTGCATGTGTTCTTTGAAAAATTATCATCATCATCATATCTTCTTACAAACTGATGTTGGTATATTAAAAATTTACAACATTTTCATATGCTGGGATCTCAGCATTTATTTCATACTTAGGTTTTATTTATCCCCTCAATACTTCATTTTCGTCATCTGTTCATCCACGGGGTTGGGTCAGAAAGATATTTCCCAGGATCTTTCTGGCATCAGCATTACGTTCATCTGCGATGAGCTGACATCCTTTACGTACTTCGTGAGCTGAGTAGGAGTTGTACCAGCCGGACTACAGATTCGTTCAGTGAATGCCGCCAAACTTAGCCTCGTTCATGTGTGTTTGCGTGTGTTTAACACCCTTCGTATAATGATTCTTCAACATACTGAGGCAAAGAGTGAATACTTAGCATTTCAGAAATAAACCTCAAAAGTAGTTTCTTATTCTGATTAAAATAGTTTACTGCCCTCACCCTGCACTTTTGTTTGTTGTGTGTCAGTTGTACTGCGTATTTTTTCTCCTAAACATAGATGAGCTTTAAACCATAGTTTTTATAAACATTTGCATCTCAAGTCAGATTTTTCCTAGAACATGGATTTCGTTTGGTGAGTTTCATTAGAACAGGTTATGTTAAGAGGGTTTTCTCTTCCGTACGTCTGTTCCAAGGGTCCTGTGTGCAGACGCCAGGAGATTTCAGGGAGGGCGGGCGGTGTTCCTGAGGAGGTGCTTTAATATGATACGTGGCTGGTCACCTCTGAGAGTATTCAGTCCTGACCCCAAGTGTAACTCAGCAACAGGCCGTTTTCTATATCTTTTAGAAAGACATAGGCTGTGTAAGGTCCTGTTTAGATGCTAGCCGGGAATTTGAACAAATTGAAATGGCTAACTAAATTTTAACCCTGATTTGAGGAGGGTTCCCAAAAATGAATTTAGGGCAAAGGTTGCCGGAGGTCGTGTTGAGGCGGTGCTGACTAGTACCAATATGTGTGCATGTATGTATGTGTGTATATATATTTAAATTGTGGTAAAATTAGCATGTAACATAAAATCTACCATCTTTACCATTTTTAAATATACAGTTAAGAATAGTGTTAAGTACATTTACACTGTTGTGCAACCAATCTCCAGAGCTCTTTTCATCTTGCAGAATTGAAACTCTATACCCACCAAATTGAATTCAATTAAATTAAATTACAAAATAATTCTTCATTTTGTATACTTTTTTTTTTTTTTTTTAAAGGAACCTCTGTGTGCAGTGTGGGGCTGGGACTCTCAACCCCGAGATCAAGAGTCACGTATGTGCTCTACCAACTGAGCCAGCCAACCAAGTGCCTGTCTGTATCCGTTTCTAAAACTCTCTATTTACCCCATCCCCCTGCCCTTGGCTATGTTCTTTTTCTATGAGTTTGAACCGGTAGTTATTTTTTTGAGACCTCGTCCTCCTTTATGCCAACTAAATTGATTTTGAGGGTGAAGAGTGAGTAATCTAGTCAAATCAGTAGCCAGTCTCCATAATCACATGAATGTTGGTAATTCCCCACCCTGAAATCAGAGCATCAGTAAGTCTTCTGCAATATGGAGTTTGGAAATTGCTGTCACTTTTGTTGGAGGAGAAGGAGGAGGAGGAGGAGGAAGGTGAGGAAGAGGAGGAGGGTAGCTGGTGACTCTGTTGGGCACTTGTTACTACTTGCCTGAGGTTGGAGGACAGACCTGCTTCTTCTGGGATGACACAGATGGGACAAGTTTGGGTGCATGAAGATGCATAGAGACATAAAGAGTTGCAGGAGTTTTTCATGTGTCTCTTCCCTGTCAAGTGTAAGACTCCATCATCTGTTGAAAGTGAGAGGTCTACAGTTGGTTCGAGGGCTTTTGGGAAGTGACAGAGTTGGAATTCCTAGGCAAGGGGGTTGAGACCTGGTCAAGGATAAGTAGAGTGATGATAATTGTAACAACAACAACAACAACAACCACAACAACCACAACAACAACAGCAGCAACAGCCAATACCTACTAGTTTTCTGTTCGGGGCCAGCTCTTGTTCTAGGTGATTCTCTGCTTTAGCCTTTGTAGCAGCTTTATACAAGCAGTTGTTCTACAGATAAGAAAGTAAGTGGTAAGAGTTAGGATTCCAGTGGCGTTTGCCTGCTCCAAGCCCAGGCTCAGTTCTCTCTCTGCACAATGTTAATGACATTGGGAGTGTCTGCGTGGCACTGCGAGCCAGAAGTTTAGGGTGGAACTTAAAAGGTTGTTCTCCAGAGAAAGGAAGAAGGGTGGACTGAGAAAAATGGATATGTCCAAAATATAACAAACATATTGATGCTTTTTCCCCACCAAAATGATGGGTGCCCGTGATGGGCTGCTTCCCTGACCAGAGTGAGCTACCACACTGCCTCTCACTTTGTGGAGGAGAACTTGAATTTATCTGTAGATTTGACTTCACACAAGTATCTGAAATTACAAACTCATTTTCTCTGTAAAGCCTGTATGTCTGAAACACTGGGTTGAAGTTAATGCTAGTAAATGCTTTAATTTCTGTGTAGAGGGAAACGAGGGCCTCTTCATTTGTAATTGTTCTGTTTCTCAAACGGGTTAGTTGTACTCCTATTTTGTATTAAGAAACTGTGTTACAACGTATAAAGAATTTTTTTAAACAATAGCATCCCTTTATGCATGTTCGTTATTACTGTAAATAAATGTGATATTTATAAAAGGAAAACCCCATTTTTCTTAGAATCATAAATTTAAACCTAAGTTTCTTGTTTGTTTTTATCTGACATATACGAAGGTCTTTCCAAACAACTAGAAGAACAAATGAGGCCAGAAGAGTTTGCGGTGCAGTAGCCCAAAACGAATTCAGTCATAACTGAGCCTCTGTGCCCATTTTACTGTCCACATGGACAGACAAGCTCTCATTCACTTACAAGGGTAAACTCGTCTGGGAAGATCGATTAATTTCTAGGCTGTAACTACTTTATGTCAATACCCTTGTACTCATGTGTGAAAATCCGTTCCTATTATGGATTAGACTGACATCGCATAGAACTGTAGAATGTAATGTTGCTCCCCCCCACCCCCAATCTGCATAGGTCAGATTACTTACAATTCAGGCTGAGAATTTACCCCTTCCAGGTTTAACCCTTTTAGATTTAGTAATCGCTCCCAGGCGTGATGTATTGGGTGTCCCATCTATATCTACCTTGTTCAGACGGACTCTGATCTTAATGTTAGGAGAAGAACTGGCAATACGGTGTGAGATGAAATACAGCATAGATGAATTCTGTCAAACTTGGTAAACACACACTGCTATACAATAGGGGTTTGTTGCAGGCTTTGTTTCGTAAGTAGAAAACTCTTCCAAAAGACAGTCTTGAAGTTTTGTTGTGAAGAAAGATTGCTAGTGAATGAAAAGAACCTTTTGTAGCCCCTATTTGAGAGCCTGGTGACGGGTACTTCTGGGTTCTGTACACAGAGACCCAACGCTGGGAGAATGTCTCAGGGTAAAGCTATCTAAGTTTTGATTCCAAAGCCATTAATTTCTTCAATTATGAGAAGAAACCACAGATTGCGTAACGGCCTTGGTATTTTGTTGGCACGGAGAGGACGAACGCAGACGGCTTGTAAGCCTGTGTTGGGATGTGTGTGACACGCGCCTGTTTTCTGATTTTTAAATTTCAACAGTCTTCGACACGTTTTTCAAACTGTGGATATCCTAAGTTAGCAAACCCAAATCAGTGCACAAAGCAACCATTTTTGCCAGTGCCAGATGCATACTTTGCGGGGTTTTCTAATCTAGGCTCCAGGGTTTATACATAGCAAATTCTCACATCTGCCAACTTCTGTTATGACCCAGAGGGGAGCAGAGCAAAGTGGGATGAAGAATCTGGAAATGCATACTGCCCATAGGGTAAGTTGCATTTTGGAATTTCTTCCCATGTGGATTTTGTCCTCAGGAACCACTGTGATGTGTAGCAGGCTGAGCTGGAAAGTTCATGTTGCACAAGATGAAGAACAATAAGTGGTCTGTTCAGTGGCTTGCTCTTAAGTCTCCCGCCAGTGCCGACTAATGGCTGTGATAGCCATTTCTCCCCTGGGTTATAAGAGGTTGGCTGTCATCTTTTGGGGAATATGATAATTTGTTGCCATTGCCTTCAGCATGGTGGAGAGATCTAACATTTAAAGGCTCTTATCCCAGTGGCTTACAGCTCTTCCTCCCTCCCCCCCCCCACCCCATAAACTGCTTCTGCTTTTGAGCCTTGACTGTAATTTAAAAAATACAGGAAGGCTATCTGTTTTGTAAAATGCATATGAATATTAAATCTACCTGGTTCATTTTCATTTTGCCAAAGAGAACTTGAATTTATCTCGTCTTACAAGGCATTGGCCTCATCTTTTTTTTTTTTTTTAAACCTCAAGACATTGACACTAGAAATAGTTTTTTTTCCTTTGCTTTTCCTTTTAATCAGTAAAATTTCTTTTTCTTGCATTGTGGTGCAGTTGTAAACCGCATTTAAAATATGTACAGGGGCACAGACACCAATCGGATTTAAAAGAGATGAAGAATCTGGGGCAGAAGTCAGTACGTCTAATAAATTTAAATTCCCTCAGATTGGCTTTATAGGAAGTGTATTAATATTTTCCAAAACATTTGCATTCAAGTGCTAGATTTTACATAGCTTCCTTTAAAAAATACAAATGTATTCCTGGAATTATTTATCAATTAAAAAATTTTTTAGTATTTATTTTTGAGAGAGAGACAGAGACAGAGAGACAGAGCATGAGCAGGGGAGGGGCAGAGAGAGAGGGAGACACAGAATCCGAAGCAGGCTCCAGGCTCTGAGCTGTCAGCACAGAGCCCGATGAGGGATTCAAACTCATTAGCCGTGAGATCATGACCTGAAGTCGGACGCTTAACTGACTGAGCCACCCAGGCACCCAGTTATCAATTTTTAATAAGTAAAATAACTTAAAATGAGTGATGAGTAATTTCTTTTGCAGTAATACAATAGATAAGATGTGCCCCTTCTGGTCAGAACATTTTACAATGAAGCTGGGGAAAGGAAAAACTATGTGAACACATAACACATGTAAAATGCTAGAGCCTGTGTACAGAAAAACAATAGAAGGCCTCAAAAGGTCTAGAAAGCATGATTTCGTAAGGTAAAGCAAACCCTGAAGATGGTATTTATGCTGAGGATTTCTTAAAGGAGGGGAGAAGAGAAAAAGAATCGTGTCCAAGCTGAGTAGTGGGAGGTCACACCGGATACTGCCCTGTCGAAAACTGGGACCTCAGAAAGGTGACTTCCTCAGGGATAAAAGGTGCTCTGCATGTAGAGACGTGCTTTTTAATGTCTTGGATCTGGAGGGAGAGGGGGAGAGAGTCTCTCATGAAACTGCCTAAACAGAGGTTCACACTCACATGGATTTGCAACCAGATTTCATACTATCAACGAGGCTTGAAAATCCCATAAAGTGGTAACTTAGTTGAAAGTACTCCCCGTTGCTGGGCGCCTGGGTGGCTCAGTCGGTTAAGTGTCCGACTCGCAGTATTGGTTCAGGTCACGATCTCATGGTTTTGTAGAGTTTGAGCCCCATGTCGGGATGTGTGCTGATGGCGTGGAACCTGCTTGGGATTCTGTGTCTCTCTGTCTCTGTCTCTCCCCCCCACCCCGTCCCTCCCCAACTCATGCTGTCTCTGTCTCTCTCAAATAAATAAATAAACTTAAAAAAAAAAAAAAAAAGGAAAATACTCCCCGTTGGTTATGATTCCTCAAGTGTCTGGGAAGAATAAAATTCAGATCCAACATGGGAGCACCCAACTGTATAAAACAATAATAAACATAAAGGAACTAATTGATAACAATACAGTAATAGTAGGGTACTTTAACACCCCACTTACATCAATGGGCAGATCATCTAAGCAGAAAATTAACAAGGACACAGTGGCTTTGAATGACACACTGGACCAGATGAACCTAACAGATATATTCAGAACATTCCATCCTAAAACAGCAGAATACACAAGTGCACATGGAACATTTCCAGAATAGATCACATAATAGATCCAGAATAGATCACCTATTCCAGAATAGGTCACAAAACAGGTTTCGACAAGTACAAAAAGTCTGAAATCATCTCATGCACCATTTCTGAACCCAATACTCTGAAGCTAGAAGTCAACCACAAGAAAAATTTGGAGAGACCACAAACACATGGAGGCTAAACAGCGCGCTACGAAACAATGAATGGGTCAACCAGAAAACCAAAGAAGATATAAAAAAAAATGTATATATGGGAAGAAATGAAAATGAAAAAACAATGGTACAAAACCTTCAGGACGCAGCAAAAGTGGTCTGAAGAAGGGAGTATATAGCAGCACAGGCCCCTGCAAGGAGCAAGAAGAATCTCAAATAAACAACCTATCCTTACACCTAAGGAAGCTAGAAAGAGAACAATAAGTGAAGCCTAAAGCCAGGAGAAAGAAGGAAGTAATAAAGATTAGAGCAGAAATAAATGACCTAGAAATTAAAAAACAAAACAAAACAAAACCAAAAAAAACCAAAAACCCAGTAGAACAGATCTTTGTAGAAACACATTTTATAGAGTGGCCTCAACGAAGTTTTAAAGATAAAATGGCAAGAAATGTGAGCTTGCACAAGAAAACAAGCAACTGTGGGTTAGATTATTTTCCAAAGAGGCCTCAACAATATTTCCTGACCAATGTCGTATGCTCTTCTAGAACCTTGCTATTCTACCATCAAGAACTAGTCTGTCCCTTTCCATTAAATCTGGGGAGGCCTTTGTGACTGCTTTTTTTCCCAGAAGAATCTGACAGGGCTGATCTTATGTGATTTCTGAGGGCAAGCCATAAAAATGCCACACATTTGTTCCTTATTCTCTTGGGATGTACATTTTTGGAACCCATCCCCATGCTGTGAAGAAGTCCATGGGGAAACCCATGTGAAGAGGAACTAAGGCACTAAGGCTTCAGGCCCGTGGCCCCGGCGCGGCTCCCGGCTGGCAGCCAGCACTAACTTGCCGGCCTTGTAGGTAAACCGTGTTGAAGGTGGATTCTCCAGCCTCCTGTCAAGCTGCTATAGGTGATGCCACATGGAGCAGGAGCAAGTTGTCCTTTCTGAGCCCTGGACAGATTGCAAACTTGTGAGCAAAATAAATGATTATTGTTTTGATCCACTGAGTTCTGGGATGGTTTGTTGCACAGTGACAGGTAAAACTAGAACGTCAGTAGCGACCATGCATCTCGTAGACTGTAAATGTTTGAGGAAATAAAAGAGTGAATTAAAAATATACCATGAAGAGACTCAAAATTGATTAGAAAGATATGAAAGAAGAGTTCGGACTCAGTAGAACTTCTAAAAATAAAAAACAAATGAAAAGCACAATGGAAAGATGATACAGTTGGGATAAATTTGAAAAGTGAACTGGAAGATAGATAGATAGATCTGAAGATTTCCAGAATTGCATGCAGAGAGGACCTGAGGCACATGACGTTTAGTGACAGGAGGCCGAGAAGGTACCACATGGGTCTAAGTGGTTCTCAAACATTTTGATCTTGGGACCCTGTCCACGAGAACCCCAGCTTGCTTTTGTGTAAGTAGGTACACTTATAATTTGGTCACGTTTCTGTATATATGTTATGGTTCAATAAAAAAATTACTTTTAAAAAAAGACAACATAAAGAGTAAAAAAGTAAGCCATAGCCTGAGAGATGTACTGATAAAGTTATTCAGAATATACTAACATATATACAGAATATAATAGAATATATACTCTTATTCAGAATATAAAAGAACTCCTCAAATTAAAAAGAAGAATAAGATAGGGGAAAAAAAGAAAACAAGAAAGTCCTGAATAAGTTTATTTCACTGGAGCAGGAGTAAATGGTCTATGAATGTATGAAAAGATCCTCAATTTTTTTAGTAATCAAGGAAATGCAGACTAAAACAGCAAGGAACTGTTTGTCTCCTCATGCCCCGTCAGACTGGATAAATAAGAAATAGCAGTTGTTGGAGGCAATAGAGAGCAGTGGGAACACTTACACTGTTGGATACAACCATTTTGGAAAACAATTTGGCTTTACTTAGTGATACCTAAGTATACACCCTAATGAAACTCTTAACACTCATGGCCCAGGAGACACGTATAAGAATATTTAAAGTACTGTTCATAATAACTAAACATGCAAACAACTCAAATGTCTAGCAACTGCAAAGCAATACATAAAGTTGGTGTTTTCATAAAAGGGTGACTATTTGGGATAAAGTGAATTAGATACCTCTTCATGCATTTCTCGGAGCAATTTTCTCTTAATCAGTTTTATATATTTAATCAGGATCAAAAACGGTAGTTAAAATAAGTATAATTCTATATACATAAGGTTTAAAGACAGATATACCTAAATAGTATGTTGTTTGGTGATACATACATGGTGAAATCATACAGAAAAGCGAAAGAATGATAGCATAAGTTTTAGGACAGTGGTTATTCTGGGGTAGGGGTGGAATGGAAAAATGCATAGAGCACCAAGGTTTGTAAAAGACCCATCTTGCAATAAAAATTTCTATGAGTGTGTTGTTGAAAGGAACCCCACCCACGGTGATTCTTTTTCTAAGGAAGAAATTTTGGTAATGCAAACACTTGTTCTTAATTAATCTCTTAGTAGGTGTTCTTGCATATAAAATCCTCTACTAAATACATTTTCAATTTATTTTTCACAGTTTATGTCAACCTTGCTATGTAGGGAGCGTGCCCAGGAAGAAGATGAAACTGGGAGGATTTATTCACAAGTTCAAGTTTAGTTGTCTTAGAATGAGAAACTAGGCCTCTTATCCTACCTTCTGAAAATCAGCTTACTGTTGTTAAACAAGAGATGATTTCCCAGTTTATTATTATTATTACTATTACTATTATTATTATTAGACAGCAGCCAGGGCCCCCCTTTGCCTCTACCCCTAGCCTGAGTCTGCTGTTTGTTAAAAATCTCCATGCATTGACATCTCTTCCTTTTCTAAAGGAATGTGAAACCCAGTAATTACACACAGACCTGACCTAGTTTGGAGGAACCAGAGGACAAAGAAACCCTAGTTTTCTTCATCCTTTTTTGGTTAAAAGGCAGAGATTTGGGGAGGTGAGGGCCCGAACATCTTATATCTATACTTCTTTGAAGGGTCTGACACATTTTGCCCCTGCACGTGTCCCCGTGTGTACATTGCTTATAGACTCACTGACTTGATGCTGTTGAAGTCCAGGTGGATGTGAGGAAAGAGATCACACAAAGGTGTGAAGACGGGTGTCACGATGTGTGTGGGTCATTGGAGTTCGGCCGCCATAGGGTCTTCTCTGCTACATATTGTGTGACTTCCGTAGGGAATATTTAATTTTGAGCAAGACTTTATCCAGTGAGTCACAGATGACAGTCACAGAGTACCTTCTAAATAAATATCAGTTTGACCTGGTAGAGCTGGTTGTAGTGAGAAGAATAAACCTTATAGTAACTCGCGTTACGTTAAGTGGAGAAAGGTCGAGGTGTTCATGAAGCAGGCCCACAGAAGTTGAAGAAAGCAGTATGGAGGAGACGAGGTACTCGAATAGATGTTCTCTGTTGTAACTTTTGCTGACTTCCTTTTTTAAAAAATATTTATTTATTTATTTTGAGAGAGAGAGCATGTGAGCAGGGGAGGGAGGGAGAGAGGGAGAGGGAGAGGGAGAGGGAGAGGGAGAGAAACCCAAGGAGGCTGTGTGCTGTCAGTGCAGAGCTTGCATGGGGCTTAATCTCACAAACCATGAGATCATGACCTGAGCCGAAATCAAGAGTCACATGTTTAACCAGCTGAGCCACCCAGGCGTCCCTAAACTTTTGCTGACTTCTGATGTTGTCTGTCATTAATTCCTTTATGAGCCAATTTTCTTTTTTATTTTTAAGAATAAAATAAACAAAATCTAGTTTTCAGAGGCAGGAAAACATAGAGTAGTTAAAGGCTCGGATTAGAGCTCCAATGCTGGGGTTCAAATCCCTCCCTCCACTCTAGTATTGTATTACCTGAGCAAATCACTTCATTGGTGTGTGCGTTAGTGTTTTATGGGAATAATCCTAGTACCTACTTCATAGGGTTGTTGTGAGGAAGAAGATGCCTGTAATTATCTTTTTTTCCAGTGGAGAGATGGTTCCATGGTTATATTTTTTAAGAGTGTGAATCCTTTTAGAGATACATATTGAAATATTTCCAAATGAAATATGGTGATGGATTTTGGATGAAATCAGTGGAGGTATAGAGCAGGCAGAATTGGCGATGAGTTAATAATTATTGAAGCTGATTAAAGCTAATTATGTTACTCCGTCTACTTTTATGGATATTTGAAGTTTTTCATAATAAAAAGTAAAAAGAAAGTAACAACATCATAGCACACATTACATACTCAATATATTTTATCTATTCTTTTTATGTTTATGTTTAATATATTAATATTAACTTAATTAACTTGTCTAAAACACAAAGAAAAAAATGTAAAACAAACTAAACTGGATGCTTTAGTTTTCTAGTTTCTAACACTTTTGCTATAGATGGAAACTTTATCAAATTTGGATAGCATGTCCAAGATCTTAGACTCAGATTTTTGGTTTCAGTGTTAGCTTCTTCCTAGTTAAGTTGTATTTAACGGTTTAATTAGTTTGACTTAATTGTGGCTGGCATCATATTCCATTTATAAAGTTTACTGTGGTTTCTGTGAGTAGGATTGAAATTAACATCAGTAGTATTGACTAGTGTTATTCGTACCGATGGCAGGAGAGGAGACATTGACTTCACCATTAGTGAAAATATTAGTAGCAAATGCCAGGGTTTTTTAAGGCGAAGAGTGGTGTTATGCTTTTGGTTTAGTGTAATCACTGCTTAATTTAAGTGAGAAAAGTAATTCTCTTTAAGAACTAAGTCACTGAGGTTATCTTAGTGTAGTAAGTAAAGCTTTTTTGCTTAGTGTATGGGCTTACATTATAATGCACTATAAAAGTAGGCTTGAATATTTTGTTTTTTAATAGGGGAGAATTTTAAAAAATGTTCATTTATTTATTTTGAGAGATATAGAGCAAGTGGGGAGGGCCAGAGAGAGAGAGAGAGAGAGAATCCCAAGAAGGCTCCGCGCTGACAGGGCAGAGCCCAACTCGGGCTCCGTCCCATGAACTGTGAGCTCATGACCTGAGCCGAAATCGGTAGTCAGACACTTCACCGACTGAGCCACCCAGGTACCCCTGCATATTTTAATCATTCAAGATTGAGAGTTATCTAACTAGTGATTCTGATTTATTTTATATGAATGAAACTTAGAATTAAAAAAAAAAAATTTTAAGGGAAGCAAACCCCAAATCCGTCGGAGTTCTACTTAGGAGCCGGCATAGGAGAGCCTGTGTCTTGCTAGCTCTGCTTTCAGGTATGCGCAGGCACACACTTAGGTGATAGGCGAGAGCATCGAGGACTGCAGCGCTGGTGACTTGCCCGAGGTGTGCCACAAACTTGTTTTAGTGACAGAGTTGGGAATTGAACTCTCGATCCCAGCTCTCTGTCCAATGCTCTTTGCCATCCCACTGATTTCCAGATTGTTCTCTGGAACCCGAGGGTTCTGAAAAGTTTTGTTTGTTTCTGAACCTCTTCCCCAAAGTTAACCAGAGTAGTTGCTTTCTTTTCTCTTTCTTTCTTATGTATTAGGGTTTCTACTCTATTAGCAAGATTTTGTTCAAAGGGGAAGAGATTCTGCTACCATGTATTCCAGTTCTGATATCTTTCCTGCCCTGAGCACTTCATTCTGTGCCATCTTCTACTCAGAAAAGTACATTTGACTTATTGGTGGGGTTTTGTTTGACTTTGTTTCAAAGAATGCCATTGTGTCCTCTATAGAAATCTGTGACCCAAAGACCTCTGGGAAATTCAAAAGGACTTTTAAACATGGAGGAATAATTATTTTCAGTATGAAATTATTATCAATGAACATTTTCTTTTCTTCCAGTTCTCTATATTCGCCCTTCATTTCCTCATCTCCTAAATCTCAGTCCTTGTGATTTTCTGGGTGGTGTTTCTCATGAGCTGTTGTTTTTAAAGAAGGTATTTATGCACATATATCTATTTTAAATGAAACTATTTCTGATGTCTGGAGGGTTTTTTTGGGGGTCTCTTTGGCAGTAAGTTAGGGTCATTATCAATTTTCTTAAAAATAACCTTGTCAAGATCAAAAGAGGGCCCAAAAGATGGTGCAAGGGGTTGGGCTTTGCTTAAATTGTGGATACTTTTAATGGTTAAAAAAGCCCCTCACTGTTATCAACCATACTCAATATTTGAGTCAGTCAGTGCACAATTTTGGTAACTTAAAATCCTTGATGACACTTTAGAAACTTGTCAAAATTCTAGACTTGTACTGTAATGTCAGTTTAGGACTGTCATAGAAGGTCAGGATGGAAGGTGCGTGTGGCCCTGCTAAGGGAAAGGTTAAGCTTTAACTAAATGTCAGGTCTGCTATATTAAGTACATGCTTCATGTAGTCGTGTTTTTACATTTAATGTGTGTATAAAGATGTTAACACGTATAGGATATATATCATAACAATGCGTATGGTAATGAATTACATTTTAATAGAACATTTTCCCCCCATTTTTATATGGTAGTGTTAGCGGTAGTCTTCTTCCTACCTTTAAATATCAGAGATTTGAGAATTAATTAATGTTTACCATTAGGCGTTCCAGAGGAGTGATTTAAGTTACTTAAACTTCACTGTTCAGCATATGAAATACAAACATTAATTATGGAAATGCAAGCTCTGTCGATTTGAACATGTGATGACCATTAAGTGCAAGGAGCTCGTTGAAGCCAGAAGCAATGCAAAACGCCATCACACGACGTATTTCCATTTTGATGGAATCCCGGGTGGTGGGGGGGGGGCATTTTTCTGCCAGCACTAAGGGTCTGCAGCTGTGATGAAGAAAGCCCGTCAGGAGGTACTTGGCGCCGTGTTCCTGAGGGGCACCGAGAAGCTGGCTCTCTGATTCTGGGCTGCCACAGGGAACAGAGTGCGGCATCATCGGCATTCAGACCAGACCTCGTGGTTAGACACAGATGTACGTCGTGACAGTTAGCGCACAGTCCTGGCATGTAAGGACGCAGGACAAGTAAGTTTCAGAAATCCGCAGGATAAGAGAGCTGCTCACTGGTAATGGAGATTGCTTCCGGTGTTCCTTCGTCTTCATTACCAAATAATCAGATGCAAGAGGTGAGGAATTTAGGGTAGTTTTCCAGCCGCTCTTGTGTTCCCTTGGTTCACTCAACCTTTTGCTACCACAGGCTATCGTATTAGGCCTTGGGGGCATATTAATATTTAAAATTAAATTTAAAACAACTTAAAATATGAACTGTTGCCGACTTTGTTCACCAGGAACAACACCACCATTGTAAGGTTAGCAGGATGCTCCGTGTAATAAATCTCCATTGGGGAAGTTTAAGAAAGTTACGCTGTGCCAGTCGAGTTCAGCTTTCTTTCCAGCTGGTGCTTTAAAAAGCTCTGAGTGTTCTAGGTGCTACATCTAAATGTGCTTAACAGTACACAGACTCCTTGACAAATGCCGTTCTTGGGAAGAGCACAATCCTTCTGTAAGTGTGCGTTATTTTTACCTATGAGCTGGCACTCCAGGAAAGAGTGGCGTGTGCTTCATTAAGAAAATTCATCTTGAAGTTCATTCAGCTTTCTGCCTCTTTCTAACCTCACAGTTGAGGTCATTGCCAAGTTTCACCCACATGTCTCATCTTTCTTCTCTGGGACTAAAATTCCATCCTTCAGAGCTTCATTTTCCACCATAACTTTGCATTTTCCGTTGGACTAGCCGCCGCTCCTTGTTTGTCTTTTATTTTAGAACATTCCCGTAACAATTCTTATTTTTTCATAATACCATTTTCTTAGATCTTGTTCTTTGGTGGCTGCTTTAAGCCATCAGAAGTTGCTTGTGAAACCACTGAGGTCTTACCCTTTTCTTCTCCATCTCTTGAATGCTTTTTTGCTCAAGCCCTCTGTGTTCAAAGCATCTTCTCTTTGCATTCTTTAGTCCCACTCCCTCTTTCCTGCTCTTTCCACTCCTGCCCTTTCTTTAAGGGCTTCAGGGCATCCTTGTAAATCGATCCCTAACCTTGGAATGAAGCCATCAGTCCCATTTCAAATATCTCTCTTAAACTTCGAAGCCAGGGTCAACTGAAAATAGATACCCGAACATGGACAGGGCACTCATATTTGTAAATATTTCGTCGTCGTTGTGGTCAGCTTCCTCCTCTTCTCCACTTCTTTTTTTCCCTTTGAATATCTTTTTATTCTGTTCATTTAAGTGGGAAACTTAAAGGCCAGAAGTTGATTTAATGTTCTAGAAAGCATACAAAATGTTGTTGGCACAGTGTAAATGTTGAAATGACAACAGCAATGGTAATGCCAGTGTGGCTGAGAGAGTTGCTATTATGTTAGAGATAGTCCGGGGGCTTCTGCCCTCTGAGAGGGTTAATGATAACCAGATGGGAATTATTGCAACTGAGAAATCATTTTCTTTTTGTCTGAAAAATTTCCCTTCTATGGCTTGAATTCCAAGTAATCACCAGAAAATTTCCATTGATCAATTATGCACAATATAGCCATGTTCCACCTTAGGAATTCTTCCAAGAAGAATGCATGTTTCATGGTAGATTTTCTCGCTTGCTTAGCTTGCAATTCTCTATCCTCCAGACATTGTAAATGCACAAACGGTTTCATTGTCACCATTTGGTACAGCCCAAGCTGAGAAACAGGAAAGTAAGTCACCTAAAGACCTGCTAGATATTGTGAACAGTTTCCTTAGGGGTTCATTGAACGCTGATTTACCCTCACTTTTGGTGGTCATGTGGAGGCCTCCTGTGTGGAGTTGGCTGGGATCCTAGCATCCCAGTCATTCCTTAGGCTTCACAGCTTCGCATTTTTCCAGAAACAGTTGTGGTTGGTACGTAAAATGGATAGAATAATCAGTTCTTCCCAAATATATGTCTTTGCTTTGCCCCTTCGAACTTGATTTGACTACTCGTTACAAGCTAAAATATAGAGTCCTTCTTGATTGGTTCCGGTGCAGAGGTCAGGATTTCCCAAGAATATGGCCAGCCTACATCCTAACCACTGCCATGTGGCACAGCATTAATCATGGCCATTTAGTGCCTGGCAGGGTTAGCCTTATGGTCCAGCTTGTGGTGGTTTGGAGTTTCATTAAACCTCTTTTCAGACGACAGTTCTATTTTCCAGTACTTTTAAAAGAAAAAAAGTTCTGTTTTTTTTTTTTTTTTAAATCAAAGCTGATTGCAAAAGTCATCCAAAGTCCTTTTCTAGAAGCCATTCTCAACTGGTAATGAATCAAGTTCTACAGAAAACCATTTGAGTGACTGTATTTTCAGCTCTCCCAAAGATACACCATTTAAGGTAATAGGAAAGAAGTTAATTGATCACATACAATGATGCCTCAGGGCAGTTGTTCTCAAAGTTTGATCCAGAGACCCCAAAAAAGAGTCTCCAGAACTCTTTCAGTGAGTTTCAGAGGTCAAAATTGTTTTCCTAAAATATTTAAACATTATTCTCTTTTTCACAGTTTCGAGAGATTATACATGATACATGAGATAATTGCTCCGATGGCTGATCAAATGTATGCTTGTTTGTTCTAGTGTTTTAAAATTTTCTGTTTTCATTTCTGATTTTAATCAATTTCTAAGTAAATCTTGATAGATATTCATGTAAACAAAACTTCTTTGAAGGTCTCAATAATATTTATTTTTTATTAAAATATTTTTTTAACGTTTATTTATTTTTGAGAGAGAGAGACAAAGTGTGAGCAGGGGAGGGGCAGAGAGAGAGGGAGACACAGAATCTGTAGCAGGCTCTAGGCTCCGAGCTGTCAGTACAGAGCCCGACGCGGGGCTTAAACTCACAGACCATGAGATCATGACCTGAGCCGAAGTTGGAAGCTTAACTGACTGAGCCACCCAGGCATCCCCGGTCTCAATAATTTTTAAGAGAAGGAGTCCTGAGACCCAGAGTTTTGCCAACTGCCAGCTTAATAGTGGAAAACATAATTCTCTCACAGAACCCCGCTGAGAGTAGCCTCCAGCCAGCTGCACCAGGGCCCTGCCTTAAGCCAATCAGTTGTTCAGTAAGCAGTTTTTAATGGAATTAAATTGAGTTCTTGGAATGCAACATT
>CM053575.1:104301511-104347805 GCA_028646485.1 Cryptoprocta ferox | reverse complement strand
TGGAAAACATAATTCTCTCACAGAACCCCGCTGAGAGTAGCCTCCAGCCAGCTGCACCAGGGCCCTGCCTTAAGCCAATCAGTTGTTCAGTAAGCAGTTTTTAATGGAATTAAATTGAGTTCTTGGAATGCAACATTCCAGACCTAATTTAAGATTCTCTCCCAAGGCAGGGGTTGAGCATTGAGTGCATTGCAACCTGCCAAATTTCTTCGAGGTCAGTAACTGGCAATTCTCAACATTGAGTCAAGTATTTCAGAAGTCATTTTCATGTGATTCCTGCTTTAACTGGGGTCTTATTGGCATCATCTAACATGTGGGCCACATATATAATTTAAAATTTTCTAGCAGTCATACTTAAAAAAGTAAAAAGAAACAGGTGAAACTCATTTTTTTTCAGTTTCAATGAGGTATAATTGACAAAATTGTAAGATATTTAAAGTGTACAGTGTGTTTTGATATACTCATACATTGTGTAGGACTTCCTTCCCCCCCCATTGAGTTAATTAACACTTTCATCCTCACATATTTGCTGTTTCTTTTCTGTTGTTTTTTTGTTTGTTTTTGGTGAGAACATTTAAGTTCTAGCCTCTTAGCAAATTTCAAAAATACAATAGTGTTATCAACTATAATCACCATGTTTTATATTAGATCCTCAGACCTTATTCATCTTTTAAGTGAAAGTTTGTATCGTTTTACCAACTGGTCCATATTTCTCCCATTCCCCTCCACCCAAGCCCCTGGCACCCACTTACCTACTTTCTGTTTCGGTGAGGTTGACTTTTTTTTTTTTTTTTTTTTTAGATTCCACATATAGGTAATACCATGTGTATTGTGGTATTGTGGTTGTCTTTCTGTCCGTCTTATTTCACTTGGCACAGTGCCCTCCAGGTTCATCCATGTTGTCACAGATGACAGGCTTTCCTTCTTTTTTAAGGCTGGATAGTATTTCATGGTATATATGTGCTACATTTTCTTTATCCAGTCATCTGTTGACAGATACTTAGGTTGTTTCCATACCTTGGCTATTGGGAATAATTCTGCTGTGAACATGGAAGTACGCATGTTTTTTGAGAGAATGATTTCACTTCCTTTGAATATACACCCAGAAGTAGGATTGCTGGGTCATACGGTAGTTCTATTTTCAATTTCTTAAGGAACCTCCATATTGTTTTCCATAGTGATTGCACCAATGTATATTCCCACCATCAGTGCCCAAGGCTTCCCTTTCTCCACACCCTCCCAGCATCTGTTACCTCTTGTCTTTGATAATAGACACCCTAACAGGCATGAGGTGGTATCTCACTGTGGTTTTGATATGCAATTTCCTGCTAATTATAATGTGTTGGCCATTTGTATGTTTTCTTTGGGAAAATGCCTATTTAGGTCCTTTGTCCATCTTTAAATTGGGTTATTTGTGTTTTTTTCTGTTGTAGGAGTTCTAGGAATTCCTAGTTTATTTTGGATACTAACCTCTATCAGATATGTATGTGGTCTGGATATATATTTTCTCCCATTCCATACGTTGCCTTTTCAATGAAATTAGTTTTAACAATATATTTTATTTAGCCTGGTATATCTACAATGTTACTTCTTTATGTAATCAATCTAAATTTATCAGTGAGCCTTAATATTAAGGCTTTGAGATCTGGTATATATTTTACATTCATAGCGCATTAATTTGCACTGGTCACATTTTGAGTGCTCATTAGTCACATGTGGCTGGTGTGTTCTGTAGTGACTAGCACAGATCTCGACCATAAAATGAAACTAGATCTGAGCTGAGAGTGACCTAGAAATAGAGAAATAGAGAAAAAAAAAGATGTAGCTACAGAATTTAAGATAAAAACAATTTATCTTAATCTAGTTTAAGGGAGTGCTCTTTCTCTTTTTGGAGGAATTCGAGCACTTGTGGTCTCTGCGTTTTCTTCCTGCGTAGCTCCTTTCTTTAACTGTCTGTTTGTCGTAACGTGTCCCTGTATAAAGGAACCCACTTCTGCTAGGTGAGGGGGGAAGAGTAGTTCGTTTTGATCTTAATATTGAACCTTTCCTTGGTTCATTGGTTTTTATTCTGTCATCTTATCTTGCCTGTGAATGTGATATCAGGATATGGAAGTGATTTTTGCCTGCTGTGAAGAAAACACTGTTTTTCTTCAGTGTTCATTCCCTATGAACATTACTGTGCTTGCAAAAACTAGCTAAGAAGTAAAGGAACTGTGGTTTAGAAGTGAGAACTAAAAGGGGCAAATAGCTATCCCCCTCCCCTTTCTGGAATGAATAATGAAGAACTGTGACTTTAAATTTGGCATGATCTGAATTTAATTTTTTGTCATACCATATGCCAATGAAAAAAGGAGAGTTCCTTGAATGGAAATCTCTTGGGTAGAGACTCCCGGCAAGCTGTATCTGTTTAGCAACATATTTGATACAGTGCCATGTTTAATTAATATTAGTGTCAGTTCATAAAACCCTGCTCCTTGCAAAAGAAAAGAATTCTATGTAGAACAAGAAACTTTAAGGAATCTATGGTCTCTTGGTAATGTGTTGGAAGTTTCCTTTTTTACTTGTTATGCTTTTTATATGTAAGTACAAGGATGTGAATCATAGATTTTTCAGCACCAAAAGTTATAAATCTTCTTTAAGAGTTTAGCTTCTGTTTACCTAGCAATTAACCTTTTGCTGTGGACCCATTTCATTTTACAAGCAACTAGGGGCAGGACGCTTGGTTGACTCAGTCCGTTGAGCATCCGACTTTGGCTCAGGTAATGATCTCACGGTTTGTGAGTTCGAGCCCCGCGTCAGACTTTCTACTGTTAGTGCAGAGCCTGCTTGGAGTCCTCTGTTTCCCTCTCCCTCTGCCCCTACCCCACTCACTCTCTCTCTCTCTCAAATGTAAATTAAAAAAAAAAAAATCAAGCAGCTGGTATGTACTTTAAGCTAAAATGTTTATGTCGCCGCCAATAAGCTGTAGCAGTGAAAATTCATGATCGTCGATCTCTTCAGGTATTCTCAAAATTATCATACTTGCTTGCCACGTCTCTGCTCTGTGACTTGGTAGCTTCTCTGTTTCATCAGTATTTTTCCATTTTCTAGAAAATCTCCACTTTTCAGTTTGCAGCTAAAATCGGAGCTGAGCTTTAGCAAGGTGTCTTGTCCCGTCAGGCACGAGGGCCAAGTAGCATGTGTTGTCCTCCTGTCTGGTGTCAGTACTGAGTGTGGAGGGCAGGGGGCCTGGAATGCCATGACGGAGCAGAGCTCGCTGTCCCTGGCATAGCCGTCAGGATCAGCTCTTGCCGTGGGTTCCATCCTATGGCTCGGTGTGACTTTCCCGAATGGAATGCATTTTTTTCCTCAGCCTCATTCCTTCCATGCTCTTCCCACATCAGCTGGAAGCAACCAGTTGGTTCTGAATGCTGCCCACAAATTGTTAGCTATTGTGCTTTTTGTCCCCCTCAACTTGCCCCTCGATCTAAGGGACTGATGGGTTTGAGGTCCAGGATGATGTTGTTGAGTGAAGAAAATCTCATTTCTGCCGAGGAATGCCTAAAGTTTGAGGCTTGATCCCAAAACACAGATCACAACAGTGTACGTGTAATGAGTGTGTGTATGGCACGCTCAGCAACGCCGGGCGTTAGCAGGCTGCACGCACTGGCTCTGCGCATCCCCAGCAGCCTTGGCAGCAGGTTCAGTAATAGGTGCCCACATTGTTTGGATAAGGAGCCGTAGAAAAACAAAGTAGTTTGCTCAAGGTTGTACATTAAATGGCAGTTCCAAGATTTTGAATCCAGGCAGCTTGACCTTCCTGTTGACACCATATTCAGCTGGTAGGCAAAGCCTTGCCTGTGTCTTGTTGAATCTTGAATCTCATTGAAGAGTCAACACGAATTTGATGTTTTAATCTATTAAAACCTCTCTGCTTCCACTTTCTACGAATGGATTATACTTAATGCAATTTTCCTTGAAAAGATAGGAATACATTTCAATATGTAGGGCCATATTCCCTTTGTGTGAGGTCAGATTACTTGTTATGAAATGTAAAACTACATCCCTGCTATACTGTTATCTTTATTAAATTAAAAATCTTTATTAAGTGCATAGAATATAAGAACTTATAGCCAGTTAGTTCTCATAGATTATTAGGTTTGGTTTTCTCTTTCCCCTTATGAAAATCTTACTGCCTCAGAAAGCAAACGAAATTCAGAATGAGTTCATGTGAATCGGGAGGCCCTACTATATGACTCCCCCAATTATAGTGTGAGACTCCGTATTCTCTTGGGTGTGAAAAAGTACAAAAAATGGTTAAATGCATTAAAAACCTTCACTAACTGTCTCCATCCTCTCTCCCCATTACTTTTTCGATGTCATCCATTGGTAGGCATAGGCAGATGAGGGGATTTGAGGCCCAGTCCTTGGACAGTTGATGATCAACAAAACTTAGTATTGCTTCCCAACTTTTTGTGTGTTGTGGAATATGCAGAAAATGATCATATTTTCTTTGCGGTGAACAACTGAGGTTTCTTGAGGCTGGAGATGACCCACTACTCCTGACCCATGGCCTGGGTACACCTATAACTCATTTCTAGCACACCAGTTGGAAGGCTCTGCCATGGCATATGGCTGCCGATTTCTAAGCATGTTACGTATATGAAAGCGATCCGTAAAGTATAATGTGCCATTTTATTAATAATTATTATTAAGACCAGATATTTGTTAAATAAAAAGACATTGTATACTGTGGTTTTTTTTTTTTTTTTTTTCCGGTTGTTTTGGGAGCCGTTCTTAGAGAACTAGGTGCAGACGCCAGACTAATTGCTGGAGTTAAGGTCCTGTGTGTGATATGGCACAGTAATGAGGAGAAGTAGAAACGCTAATGGTCCAGGGTGATGTGCAGTCAGATGTTCTACCACTGAGCTATACCCCTGTCCGGGGTGATCCGGTGCAAGACTTCTTACAGGAGATCAGACAGCTGGTGAGATCTGCTAATAGTTTTATTGTTTCTCCTCATAAAATTTCCTTCCCTCTTTTCTGCCTATCCCAATTCTTTCTTTTCTCAAGTTCTGCTTTGTTGGTGGAGTCCTTCTGTAGGTCTGCTGCTGCCCCAGGTGAAGTTCACGGAACATCCTCTGTTCTACCATCGTAACTTGTTCATAGCTTTGCTGATTGTGTTTCCAGCACTGTATTGTTCCCTGTTTCACATACGTCTTTCCCCAACTAGATTGTGAGCCCCTTGAAGTTAAGGCTGCATCTGATTTAATTATTGTAGCCTGAGCTCCATCCAGCTCACTTTCTCACTTTCCATCATTAGGCAGGGCTTAAATGCTCTTTGAACTGAGCTGACTGAAATTTGTCTCCCTGGGCCTTTCTCCCATAAGTCTTCATTGAACATCTGAAACAACTCTAGAGTTACTTTTATGTTAGTCATTCTTACATTTGAATCATCTACCATATATGGTTCTGTATAGTCTTTATTGCTGTGGACTGAACATTATTATTGTTGCAATTTTGCTTCCCTGGTTTTTCTTTTCTTTTTCTTACTCGTAAGCTTCCTTTCCCTCTCTCAGTGTAGAGAACCACAGAATTTTAAGAATTGAAAGGGGCTGGAATTTACCTTCTCTTGGTCCTTCATCAAACTAATAATCTTTGCCTACTTCCTAATTGACTGAGATGGAGATATAGAGATATTTTGGGGCAACACAATATTTTGTGTATTTCATTCACTAAGAATAATGAGGAAGTTTAGATAGGGTAGATTTTAAAAGCTCTTCATCTTTCATTCTGTTTTAAAATGTGTATGCTGCTGGATGTCTTAAGAATGATGAGCAAAATAGAGGCAATGTATCCACAGTACAGAAGGATCTTCAGATTTTTATAGCATTACCATGAAGATTTGACTCTAAAGCCAACCTAACTGCAGGGGCTTTAATCCTGGATCTACCACATACCAGTTTAAACTACTTAATCTTGAGTAAATTACTTAATCTCTGTGTGTCTCGGTATCCATATTTGTAAGATAAGGTTAATAATAATGTAAGGTATTGTGAGGTTTAAATGATTTAGTACTTGGAAAGCACTAAGAATAATGCTTGGTGCCCAGCAGATGTTCAGTGTGTAGTGACTGGTGCCGCTACCAGCACCATGCCACCGCCTGTACTATTGAGTTACACAAGCATCTGGCGAGACGTGTGGGATGCATCTGTGTAATTTCTGGTCGAACCTTACTAACTTACCATGTACTTGTGATATAAGCCTCTTATCTTAACAAGAGGCCCAACATATCATGGCCTGCGTCAAAGCATGATTTTCCCAGACCGTGACCGCACCTATGGAGTACTGAAGTATTTTGTTTGTCATAAGGTTTTACTGTAGGAGCGCTCTAAGAAATGGCAGAAAGACCCATTAGCTTTTGGAGTCTGTTCCTTTGAGACCAACTTGCTAGGAATCCATTTCCTGGCTTATTTAAAAAGAGTAAATTCATTTTCTTCATTGACATTCTTTAAACACAATACTGGCAACTGATGTTCTATGGAATATAATGTTTTAAAGTGGATTTAATTTTCCTTAGTAAACCGCTTTTAATAATGCATCGGAGTAAATTTTCTTCCTCTGTTCTCAGGTTGCTATCAAGATCATAGACAAGACCCAGCTGGATGAGGAAAACTTGAAGAAGATCTTCCGGGAAGTTCAAATAATGAAAATGCTTTGCCACCCCCACATCATCAGGCTCTACCAGGTAGGTTCCCTGGAGGGGCAGCATGTGGCCATGTAGAACCCAGGATAGCCACCTAGGTGTACAGCTGCCTTTGAAGAAGAGGCGTCTGGGTGAGCGCCCCCAACTTTTCTTGGTTTCTATGTTCACATGCTTATCCTGCTGTTTCTCCCACCCTTTTATCTCCCCACTCAGCACTCATGGCTCCATCTGCCTTACCCATGTAAGCTTGGGGACCATTCTTTGTGAGAATTACACAAAAAGATTATTCCGAAGATGACAAGAACTTATTTATGTAGGTCCAGATCCTAAAACAGAATGGGAAAGCCAGAAGGAACAGAGAATTCTTAGGGATGAAAAGCTAGAGGTGAATATAACATTATCTTTTTATAACATCGCTTACACGCTCATTTCTGTGATCCCGGTGTGACTTATGATGGCAAAGGATATTTTAAGTGTGGCCTCTTTAATCAGTTAGAACCTGCCTCTCTTCTAGTAGGGTCCTAGACTTCGTTTTCTAAGGTAGCATTTGATTATTTTGATAACCACGAGATTGATTTTGTGTCACGGAAGAGATTTCTATTCTAGTTTTCTTACCTTCCCAAGAAGCATGCACATTTCACGCCATCCACAACAATTCCCTTGTTGCAAAAGCAATACATCTAATGGCTGGAATTTCAAGCCAGATAGGAAGAGAGGACCTTGCCTTCGCAGGCTGGTGGAAGAGATATTTTGGGAGAGGTGGGGCTTTGGGGTGCTTCTCAAATTGCAGTGTGTTGGCAGTCATAAGCTCTGCCTCTGCATGGGGCCAGCCCTGCTCACTGCTTTCTCCCAGAACAGCCATCACCTAGTTGTTCAGGAAGTGGCCACCCACTCGGTTCATTTGCTGCTGTTAGTCTGCAGTAAAGGTTACTGGCCCGGACCTGGCACCACGTGTAAGGGTGGAGGTACAGTGGGCAGGCTTTCCGAGTCTATTAACTTTATGGAAAGGAAAGCATGTTGTGATGTTAGTGTGTGTGGTTAAGGCGACAGCTTTAGGGCTGTTTTCTGGCATCAGTTGCTCACGTAGTGAAATGAATTAGATCAGCAGGAGCAGACTTGTTGAAATTTATCAGACCAGATTCTGTTGAACCACACCTACGTTGTGCCCCAGAGGCAAACTTGTGAAAGCTTCCTGGCGTTGCCTGAAGACTTAAGTCTGCAAACTCGAGGTGTCTAACCTCTGTTTCCTTCCTATCCTGATTGACTGAGTAAACTTCTTGACCTCGCTTTTTAAAATAAATCATCTTTAAATAATTGTAGGGTTATTAGGCTGACTTTCCTCAAGAGGTTAACTTGTAGGTATTAGCCTTATAACTGAATTCTCCGAGTTTGTCTTTCTTACACGAGATTTCATTAGCTTATAAGAAGTCTCAGTTTCAGGCCTGACTTTGAACAATGCCCTCTTTTAAACTTTAATTTTGCTCTCTGGCAGCTAGTATTGTTAATGGGGGATTCTGAGCTGCCAGGGTGAATGGCTGTCAAATTGTCTTTATAAATAGTATCAAGGTAGTTTTCAGGTCATTTGCCACATCTTCGGTCTCAGTCGATTTGTAGAGGAAGCCAAATGTAGGTAACTGTATAGGAAAGTTTTTGAACTACTGAAAAATTTAATAGTAAAAGAACATTTGTAGTCAATAAAAGACCTGGGGATCCAAAGGAGATATACAATATCATATTAATTTTTTTCTTTTCTTTTTTTTCTCAACACCTTGCACATATGTAGAGGATTGACTTTTTGTTGTGTAAATCAACATACAGAAAGATCTTGAAGGCAATGCATGTAACAATGAGCTAATACCACCAGTATATGGTTTTCAAAAATTAAAAAAAGATACAATACAGTTATTAAATTGGAAAAGTAATGTGCACTCATACGACGGATTACCGTGAAACCATACCAAAGAAGAGAAGAAACGTACTATTATCACACGTAGTGCCGTTACGTGGTATTGATGTGTAAAGATAACAGAGATCAAGTAACTGGGAAATAATTGAGCCAAATAGTTACCAGTGCATTACGGTGAAAGCCTAAAGCTGTATTGCCCAGTATGATAGCCACTGGCCACACATGGCTATTGAGTATTAATATGTAGCTATAGCAAATGAGGAACTGAATTTTTAATTTCATTAGTTTTAATTAATATAAATACTGAAGCAGTTTATAATTAAATTTTTTTTGAAATAATATTTTGGACATACTGGGATAAATAAAATATTAGTTACTGTCACCTTTTTAAAACTTACTAATATGGCTTTTAGAAAAGTTAAAATTATGTATGAGGCCTACATTGTATTTGTATTGATCAGCATTGCTCTAGAATGATATGGAATAAATGACTTATGAACAGTGTTTCCTTTGGGGGAATAGGATAGAAGGGGCTGGGAAGAGGAAAATCTTTGGCCTTTTGTTTATGTACCATATTTAAAAAATTTATCATGAGCATATATACTCATACGTTACTTTAAAAAATATTTAATGATAAAGGTAAAAAAGGAAGAAAAGACGGCTAACACAATAAAACTAAATAAAAAAGGCAAAATAGGGACCAAAACAAAATACAAATGAGTAATTTATATTGCAGTGTTGAATATTTACACCATTCTTTGCAATTTTGAAGAACTGGATGGCAGGGAGGAAAGTTGTTCTGTCCATTGAAAAAACACATCCATGTGTGATTTCTCTGCAGTTCTTAAGTGATTCCCACCATTTCCCCTAGGCTTTTTTTGTTTGGATTAGGTTTTGGGGGAACAATTTTGAATTTGAAGTGATCAGTGTCAAATGTGAATTTTCTGGTTTTTGGCAGCTTCTTTGCTTCTCAGTTTTGTGGAGCTTAGGAGATTGCAGAGGCCTCACGGAGCAACAAAACATCCGTCTCAAGTAGGAAATCCTTCCTACTTTTAAGAACGTGAAGGGATCCCTGTTTCCCCTCTTTCTTCTTTATCGCGTTTATGTCTGTCCCCCATGCAGTGATTTAAGTTTCCTGTAAGCAGTAATGGTTATTAATATTTCACGTGACAAAAGAGGAGTCATTAGTTTCTCTTCTGTGATATCAGCCTGTCATTTGTGTCACTGTCTGTCACTTTCCTGCTTTTGTACCAGGTTATGGAGACAGAACGGATGATTTATCTGGTGACAGAATATGCTAGTGGAGGGGAAATATTTGGTAAGTACCTCTATTGCATTCTTTAAAAAGCTATTGAGCACAATATGGCAAACCTAAAATAGCCGTTCAACACCTTTGTCACTCGAGTGGCTGTCACTTGATGCTGTCCTTCAGTGCTGTCATTTTTGGTCAAGAATTTTCATTTATTTTGGTTTACCTATTTAAGTCCCTTCGCCCTCTTTGTTTCCGAAGCAGAGGTGTTCTGTTTATTTCCGTCAGATGGTGACCCTTGGGATTAAAGATCGGCAAAAACAAACATCCCCACTGAACATGCGTCAGGCGCCTGTGGGCAGGGGGTCTTTGCATTGTCGCCCTCGGCCTGGGGTCCCTGCCTGTGGCAGAACCCCCGCAGTGTGCAGGCCTTGTGTGCGAAGGAGCCCCTTGGAGCCAACGGTTTCATTCTGATGCTGTCTCTAAATTTCGTTTACGTATAACATGTAGCTGTGTTCCTTACAGCGCTCTCCCGGCTCCCTGGACGACTCTTGTAGTTTGGGAGGTTTTGTTGGCGGTATCTTTTTTTTTTTTTTTTCCTGAACACTTAGCACAACATCAGAATTAAACAGTGGGATTTGTTACCAGGAAATCAGACTTTTTGAGGTGATAAAAACGGGCCAAAAAAAGTTTTTTTTTTTGTTTTTCTTTTTTTGTAACACTGATAAATGGAGCCAAGTAGAGGTAAAGGCTAAACTTCTCAAACATAGACTCACTTATCTTTTTATTTTTTAATATTTTTGTTTGTTTGGCAAGTAACTACAGAGAAATGTTTCTTATATTTTAGGTTCATCTAGTTTATTTTCTGGGTTATGTTTTAGTTTAAATTGTCAGATTTTTTTTTTAGTTTTTAAGTACATTTAAAACTATGAAATAGCTATTAAAGTAGAATCTTCTTTTTTTAATGTTTATTTTTGAGAGAGAGAGAGAGAGAGAAAGAAAGAAAGTGTGTGTGCTGGGGAGGGGCAGAGAGAGAGGGAGACACAGAATCGGAAGCAGGCTCCAGGCTCTGAGCTGTCAGCACAGAGCCCGACACGGGGCCCAAACCCACGAACCATGAGATCATGACCTGAGCCGAAGTCGGACTTTAACCGACTGAGCCACTCAGGGGCTCCTAAAGTAGAATCTTCTTATTAGTGACTGGTCATCTGTGACTGTATAGATTTTGTGTGTGTGTGTTAAAACTTTTCCCTGAAATCTTACAATTTGGGTCTAAGAATCTTCAGAGTCCTTTTTAAAGGATGTACTGACATTTCTTAATATTTCTCATTGGCTTTGTGTATGTGCTTATGTACAATAGTAGTCTTGAGAGAGAAGAGGCCTTGTCATCTTAATATTTATAATAATCAAAGACCCCAAACCCATTGCATATCAGATCTGCCTTGCTTTTCAGAAAAACAGATTTTGAAAGTATAGAAAAGATAATGCCCTGGTTAGAGATTCTTTGTGGAAATATAGCTTAAGGCACAAACGAACAGAATAGTACTTCTCCTAGGATTATTATAAAAGCTCCAGACGAGGAAGAAAATGTTGTATTACCTAAATAAATCATTGTGACTGCACAAGGGTATGACTGTCGCATGAGCTCAGGTTTTTAAAAGGATGGGAAGGTTTATAAAAGATGAAAAGATAGGTGTGATCAAGAACAGGAGCTTCGGAGGCAGTTAGACCTTGTTTTGAGTCAGCTGCTGGCCCCCGATTTGCTGTTTTGATTGGAGCAAGTTATTGAATGCTTCTGGGACTCACGGTCTGTGAAAGTGAGGTCTTTTAACACCCTCACAGTCGTGAAGATTGAATGATATCACACGTATAGAGCCCTAGCACTTTGCTTCCTCCACTTCCATGTTAAAGAGCAGCTGGGCAACTGACATCTGTCACGACAGCATGAGGATCTCTGCTGACCCCCTTCCCGGCGAAATGTGAAAGTGATGAAACCCCCAACCATGGTCCTGCCTGTGAACAGCAAAGGAAGACACATTTATTCAAGAGCATCTATGAAAATTTGGTAAGAAATGAGAGTGTGTGGTTTTTAACCCAGTGCTGCCCCCTCCTTGCCAGCTCAATGAGGGGAGATTCCAGTTCAGACCACAGGACCCTCCGACTCTAACCCAGACTCAACAGCTCCTGGGGGAACAGGACGCCTGCGTTCTCTTCTCTTCCAGTCCCCGGCTGCCCGCGTGAATGTGGTGCAGGAGCAGGGGCTCCCTCGTTCTGCCTAGCCTTCAGTTGTGGACTTTGGTGGCAGCACACTGAGAATCCTGGTGCCCAGACTGTTTTTGCCTCAGATTGTAAGTTGGTAGTTCCATCCCAGGAGAGGAAAACTGAGAGGACCCCAGACTGTGCCCGTCTCCTTCTGCTGAGCTCTCCACTCCTACAGTGGGAATATGCCACTCAGAGAACTTTGCCCTTGTCCCCCACAGCTGGCTTCAGAGCCCTGGCTCAGAGGTTTGCCTAAAGGGAGACACAGACCTTAAAATACAACTCCTAATTTGTTCACAAAGGAACTGACTTCATTTGCAACCGAGTATGAAGAAGTTCAAGGCTAAAAGCACTCCTAAGAACAGTGGAGGTTGTGGGAAAGGCATTTGAGAGGAGATTCAAGATACAGGCTACACCATAGGAGATCCAGGGAATCAAACATCACAAGAGCCTTTCAGAGGTCAGAACAAAAATGTAACACTGATCTTAGAAACTATTCCTTCAAAGGAATCAGAATTTGATTGTTTAAAGACCAGTTTATTCCCCAGGGCATTGTTGAAAAACAATAGAGCAACCAGCCAGCAATTAATGGAGTTTAACAGCTGGGTGTGGTTAAGGAAAGACAGGAAGAGAGCCCTCCCCAAGCCTGGTGATCCAATGATCTGAGGGTAACTGTGGATATACCAAATCTGTGCTTCCCTGAGAAACAACATCAGAAGCTGAACACTATTTATGGGAGAGTAAACTTCACTGAAACAGTCCACTAGTCACAAAACAAGTAAACAAGCAGGTAACAGTAACATGTTCTGGAAGGGGAGAAGTGTACCAGTACCCAGAGGTGCTATGGTGTGTTATCTAAAATGTGTCGTTTCCAACAACAAAAAAATATGAGCCATGCAAAGAAACAGGAAAGTATGACCCATGCACTGGAAAAAAGCAAGCCAAGAAACCGTCAGAGACACCAGATGTCGGATTTATTAGGAAAAAGACTTTAAAGTAGCCGTCGTAGACACGTTCGCAGAAATAAAGGAACTCATGATTAAAGTAGTAAAGGAAGATATGGTGACAATGTCACATCAAATTAGAGTTTCAATAAAGAAATAGAAATCATTTTTTAAAAAATGAACCAAATGGAAATCATGGAATCAGAAGGTAAAATGGCTGAAAGAAAGAATTCATTAGAGAGATTTAACTGTAGATTTGAACTGGCAGAAGAAGAAGCGAACGCTTGGTGGCAGTTACCTAATTTCAAGAAGAGGGAGAAAAACGAGGAAAAGCCCCAGAGAAATGTGGGGCACAGTGGAGTGCAACAGCATAAGCCTCATGGGAGTTCACAGATTATTGAAAAACAACAACTTACATATACAGAAAGCTAAACAAAATCCAAGAAGTATTAAACACGGAGATCCTCAAACAGATACATGGTGAAAGAGCAGTGAAAGTCAAAGACAAAGAGGAAATACTGAAAGTAGCAAGAGATAAATGACATGTCACTTAAAGGGAACCCCATTAGGTTAACAATGACTTTTCAGCACAAACAATGCAGGCCAGAAGGCAATAGGGTTAACATTTTCAAAGTACCCAGAGGAAAAAAACCTACTAACCAAAATCTTATGCCCAGTAGAGGTGCTTTCAAAAATGAAGGCAAAATAAAATCTTTCCCCTGTAATCAAAACCTGGGAGATGGGGCGCCTGGGTGGCTCAGTCGGTTGAGAATCCAACTTGATCTCATGGTTCGTGGGTTTGAAACCACCTACCCACCCCGTGTCAGTCTCTGTGCTGTCAATACAGAGCCTGCTTCAGATCCTCCGTCCTCCGTCTCCCTTCGACTCACATGCATGTTCTCTCTCTCTCTCTCTCAAAAATAAAAAACTGGGAGAATTCCCAGATAATCAAAAACGGAGAGGCCCACTTTACAAGAAATACTAAAGGAAGCTCTTCAGGGTAGAAGCAGGTAGCTTACCCCAGATGGTAATTTGAGTCTACATAAAAAAAGAAAAAGCACCAGTAAAGGTAATTGTGTAATTGTAAGATAGGAGATGCATACTTTTCTCCTTTCTTCTCTTAACATTGTTAAAAAGCAGTTTTATGAAATAATATATATATAAAATGCATTCCCTATAATGCAATATATATGTACTGTATTTGCCAATAACAACCCAAAGGAGGTGTGTGATAAAAACTACATTGGGCTAAGGAAATCGCTACAGATGGTAAAGAAAAATTATAAACAATGTATTGTTGGATCTGTACCATTAATTGATGTGATGTTTCTTGAACAATTACTACAAAAGGGAGTAAAAGGAATAGAGCTATAAAGAAGTAATAGCTCCATATACTCACTGGAAAGTTAAGCTAATATAAGCTAGAAGCCATTTGGATAAGATAAAATATATATGGTAAGCCCTAGATCATTCACTAAAAAATGTTTTGTAATTATAAAAATTATTAAAGAAATTGAAGTACTTCATTAGAAAATATTCACTAAATGAGGCTCCTGGGTGGCTCAGCTGTTTACGCTTCCGACTTCAGCTTAGGTCATGATCTCACATTCCTGAGTTTGAGCCCCACGTTGGGCTCTGTGCTGACAGCTCAGATCCTGGAGCTGCTTCAGATTCTGTGTCTCCCTCTTTTTCTGCCCCTCGCCTGCTCGTACTCTGTCTCTCCCTCTCTGTGAAAAATAAACGTTAAAAAAAATTAAAAAAAGAAAATATTCATTAAATGCAAAAGAAAGTAGAAATGAAGGAATAGAACAACAAGAAAGGCATGAAATACAAAGAAAATAAAAAATAAAACAGCAGACATAAATCTGACTAGAGTTGACCCTTGAGCAGTGCCAGCGTGAGGGACCGTGGACCCCCTGCCCGTCCCTAGCATGCAGTCAAAAATCCCGAGCAGGCTCCGCACTACCAACGCAGAGCCACGTGCGGGGCTCAATCCCACGAACTGTGAGATCATAACCAGAGCCAAGATCAAGATTCAGATGCTTAACCAACTGAGCCACCCAGGCACCTCTAAGGGAACTTTCTTAATCTGATAAGAGCTCTAAAAAACCCATAGCTAACATCGTGCTTAATGGTGAACAACTAGATGTTTTCCCCCTCCAATCAGGAATAAGACAAAGATTTCATCTCTCTCGAATTCTGTTTAAACATTGCACTGGAGATTCTAATCACAGCAGTTAGATAAGAAAGACCTATAAAAGGCATCTAGATTGGAAAAGAAGAAGTAAAGCTAACTCTACTCACAAATGACATGATCTTGTATATAGAAGATCCTGACAAATCCGCTGAAAAACTATAAGAACTATATAAAAGTTCAGTAAGGTTGCAGGATACAAGAGCAATATATCAGTTGTATTTCTATATTCTTACAATGAGTGATCTGAAAATGAAAGAAATAAACCAATTCAGTTTACAATAGCATCAACAAGAATAAAATACTTAGGAATAAATTTAACAAAAGAAATGCACATTTTATAGTCGGAGAAGTATGAAACAGTGTTGAAGGAAATTTAAGAAGATCTTAATGATTGGAAAAACATCCCATGTTCATGGATTTTAAGGGCTAACATTGTTAAGATGGCAGTACTACTCAGACTGATGTGTAGATTAAGTACAGTCCCCATCAGAATCTGAGCTGACATTTTTGTAGAAATTGACAAGCAGATTATAAAATTAGTGTGGAATTATAAGTGACCCAGAATAGTCAAAACAGTCTTAAAAAAGACCAAAGTGGATCAGAGTGATGCAGCCACACGTCGAGGAAAACGGACAGCCACCAGAAGCTAGCAGAGGTATAGGAAAGATTCTCCCCTACAGCTCCTAGATGGAGTGAAGCCCTGGTGATCCCTCAGGTTTGGACTTCTTGCTTCCAGAACTGTGAGTGAATAAATTACAATTCTTATATGTCATCTGCCTTGTGGTAATTTGTTTCAGCCCCTGGGAAACAAATACTGAAGAAGACTGGATTCTGGCATAATTTCACAATAACTCCTCATAAAATACCAATCATCTCTCAAGGAGAAAATCAATTACTAGGTGGAGATGGTGACTAATATTAGCATCATATGTGATGAAGGTATTAAAGACGTAATCCAAGAACCGCCCCTTCGGATTCTTGCCGGAATCAAGAAGGGGGAATAAAGTATTTCAGAAATGCTGTAGCCTGTTCAGAAGATGTCAAGATGAGAGAAAGTGTGGCATGTTTCATATTCTTTAAGTTGCCTAGTATGGTTTAAATATAGGTTGTATGTGAGAAAATGCCCGGAAATGAGGCTGGTGAGATAGGAAAGGCTCGCTAAAGAATGAAGGGCTTTGAAGGACATTTCTGACTTGGCCAGTTCCCCTATCACACCCTCTCATGGCACTGTATCCTTTCTTAGTAGTACTTAGGTCAGTTGTGGTTTTACATTTAGTTTTGTAATTATTTAATGGTTTTTCTCTCTCTACCGGACACAAAACGCCACAAATTCAGGGGCCATGTCTGGTTTTGCTCACCATTGTATCTATCCCCGTGTCTCTTCTTGCTCTCCAGTTCATACTGGTGGACTCAGATATTTACCGAGGGAAATGTTGCATAGCTGTTTATTGAATGCATGAGTAAATGAGCGAATGAACCAAGAGTATAAAACAGTTGAACTTTATCTTGAATTTTTGCCATGTGAGGAAGAATTGGGATGGAACTTGCTAATACCAGTTAGGAAGATGTGCATTGATATCTGAGAATGATGAGGTATTAAAATAAGAAAGTGATTTCATCTCTTTCATTTTAATCTTGAAATATAGATATTTTTATCATCACTTAACAAAGAAACTGAGATTCAAGGAGGCTAAATAATTTGCCTAAGGTGTAACTAATCAGTAATACAGCTGAGGTTTAACCCAAGGACTGTCTGACTCCAGATTACATGTCTTTTCCCATTTACCAGGTTGAAGAATCTCTTCTTCCATAGAAAAAGACTTCAATTAAGTATTCTGGGAAGAATCTTTTATTACAAATATAAACCAGATTTCTGTTTTGAAAATTTGGGTCATGGACATGGCAGCAATCAATATGAAGTATTTTTTTTTAACTCTCTTGCTATTAAATCCCCATTGAAAGAGACGGTGAGACCGATTTTTTTGAGATGAGTATTATTACCGAGATTTAGGCACAGGCAGTGGCTTATTTACAGAGCTAGTATTTATAAAATAGCTGTCTCTCCTTTCCTTCTATAACAACAACTCCATCTTCTCTTTTTAAGGCTTTTGTTTTATCATCGTTAATGTAAAAAAAAAAAAGCCAGTATTCTAAATTTTAGATTAATTAAGCATATCAGGGGTTTACTAAGCCTTTTGAAAATGACAGTATTAAAGGAGAAAATGAGTAAGAGTGTATTAAGATGTTGAGATTTCTCACTGTGTTATTGGTGTGAATGGCAGTGTCATTTAGTAAGAGGAAGCAAGAGTGAAAAATAGATCGGATGAACTTTGTTACTTTAGACATGAAATTTGAGGCACCAGTTTGATGGAAGTTGTGCATCAAGTCATTGGAAACCATAGTCTGGAAATCAGGGACAAGATGGAGCCTAGGATATTGTTTCATTAGCAGAGAGATGGTAGTTGTTCATTGATATGGGATCATGCAGAGAAGAATATGTTTAAGAGACCCCTGGGTGGCTCAGTTGATTAGGCATCTGACTTCAGCTCAGGTCATGATCTCACAGTTCGTGAGTTCGAGCCCCGCGCTGACAGGTCAGAGCCTGGAGCCTGCTTCCAATTCTGTGTCTCCTTCTCTCTCTGCCCCTCCCCTGCTCACGCTCTCTCTCTCTCTCTCTCTCTCTCTCAAAAAATAAAAATAAACGTTAAAAAATTAAAAGAATAGGTTTAAGAATAAGACCCTTAGTACCATCAGTATTTAAGTTGAAGGTAAGGCCATGAAGTACATGAAAAACCTGCTGTTGATGAAATAAGACTGTGGTATTACAAAAGACAAGGAGAATAGGTATTTCAATGAGGAACCTTATTGAATGGTGTAGAAAGGTAAATTAAGGACTGAGAGGTAGCCTCTGGCTTTGTGATAGAGATGTTCTCAGTGCTCTTAAAGAGAGCTGTTGCACTAGTGAAGTAAGAATAGAAAGCAGAAGTAATGGGCTGAGGTCTGAGTGCATAGTGAGGAAGGGGAAACTGGGAGTTTTTAAGAATGTGTTTTAAAGCTAATATCTAACATATTAATAACACCATTTAAATTGTGTACTCTAACTTATTCAAATATATGTATGTAAACAAAAATGTTATAAAATACAGTAACTGTAACCTAAAATATATACAGATTAGACATTGAAAATGATGAGATAAATAGACGTCACAGGACTTCAGGCAATGACAGAGTGAAGAAGCTGGCAAATATCCTGTCCAAAGAACAAATACAAAAGTGGCAGTCTTGTCAGAAATAACCAGTAAGGCTCTGAAAATGAATCAGTGACAAACATTACATTGAGAGGCTTTAATTCATGAAAATCTTTTGAATCTGTGATAAGAATAGTGGGAATCTTTGGCCTTATTGCCTGAGCATCCTTTGCCTTCCCTCCCCAAGGGAAAGTGTAATGTAATCAAGGCTGAGCTGGCCTTAACACGAGCAGCTTTGTTGCCAGAGGCAACTGACTTGATTTGGAAAAGAAGACAAAAACAAAAAATCAAAACTCCCTTATGCCCAGTTGTGTTGTCAGTAAAAATAGCAAGTTCGGGAGGAAACACATGGAAGGCTCAGAGCCTTGCTAGCTAGTGGTTGTGGTCTTGCTGGGGGCAGGACACAGAATGGTCCCCTAGCCAGAAATTCAGTAGGGAGATCTTGTTAATAGAGAACCTCAACAGAATAAGAGAAGTTCTTCCTTCATGTCCGGCTCACTGGGGGACTGGCATCTTCTGGGAGGTCCCAAGAAAGCCGAGCAAAGAGTAAAAGCTGAGGCCAACTTTGAATGCACTGCTGCATTCACCAGTAGGTTTGTCAGTGGAGGGTGAAAAGTCTACTGGCTTGATCACTTACCAGTGTAGACATAGGGTTGATGTCAAGGAAGCCATGCTAAAGAATAAAAATAAGGGCCCCCTCCCTGGGTGCCTGGGTATCTCAGTTGGTCAAGTGTCTAACTCATGCTTTTGGCTCAGGTCATGTTCTCATGGTTTGTGAGATAGAGCCCCATTTCGGGCTCCATGCTCACAGTGGGGAGCCTGCTTGGGATTCTCTGTCTCCCTCTCTCTCTCTGCCCCTTGCCTGCTCTCTCTCTCTCTATCTCAAAATAAAGAAATAAACATTAAAAAAATAAAAATGAGAATTTTTTAAAAAATTTAGCAGGAGAAGTCAATGGCTGCATACCACAGGGAGACAGATTCTCAAATTATTTCCAACAAGGTTGCTAAAAAATAAAAATGAATAAAACAAAAGTAGCAATAACAATAATCCTCAAGGGGAAAAGTCATAATCCAGAATTGGCTACACATAGTACCTATAATATACAGTTTTATTAGAAAATACTGTAGATGTTGACTTAGGTGGCTCAGTCTGTTAAGCTTCCAGTTTCAGCTCAGGTCATGATCTCACTGTTCATGGGTTCGAGCCCCATGTTGGGCTCTGTGCTGACAGCTCAGAACCTGGAGCCTGCTTCAGATTCTGTGTCCCCCTCTCTCTGTGCCCTTCTCCTGCTCATGCTCTGTCTCTCTCAAAAATAAATAAACATTACAAAAAACCCCCACTATAGATGTTAAAAAAAAAAAACCCCAAACATGTGATCTATACTCAGGAAGAAAAGTAGCCAGCAGAAAATTTCTCTGAGTAGGTCTAGATGTTATTTTTAGCAAAAACTTCATTATTATAAATTTGGTCAGACAATTAAAAGAAACCATATCTAAGTGGAAAATATGATGACAATGACTCAACAATAGGAAATCTCAGGAAACAGAAACTATAAAAATGAACAATATGAAAATTCTAGAGTTGGAAGGCATAGTAACTGAAATGAAAAATTCACTAGATGTGTTTAGTAGTAGATTTGAAGTGGAAGAAGTAAGAACCAATAAACTTGAAATATCAATAGAAAAAAAATCCAGCCTGAAGAACAGAGAGAAAATCATTGAAGAAAAATAATCAGAGCCTCGGAGACCTATGGGACAGGATGAAGTAAATCAATATATTTGTAATGGGAATTCTGGAAGGAGATGAGATAGAAAAATGGACAGAAAAAAATACTTGAAGAAGTCATGACCAAGAACTTCCAAAATGTATAATAAAGGATTAATTTACAGTTTCAAGAAGCTCAGTGCATCTCAGGTGGGATAAATCCAAAAGAGATCCACATCTAGACACATATTGTCAGTTTGCTGAAAGACAGAGAAAGAATCTTGAAAGCAGCAAGAGAAAAATGACTCATCACATACAGGGAAACAACATGATTTATAGTTGAGTTCTTATCAGAAAAAAAAAATGGAGGCCAAAGGCAGTAGATTGACATATATAAAAGGCTGAAATAAAAAAAAATAAAACCTGTGAACCATAAATTCTGTATCTAACAAAACTATCCTTCAAAATGTAGGCAAAATAAACACATTCCCAAGTTACCAGGGACTGAGAGACCTGCTATACAAGACATCCTAAGGAAGTGCTCAAGTTGAAAGGAAATGACACCAAATGGCATCTTATATCCACAGGAGGAAATAAAGAAAACCAGAAAAGATGAATATATAGGAAATAAAAGATTACATAAATATACTCCTTCCCCTTTTCTTAATTCTTTAAAGACAGTAAAGGGCTTAAAGTATTTATAACACTTTATTTCTGGATTTCTAACATATATTGATGTAATATAAATACCTAAAGAAGGTTGAGGAAATGGAGCCATACTGGATTAAAGTTGCTATATTTTACCAGAATCAAGTCAGTGTTAATTGGAAGTAGATTGTGATAAATTAAGATGCATAGTTATAATCCCTAGAGCAACCACTAAGATAATATCAGCCCCCTAACTTTGAAGGCCAGTGGTATAAATGACTCTTGAGAGAGTTGACTATGATGGGAAGGAAAGAGAGAGCATTGGTAACTAAAAGGGGCATTGGTGGAATGTGTGTTGTCTTTTTATTATTTATTTGACTTACATCTATCGTTTATTTGAGAGGAAAGAACCAGTGGAGCCAGAGGAAATGTAGATAAAAGGGAGAGAGTGGGATTTAATGGAGAATTCCTCAAGGAGGAGTTGAAAGCTGGTGAGTTTGTAGAAGTATTTGTCTGAGATTGATGTTTGGGGGATTAAAGTTTAGAGTTTGACTACCTAATACTAGTGTTTGAAGAGTAGGAAAACTGTATGCTGAGATGAGATCATGGAATAGCAGCCAAACGAAATGAAAGAAGTAGACGATGAGTGGACAAGTTGAAGGACTAATAGGCAGCAATGATAGGTTAGCAAATGTTGAGGATCTTAACTTTGTTGGGACTCCACTTGCGGCTTTTTTAATGGGTTGTTAGGAGTATTTGGCAGCTTTTAGGTATAGGATTGAAAAACATGGTTGGTTTAATCCAGAGTTTTGCAGGGTTGCTTGAGGTGATGAATCATGGTGTTTGGAAGTTTACGCTCCAGGTTTAAAGATTATTAGCTGGGAACTTTATCTTGATGTTATTAGCAGATTATGACACCAAACAGTTTGGGGCAGCAGTTGGCTGCTTGATTCCAACTCAGTTTCAGATTTGCTGAAAGAGTTGTAGTGCCCTTCCCCTTTGTGGCAGTCATGCTTAATCTAGAATATTGTCTTCCATTTTGAGTATCGTATTGTACGAGGGACACCAACAATAGGAATGTGATAAAGATAGCAAACAGTGTTTGCAATGGTTGGCATAAGGAGAGGGTTAGAGAAGTCTATGGAGGAAGGAATGGTTGAACAGTTTCCAAGTATGAGAAGTTTGCTGAGTGGAAATCAGCTTTCTGGATGGGTAACATAGTAAAGACTTTAAACGCCTGAAACAACTTGGTATATTTAGGGAACTAGAACTAGTATTTCAGAGCATTAAGTGATGTGCTGGTGGTCTTTGAGTTATTCCAGAAGTTCTAAAGGTTCTTTGGAAATGTCTTAGGTGCCTTCTCTGAGATGGTAGGTATGTAAGGCAAGGCTTACAGGTCATGCTCTTCTCCAAATACAGTCAGCCACTCCCCATTTTCCCCTCCTGTTCAACAAAAGAATAGTATCTCTTCTTTTAAACCTGATATGTTTATTGGATTTCCACATACTATTTTTAAAGAAATGAATCTTTGGCCACTATAATTTCATCCACTGTTAGGTGATAGTGAGCCATGGAAGGACTTTAAGCAAGGGTCAGGACACAATCCAACTTATGTTTTAGAAAGGGTACATTGGTGTCAAAATAAGGGTATATTTGAGGATGAAGAGATTAGTGTCTGGGAGAGCACTTAGGCAATTGGCAATAAAACCAATGAGAGCTGGGGAGTATCTGATAAATAGCAGTGTTGGGGACAGAGAAAATGGATTAGAAGTAGAGTTAGAGCAGCATGGTTAATGGGTAAGAACATGGATAGAGTCAGACTGCTGTGATTCAAATCCTAATTCTTCCACTTAAAGCCTTTGTGAAGTTGGGCAAGTTTTTAAACCTCACTGTCTTAGTGTCTTCCTCTTTAAAATGAAAATAATAATAGTGATGATGATGATGATGGTACTACTTATCTTAGAGGTTATTGTAAGGAGTGTGTGTGTGTGTTTTAAAGTTTATTTATTTAATTTGAGAGAGAGGGAGACAGTGTGAGTGGGGGAGGGACAGAGAGAGAGAGAGAGAGAATCCCAAGCAGGTTCTGTGCTGTCAGCACAGACCCTGATGTGGGGCTTGAACTCATAAATTGCGAGATCATGACCTCAGCCAAAACCAAGAGTAGGATACTTAACCAGCTGAGCCACCCAAGCGCCCTAGAATTGTGTGTTTTTAAAGTGCCTCATCTGTGCAAAGACCTATATAGCATGTGCACAGCAGCATTATTTATAATAGCTACAAAGTTGAAGTGAGTCACGTTTCTATCACTGATGAATGGATAAATAAAATGTGGTGTATCCACACAATGGCATATTATTCTGTAGTAAAAAGGATGAAGTGCTGATATAAGCTACAGCATGGATAAACCTAGAAGACATTGTTACATAAAAGAAGCTGGACACTAAAGACCACATGTTGTGTGAGTCCATTTATATGAAATGTCCGGAAAAGGCACATCTGTAGAGACAGAAAGTAGGTTCATGGTTACCGTGGGACAGAGGTGTAGAGAAGTAAGACTAACTGCTTATTGGTAAAGGGTTTCTGTTTGGGGAAATGGAAAAGTTCTAGAATTAGATAGTAGTGATGATTGCCCAACGTAATGAATATATTGAAACCAGCAAAGTTTACACACTGTTTGTTTGTTTGTTTGTTTGTTTTGGGGGGGGCAGAGAGAGAGAGACAGAATCTCAAGCAGGATCCGCACTGTAAGTGCAGAGCCCAACATGGGGCTCAAACTCATCAACTGTGAGATCATGACCTGAGCCAAAACCGAGAGTCAGACATTTGACTGAGCCACCCAGGTGCCCCCAAAGTGTATGCTTTTTAAAAAAAAAAAAACAGTTAATTTTATGTCATGCTGATTATATTTCAATTTCTAAGAAGTTTTTTTTTTAACAAATAAAAATCCTTAGACTATCAGCTAGTCTAAGAGAGAGAGTAAGCTCTCACTGGCGGCTGTCATTATTGAAGAATTGTAATGTTTCCGGTTCCTCTCTGGAAGGTACCCGGCTAACTGCAGACGTGCCCTGGACTCCCTCACATCACTCTGTGGGAATTAGGCTTTGGGTAACCGAAGAAAGCATGTTGATGCTCATGCTGCTTGCTGTGCCTTGTGTACCAAAGTCCTTTGTCTCTGACCTAGAGGGTCTCATGTCTTCTGCCAGCATTCATGCATCTGTGGCATATTAACTTGTTAAATTCTGGTCAAATCTTAGATCCTCTCAGTACTTGACAAAGAGCAAGGGGGAATTTTGTTTTGTTTAAATACAAGACTTGATCTTAGGGTGAAGTTAAAGAGACAGTAGTGAGCAAGATGACTTTGACTATAATCAGTGTGGGAAAGATAATGGGCACCACTAGGTCCATGAGTAACAGGAGGTGCTTGAGCTGTGAACGCAGTTACCAGGAATTGGCCCTGCTCAGAGACAATGGAAGAAGGTAAAGGACATATGTGACTGTAGGTGGTTTTTTAGGTAGAAGAGTGTGAAGTAAAGTATACTGCCCGCCTTCTGTCTAATTTTCTGCCTGATGTAGGAGGCCAGATCAGCACCTGACAGTTAAGGATGAAAGGATAGGAAACTGGATGCCTGTGGAGGAGGTGAAATTGGCTGTTCCTGGGAGTGACAGAAGGGAGTGATGAAGGACAGCGAAAAGAGTTGATGAGAAGCCCTAGCAATAGGAAACCATGGAATTGTTGTTCCATTACACAGGATCGAATGCTTTTTTTCCTCAGTGGTACTCAACAGCCTGTGGGTACATGGGGTAAGAAAGACAGTTGGATCGATCCAGTATTGGTGGTTGACAGAACATGTGCAGAAGAAGAGAGGCATTTGGCAGAAGAGTTGAGGCCACTGACAATAAAGTAATTAAAGTCTGGGTCATTGGGCTTGGGGTGAAGGGGGGATGAGGGCACAAGAGATCGGGATGGATGATCTTAAATAGTAGGAACTGAAAAAGCCAGAGGTTTAGATGAAATCGAGAAGGAAGTGTGTTGGGCATAGAGGATCAGATGGATCGAAGTCTAATGCTCGGTACAGTAACCGCCGGCCACCTGTTGCTGTTGTGTGTGTGAAACGTCGATGGTGCCCTGAGGACCTCAGTTCCGGGTGTGGTTCACTTGACTTGCGAGACTAAGGCCGAAGGCAGCGGCCGAGAGAGCTAGCTCACGACAAAGTTGGAGCACAATCTCCAAGACCACCCTCACTTGTGACACCAACTGCAAGTTTGGAAATTTTCCAAAACCACCTTTACCTTTGATAATTTGCTATAGAGAGTCCTAGCATTCACTGAAAGCTAGTATATTCACGGTTGCAGTCTGCTACAGGGAACAGAGACGAGTTAAAATCAGCTAGGGGAAGAAGCAACGAGTCCCTGGGCAGTACCAAACACAGAGCTTTTATTTTCCTCTCCCTGTGGAATCAGGATGTGTAGTGTCCTGGTGTTGATGGGTGACAGTATGCACTGAGGACTGCGTAGAAGGAAGCTGACCTGAACCTCTGTGTCCAGAGTTTCGTGGGCATAGTTGATTGATTGCTTCATCTCTGCTCCAGGTCGTCTGGTATTGCGTGACCCAAAACTCACACCTTAGGTCACATTGTTGGTCTTCCTAGTGTGGCCAGCCTCTACCCTAAGACTGGATGAGTCTGACCACTTCCATGTTAGATCATGTTGTTAGATCGTCTGGCATGAACCAAGCCCCCACAGTCAAGCAGCGGTGCTCCCGTCACATAACATTCCGGGGGCTCCGAGATGACCTCTCAGAAGCCAGGGGAAAAGGCCAGATCTTCACGCCGGGGCAGCCTGTTTCTTTAGGACACACAGTGTGAAATACCTTTTCATTAGACACAACTCTTGTTTTGGCAAAATTATATTGCACCTTAGACTATAGACAATTTAGTGTCTGAAATGCGGTAGGCTGTCAAGTACACCCTGGAATTTGAGGTAGCATCTCATTGCTAATATTTATGTTGATGTTGTAGTGATTGGGTTGGGATTGATGTATTGGGTTGAATAAAATGTAAAACTCTCAAAATGAGTGATACTTTTTGCTTTTGAATGTGACTACTAGATAATTTTAAATTATATTACAATGGCTCACGTTTTATTTCTATTCAGCATTGCTGACCTAGAAGATTATGTTAAGAGAGGGGAGTATACTATTGAAGTTTTAAATTTCAAAGGTAGAAAAACATCAAGCAAAGGCGAGTTCAAGGTGTGGCCAGAGGAACAGTTGCTGAACTTTGATGGAGTTACAGGTCACTGGAGATAAAGAAGCTTCGAGGAATCATGAGGCTAAGTTGTCAAATAGGTTATCCTCATGGCTGTTGATATTTCCCAAGTAACTGGAAGAGTCTAGGTGGAGCAGCACACTGACGTAGGTTTCAGTGTCTTTAATACATGTGAAGGCACCAGAAGCAGAAAGGGGTTTCCCAGATACCCTAGCATAAACCTTGGTAGTGTGGAGGTAGTGGGGACTTAGAAAACTTCCTGATTACTTGCTTCTTAATTCCTCGTGGAATATTGTCCTTTTTTCCCTCCGGAAACCCATAAAGGTATTTGTGGTCTCAGAACAATCAGTTGAAAGGGGATTTCAGTAGGAAGTGTCAGAACACAAGACACAAAAGCCCAGCTCTTCTCCTTTGCCCTTTAGTTGCTCCTCGGCTTTCATGACCCTTCTCAAATGTTATACTTTCTGTGAACTCTGCCCTGATTTTGCTAAAGAGTTAATTGCCTTTCTCCTTCTTCCTTTGAACACACCTCCACTATAAAACTGCTTGTAGTTTTTCTTTCTTCCTTCCTTTGTGTGTGTGTGTGTGTGTGTGTGTGTGTGTGTGTATTTCTGTGTCTGTCGCTTCCTGACACTAGATTCAGTAATTTAAACAATAGTCTCTTAATTTATCACCTTTCTTGTGGTGGGTCTTTTGCCAGATCCTACTCATTTTCCTGACATCTAAATTTTGGAATACTCCTTGGCTCAGTCCTTGGACCTCTTTTCTTTTCTATGCCCATCTACTCCCTAGTTGATTTTGTATGACTCATTAAACTTCTGGCTCTTGAATTTTAAATCTCCAGCCTGACCTAGCCTCTGAACTCTAGATTTACATATCCAAGTGTTTACTTGACATCTAGATGTCTGATAGACCTCTCAGCCTTGACCTATGCAAAATGATGTCCATTCCCAACTTTCTCTTCTCGGTGGTCTTCCCCATCTCAATAACGGCAACTCCATTCATCCAGGTGCTCACGTCAAAAACTTCTAGAGAGTCACACTTAATTTTTCCTTGCTCACACCTCATGCCAAAACTCTCAGTAAATCTTGGTGACACCCTTCAGAATGAATTCAATCACCATTTCCACCAATACCGACCTGGTCTGGGTCACAGTCATTCATGTGCCAGGATTACTGTAGCAGCCTTCAACCAGTGTCCCTTGAATCTGCCCTGATTCCACTGTTGCAGTGAGAGTGATTCTTTAAAACTGAAAGTGAAATCTTACCACTCAGCTGCTGCTTTTGTCTTTGCCATCTGTTTGGAAGAAATGCATAGTCCTTTCTGTACTCTATGAAGCTGTATAATCTCGTCTCCAGCTACCTCTCTGACCTCCGCTTCTACTACCCCCTCTTTTCACATCGACATGTCTTTTTTGTTCCTTAAACTCTCCAGTACGTTTTCCCTGTAAGTCCTTCATATATTCCATTCCTTCTTCCTGGAATATTCTTTTCCCAGATAGCTGCATAGCTCGCCCTTCCATTTCCTTCAGATCTCTTATCAAACATTACCTTGATAGAGACACCTCTGCTCGCCGTGCTGTGTGCAGTCTCACTTTTACTGCTGGCCCACTGCTCTGTACCTCCTTCCTTTACTTTCCTTCTTGGCTCTTAACAACAGCTGACATAGATGAGACCAAAGACTGCACAGTTTTGAGCCTTGCTAAATCTCTGGCACTTAGAACGGTGTTTGCCCAATAAATATTTATTGATCAGCTGGATGAAAGACTAAGTGAATGAAAAAATGTCAACTGCTGTGGCATTTGAATTGTATGCATGCATGTCACTGTTTCGTGAGGGCTCTAAGGTGTAGTGAGTAAAATTATTTCATTGTGTTGCAATGAAATAGAACCAAGTCAGGCATGCAATGTTCACCTTGTCCCATAACATACTTTAGTGAATGAGTTTTTGATGTGGGGGAAACACCTTTTTGTTTTCTGGATAGCCGCAGAGAAAGATATTGAAGGTTACAAATCCCGAGCAATTTAATAGGCTTCAATAAATGGTTATTGAATGAACATTTATGACTCATCCATGTGATTTGTTGACAGGAGTGTTGCGTACTATTCAGAACTATATGACAAAGGGGCAGCCGTGACAGTGTGTGTCTGTTTAATTTTACAAACAGAACCGAGAAGCTGGATAGTTTGGCAAACCACTAAACTCGTAATTTAAAACTTCCACAGTATGATTTCTTTAGATATATATCCCCAAACTTCCTATCTGAGACCGTGAAGTTATAAATCCAGCATTTTATCAAGAAAAGCTTCCTGAATACCAGGCAGAACTCATGGGCATTTATAATAAATTATTAGCAGCAGTTTGTTGAAGTGCGCATGATTATTATGGACATTCTCGACGCTTTAAAAATAACATTTCTTTAATGGTGCCAACACATATGGAACCTAGAACTTCTCATAAAGCCATTTATTTATGCTGCTGACCAATCGGGGGCACAGAGTGGGAAAGGCCGAATTGCATAACTGTGCATAGCAGATACCGTGGTAAGTGTTTCACATAACGTTATCTTGGAACCTTCGGTTGGTTTGAGAACACTGACTGTCACATTTATTTGGACACACTGCTACATACCGGGTTTGTGATTTGTTTATGTAACATGCTTTTCCTATTTAATCCTTATAACCTTCGGTATATCTTTGCAACTAAAACACTGTTTTCCCACTAAGTTATTTACCTTTGGCTATAAAAGCTAGCTGTTTTCTCAGGCTTTACTGAAAGAAGCAAACAGCTGTATCACTGAGCTTCGTTTTATCACTCTGAATTAGCAGTTTCCTTCTGTCTCTTCTGCAACTAATTTCCTAGTAATTATTCTTCATTTTTTGGTTTTATTTTCTTAATATCAGCTATGACTTTAGCATTTATGCTTGCAACCTGCTGAGGATATGTGAGGAAGCCACTTGTGTTTGGTGCTTAAAAACTTAGTTTGATGACCTTACTCTACTGCTAAACATCCATCCATAGTTGTGTGATCACCTGCCAGTTCTACCATTATATGAAAATAAACGCCCCAGAGAGTTAGCAAAATATTTTTGCTGCATTTAATATATACAAGTCCCAAGGGAATATGTTTGCCTGGCTCCTGTATTAATATTTTCCCTGAGGGTTCTCTGAACTGTTTTTCCCCCCCTAACCTCCTTTGGAAAATGTAGTTTCTCTGACAAAGTAAAACTGCTAGAAAAATTAAGGGTATTTTAATCATAATACCTAGAAATTTGACTTTATATAAACAGATTTTTGTCACATATTTGGAATTAGTGCATTATATTTCAGTGTGCTTTCAAACTTTGATGTTTTTCAAAGTTATGTTCTGGGGTGGTGTGTGTGTGTCTGTGTGTGTGTGTATAACATATTGGCTAATTGATAAAAGCTGCTACAAACATTGGGGTACACATGCCCCTTTGATTCAGTATTTTTGTATCTTTTGGGTAAATAGTAGTGGAATTGCTGGGTCGTAGGGTAGTTCTATTTTTAACTTTTTGAGGAACTTCCATACTGTTTTCCAGAGTTTGCATTCCCACCAGCAGTGCAAGAGGGTTCCCCTTCCTCCACATCCTCACCAACATCTGTGGTTTCCTGTACTGTTAAGTACAGCCATTCTGACAGGTGGGAGGTGGTGGTATCATTGTGGTTTTGATTTGTATTTCCCTGATGATGCGTGATGTTGACCATCTTTTCATGTGTCTATTAGCCATCTGTATGTCTTCTTTGGAAAAATGTTCATGTCTTCTACCCATTTCTTAATTGGATTATTTGGGGGTTTTTTGGTGTTGAGTTTGATAAGTTCTTGTCAACTAAAAGATTGTCTTTTAGTTTTGTTGATTATTTCCTTGGCTGTGCGGAGGCCTGTAATACCAGCAAAGAAATTTAATCAGTAATCAAATATCTACCAACAAACGAGAGTCCAGGGCCAGATGACTTCCCAGGGGGATTCTACCAGACATCAAAAGAAGAGTTAATACCTGTTCTTCTCATACCGTTCCAGAAAATAGATATGGAAGGAAAACTTCCAAACTCATTCTATGAGGCCAGCATTACCATGATTCCAAAACCAGAGACCCCTACTAAAAAGAAGAACCACAGACCAGTATCCCTCACGAACATGGATGCAGAAATTCTCAATGAGATACTAACAGATCAAATCCAACAGTACATTAAAGAAGTTATTCACCACAGTCAAGTGGGATTTATTCCTGGGCTGCAGGGTAGTTCATTATTCACAACTCAATCAACAACATACACCACATTAATAGAAGAAAGGAAAAGAACCATATGATCCTTTCAGTAGATGCAGAAAAAGCATTTGACAAAATACAGCATCCATTCTTGATAAAAACCCTCAACAAAGAAGGGAGAGATGGAACATACCTCAACATCCTAAAAGCCATTTACAAAAGATGAGCTAATATCATCCTCGGTGGGGAAAAACTGAGCTTTTCCTCTACGGTCCAGATGTCCACTCTCACCGTTCTTATTTAACATAGTACTGGAAGGCCTAGCCTCAGCAGTCAGGCAACAAAAAGAAAGAAAAGGCGTCCTGATCAGCAAGGAGGAAGTCAACCTTTCACTATGTGCAGACGACAAGATACTCTTTGTAGAAAAACCAAAAGATTCCACCGAAAAATTACTAGAACTGATATATGAATTCAATAAAGTCGCAGGATATAAAATCAGTGTACAGAAATCTGTTGCACTTCTATACACCAATAATGAAGCAGCAGAAAGAGAAATCAAGGAATTGGTCCCATTTACAGTTGCACCAAAACTCATAAGATACTAAGGAATAGACTTTAACCAAAGAGGTAAAAGATCTGTATTCTGAAAACTATAGAACACTTACGAAAGAAATTGAAGAGGACACAAAGAAATGGAAAAACATTCCATGCTCATGGATTAGAAGAACAAATATTGTTAGAATGTCTATACTACCCAAAGCAATCTACACATTTAATGCAAGGCTAGAACGAACAATCCTAAAATTTGTGTGTAACCACAAAAGACCTCAAATAGCCAAAGCAGTCTTGAAAAAGAAAAGCAAAGCTGGAGGCATCCACTTCTGGACTTTAAGCTGTATTACAAAGCTGTAGTTATCAAGACAGTATGGCGCTGACACAAAAACAGACACGTAGATCAATGGAACAGAATAGAAAACCCAGAAATGGACCCACAACTATATGGTCAGTTCATCTTCAACAAAGCAAGAAAGAATATCCAATGGGAAAACAATAGTCTCTTCAACAAATGGTGTTGGGAAAAGTGTACAGCAACATGCAGAAGGATGAAACTGGACCATTTTCTTACACCACACACAAAAATAAAGTCCAAAATGGATGAAAGAGCTAAATGTGAGACAGGAAATGATCAAAATCCTGGAGGCAGCAATCTCTTTGACGTCAGCCATAGCAACTTCTTACTAGACATGTTTCTGGAGGCAAGGGAAACAAAAGTAAAAATGAACTAATGGGACTTAATCAAGATAAAAAGCTTCTGCACAGCGAAGGAAACCATCAAAACTATGAGACGATCCCATTTTAAAAGCCATTACGGTGAAGTACACTCCGTACATGGATGGATACGTGGGTTGTTGCCACCTCTTGGCTATTGGACAGAATGCTGTTACAAACAATGGTATACAAATGATAGATGCTATTTTCAAAAGCTTTTCGATATAAGCATTTTCAAATATATATAAGAGGGAGGAGGACAGTATAATGAACTCTCAGGTGCTCATCATCCAGTTTTGAGAGCTATCAACATTTTGCTGTTTTTGGTTAAAAGTATTTTAAAGCAAACTCAAAAAATCATATAGTCTCACTCATAAATATTTACTCACAAATATTTAATATTTTCTTATGTATATATCTAAGGCCTTTAAAAAACTTAACCATAATACCTGATTCAAGGTCACCAATCCTGTCTTTTTCTGTGTCCGCTCTTAAAACCTATCCAAGAAATTCTCAATTTCAAATGTTTTGCCGTTTTAAAATATATGATTATAGATTATATATATTTAAATTTTTTAATGTTTATACACCTTTTGAAGGAGAGACACAGAGTGCGATGACGTCAGGGAGGGGCAGAGAGAGAGGGAGACACAGAATCTGAATCAGGCTCCTGGCTATGAGCTGTCAGCACAGAGCCCAGTGAGGGGCTTGAACTCATTAGCCGTGAGATCATGACCTGAACTGAAGTCAGACGCTCAATCGACTGAGCCACCCAGGCGCTCTTAGATTACGTATATTTTAGATTCTAACTCTCCCTTGACATATTCTGTCTTTTCATCCTCTTTGTACATCTTGTCCTGTGTTTTCTTTAATATATTAATTGTAGTCATTTTGAAGTTCTTGCCTGCTAACTCTGAGTCCTCTTTGGTTTTGCTTCTGTTGACTTTAATCTTTTGACTCTTGGTCACTTTTCGTGCTTCTTCCCATGTTTAGTAATTTTTTTGTTGTTTGCTAGATATTAAGGGTGACATGTAGAGACTCTGGATTGTGTTATCTTCTGTAGTGTTGAGTTTGTTCAGGCAGGAAGTTAAATTACATATGGATCAACTTGATCGTGTTGGGGGTTGGGTTTAGGCTTTGTTAGGGTGGTTTTATGAGTTTTACTATTCCTATGGCACAGCCCTTACTCCTAGGGCTTTGTCTAACGAGGTCTCAACTGAGTGCGTAGAATATTCACAGAGATCTCTCCTTATAAGTTAAATTTGAACTCCAGCATCTCCTGAATGCTGTGTGAGATCTAAAAATTTCTCTTTAGCTTTCATTCTCCCATCAATTTTTTTCTGCTAGGCCTTCCATTGTGTTGCTTTGCATATGTGCGGTTTGGGAGTTGGCCAAGTACCAGAGTGGAGTTTGTATGCTGATTGTTGGTGTTCCTTCTCTGCTGTCCCGCCACCCAAATTCTAGCTGCGTTACTAGCCTCTAACTCTGATCTCTTTCCTCTACCCTCACCTGCTTCTCTTTGCTTGGCTTCTGTCTCCCTAGGTTGTGGTTTGGGGTGAATAAGGGGTGTACCCCTTATGCTTTCTTTCTGTAAAGAATCATAGTCTTTTGCTGGTTATTGTCCATTGTCTGCAAATAGTCCAACTTCTATAGATGGTTAAAGTGGGAGAGTAAATCCAATATCAGCTACTGTTTCATAATCAAAACTAGTCTACAGTACAGTCCTTCTACCCCCATTCTCTCCCTTTGTCTCAAAACGTCTTATTATAGTTTGCTCAAATCATGACGTAGCAAAGTCAATACATCCATTAAGTTGCCAAGTGTCTCAAATTTGTTATCATATGTAACAACCCTAACCCTTTCCGGCAGACACACACTTATTTCTGTGCCGTTTATTTGTTGAAGAAACTGTAAAATTTCCCACATTATGGTTTTGGATCCTTATTGTGTCATTCAGCATGTTCCTCTAGGTCACGATTTTATGTAAAGTGGTTTGGTTAAATACAGGCCAATGAGGGGGTGATAGGGGTAGGACTACTTCATCATCTTCCTCTTGTATCGTCTTGGGAGTTGTGTAATGTCTGGTTTCCCCACTTTTAGTGATGTATAAAGTTTTATAAAGTTCTTATAAAGTTTCCCATCAGCCCTTGATGTAGTGTTTTAGCCACCCTTCTCATTTAGTTGCTTAGACACATATTTCATTAGAAATTGCAAAATTGTGATTTTCTAATTTTCTCATTCTTTCTGTGTATTTGTGAACTCTAATTCTTTTGCAGAGAACTTTGCCTATAAACTGTTTAGAAACTGTAGTAAAGGCAAAATAAGTGCTTGATTCTTTTCCTTTATGTCTTAAATTTCAGAATAATGAATGGGTACCCAGTAATCTCCTGTGGTGACCAGAAAAGTTGATTTTATTTGTAATATCATTGTGAATGTATGAATTTTAACACATTTGATGTGTTTCAGTCCCTTGAGTGATTAGCCTTTTGATGTTTAAATTATTCTACTTGGCCAACGGGAGCCTCTTTAAGTTGACACCTATGTCCTTTTGATATGTTCCCAGTAGTCTTTGATAACTTCCCTGCTTTTAGGTAAGATATCTCAGGCCTACCCTGAACATTACTCATCTCAGACCTGGAATCAAACCTGACTCCTAGGGGCTCTGGTCCTTCCAAGTGGAAAATAGCAAGTAGAGACCAGTATCTGTGCCCTAGGGATGCTTATTACTGCTACTGGGCTGTCATTGCTTAGGGGCCTTTTCAGGGCACAGAGGTAGGAGATCTGTATTTTTTATATAGAGAAAAGTAAAACATGTGTTTGTACTAACATTTCAGTTGAAATTTAAGATTTCAGCATTTTAAACTTCTTGAATGTTGTATATTTATATCTTGTTTCTCATATGCCGAAAATTGTGGTTCCAAATGACTTTTCATAATTACATATTTGATATGAGTGAATGAGGGCAATATTGATTCAAAGCAGTCCTAGTATTATTATAAATACTAAGGAGACTGGTTCTTTTTGTCCTTAGGATATATCCCATTAAGGGAAAACACTGTCACTTAAAAAAATTAGTCTCTGATTGGTTATGTCACAATGTAGCTTACAGCTAGGTTCATTTTTTTCCAGTTTGGTTTCAGGTTTTAGAAATTACTCTTTCTTCTGTTTGATTCAACTGTGAATTGTTGGATTTATTTAAAACATTATGTGTTTCCAAGGTTAAAGCTATAAAACAGAGTACATTCAGGAAGGTCAAGTTTCCATCCCTTTTTCATTCCCCTGTAAGTAACCATTTTTAGAAAATTTTTACTTAACATTACTTCTTTTAGAGAACAAATGCACACACATGTACACACATGCATATTTGTATTTTTTCTTCCTTCCTGCAAACAGAGGCATACCATACACATTTTCCTACACCTTGCAGGGATTCATGGATAGAAACTCTTCGATGGACCAAGAAACCCTAGTCTATAAGGGAAGACAGGCATATTAGGAAATAATTGTAATACAGCTATTCACTAATGTTATAGAAATATGTAGAATAAAGTCCATTCGACACAAATTATGGAGCATTTTCTTCTTGGGTAGGTGAGTAGATTAGGAAAAGCTTCAGATAAATGACCTTTGAGCTGCTTTTAAAGAATGAGCTTGATTTGGAGCCTGTGAGTTATAAGAATCAGGGAATAACCTCTCTACTACAAAATTAGCCAGCCCACATTTGCTAGTATATTGGTGTAGCAGGTGAAACACTTGCACTACATAAGAAGTGTCTGAAGAACATTCTTCTTCTTTCTTTTTTTTTTTTAGTGTTTGTTTATTTTTGAGAGAGAGACAGAGAGAGAGAGAGAGAAAGCAGGGGAGGGGCAGAGGGAGAGGGAGACACAGAATCGGAAGCAGGCTCCAGGCTCTGAGCTATCAGCCTGACGCAGGGCTCGAACCCATGAACCGTGAGATCATGACCTGAGCCGAAGTCGGACGCTTAACCCACTGAGCCCCCCAGGTGTCCCCATATGAACTACTTTAACATTCTTGAAAGGCCTTTTGGAATATATGGGCTTCTGTTTCATAGGCTGCCTGGGCTTGAAGCTTTAGTCTAGAAGTATTTTTTTAAGGAGCTACAAGAAAACAAATCCTCCATTATACATTAATGTGAAAGAACTTCATTTGTTTTAAAGACTTAATGTAAACATTACTTAGTTTACAAACTTTGGTTAGTGGCATAATGAAGAGTTAAAGAAATATGTCTTTATAAGAGTTTATAGTCTTTTCTCTCAGTGATATTTCTTGAGGTAATGTGTAGTTATGAAGCATCGATCATCTGCAGAGGATTCTTTTTTTTTTTTAATGTGTATTTATTTATTAGAGAAAGCATGAGCACAAGCGAGGGAGGGGCAGAGAGAGGAAACACGGAATCCAAAGCATGTTCCAGGCTCTGAGCTGTCAATGCAGGGCCAGACGCGGGGCTCGAACTCACAAACCACAAGGCCATGTGACCTGAGCCAAACTTGGACGCTTAGCCAACTGAGCCACCCAGGCACCTCAGCAGAACATTCTTTTGTACGTAGTAAGGAGGCATAGGAAAAAATAGAAATCGTTCTAGTTTAACAGTAAGAATTAAGGCATATCCTGTGACTGTAAGTGTCTCACAAAGAAATTGTGTTTTCTCAAGACCTTTAAGAAAAAAGTTTCATTTACTTGGGATAGACAGAAGAAAACACAGCGTGCTTTCTGTTTTTGTATCTGCAGGGGTACTGACTAATGAGAAACTCCAAATAATTCTGTATCTCCGTTGCAGTGGTAGTTCCATGAACGGACGCACGTGATGAAATGAGACAGGGCTCTGCTCACATTGTACCCGTGTCAGATTCTGTAATTATGTAAGATTTACCCACTGGAGGAAAGTGGGTGAAGGGTACATGGGGTCTGTCCATACTGTCTTTGCAACTTCTTGTGAATCTGTGATGATTTCAAAATAAAAAGCTTTTTGGAAGTGTATTACTCTGGCAGTTCTGAGGGTAGGTCGCAGGGGGCCAGGGGCCGAATCAGGGATACTCGTTAGGACCGGTGTGACGAGCTCTTACAGTGATCCTGGAGGAAGATAGTGGCTGCTGGCCAGGTTGCTGACTCGGGGTGGGGTGGAGGTGGGGTGAGGGATTGTTGAATTCTGGGTATATTTTAAAGGTAGAGCTAATAAAATCTGCTGATGGATTGGACGTGGGTGTGGGAGAAAGAGAAGGCGGGGACAGCAAGGTTTTTGGCCTGGAAGCCTAGGAGCTTGAAGAAGAGAGATGGCAGCTCGGGGTCCCTGGGGGGCTCAGTCTGTTAAGCATACGGCTCTTGATGTCAGCGCAGGGTCATGATCTCAATGTTCAGGAGTTTGAGCCCTGAGTCAGGCTCTGTGCTGATGATTTGGAGCCTTCTTGGGATTCTCATTCTCTCTCTCTCTCTGTCTGTCTCTCCCTCCCCCCGCTTGTGCTCTCTCTCTGTCTCAAAATAAATAAACTTAAAAAATAAACGATTGCAACTAGAAGCAGCAGTAAGTAAACAGGCTAGGGTAAGGTAGTGGGATTCTCGGCAAGGGAAGCGAGGTAACAAACCTTGGCCCTCCTGTTGGCGCAGCTTGGGGCCTGCGAGAGTTAGGGGCCTGTGAGAGTAAAGTGAGTGCACTCTTGTGAACCTGCTCCCCAGCAGCTGAGTTCTCTTGGCCTGGCCCTGGCTCTTCTGGAAAGGAGCATTTGTTTGATAAACAGGAAGCCGTTTCCATGGGTGTCGAAAGAAGAAATGATAGAAGTGAGTGGCGAAGCAGAGAGCCGAGAGCTGTGGTTAGCTGGGAGTTGGCTCCTTGCTCTCAGGTAGCCACCGAAGCTTAGCTCACAGGCCCTGTTCCCCCCGTTCTCGGCTGGGCTGCTTCTCTATCAAGAAAAATGAAAAGTTCTGCCCTGTTGTTTGACCTGCCGTCAGGGTACATTCATTTGCAGCTAGCGTTTTGGATCCGTTAGAGTCATAGACAGCGGACAAATGGAGACGCTGTCTGTTTATAGTGGAAAAGTGACTTATTTTAAGAAATGTTGGCTCCCCACCACCATCCCATTAGTGGCCTGCCTCCGATGCCCCAGCGAGGCTGGGCGAGGGAAGTTAAGACCGCCTCGCGTGTATTTTTGCTCTTTGAAAGGTTAGAATCTAAATGTACCACGGCATATTTCTTCCTGAGTCAGATTAGGACAAAATTACAAGCAGTGAATTCTGCAGCAGACTTTATAAGCACACTTGTTCTCAGACCTTTAAACGTCAGCACTCACTGCCTCCACTTCTGAGAGTTCTGCTCCTCAAGAGGCGTGTACTTCGCCTCGTGTCACTGATGTCTTCCCAGTTTGTGAGGACGAGCAGGTCAAAAAGATGAAAGAAGTCCACTGCCATGTGATTTATGGTGATTTTGACTCCTGCCTTTTGATAAGAGCTTGAGACAGGAGACCCATTTTCTCCTTTTAGCTGGGAGTCCCCTCATCCTTGTCTCGGCTGCCGCGGTTGGAATGAAGCTGTGATAGACAAGAAACTTGAAATTGGCCCCGGAGGTAGACTGGCAGCTAAGTAGACAAGTAGCGAATTGTCGAAGAAGGACCCCCAGTGGCAGGGCTGGAGCGTGGCCAGGCTCTGGGCCAGGGGCGGGGAGCCAGGGGCATGGCTGCCCCGTGGGAAGTTGGGGACTGAGGATGGGGTCGTGTGTCGCCTGGTATTTAGGAGAACTAGCTCCCTGAACCGCCTGGAAGAAGCAGAAACGATTCGGTAGCGCTCCTTGCCTCTGGGGTTTATCCCCACACGATGCAGGATGGATTTTACTTTGAATATTGAGTGGTTCGGAGCCACTTGGTTTCTTTTGCATTCTGAAGTCACCCCAGTATTCATTCCAAGGCTGTGACTTTGTGGCAAGTCCAGGCTGGGCTGCGGCTCTGGGTTTCTGTGCTGGAAGTTAAACATCACACGTGAGCTTGCAGAAGTTTCGCTGCCCGCCTATAGGGCACGCGCCAGCATCAAGCAGCCATTTGCCCGTGGGCAGCCGAGAGGCGGTTTCAGCAGAGGCTGGAAACCACTGCCGGCTTCCCGGCACACCCACTAGCCCCCGTCGCTTCACTCTGAAAGCAGGCTAGCAGGGATGGGGGAGGGGGTCGCCCTGGCGGTGGTGAGAAAATGGGCAAAAATGACAGCGGAGGCCGAAGTCTGAACGACATAGAGCCGTTGAGATGATCCTGGACTGCGGAAGAGCACGGTGCTCCCAGAGCGGAGAAGACTGGAACATCAAGCACAGTAACTAGGAAAAAAAAACAAAACCCCAACACATCTGATGCTCGCAGCCAGCATTTTAGAAAAGTGATTTGTTGATACCGTGGGTGTCTTGGGGAAAATACTCTATAGTTTAAGCTCTTTTACCCAGCATGCTATCAAAAATACCTTTTAACCAGAATCACGTTAACAGTGACGATTGATGTATGTAATAATTACCTTTAAGCCGTACAGAATCCCATCCCGAAGAACTTAATGCTTAAATGTTCTCTGTATAGTACTGAGTGGACCTTTTTAAAGACAGCTTTTTAAATGTCCTTGACAGTTAAAGGAATATCATATATGATAAGTCTTAATCATAGTACCAGTTTATTCCCAAGTACGCTATCCTTTTGTTGGCCATAGCATGTAATAGGGTTTATTTCTGTATAGCAGAGCAAGAGGTGGGGATGTTGGCAGAGTAGAGATGATTTGTCCAAGGACAGCCAGTGTGTCCCCGTAGAGATAAAACAGGACTAGGCTGCATCCCACCAGCTCCTGGCCCGTGGAGCAAATTTGAGAACTTTCCAATCATTTTAGGAAAACAAAGTACTTAGAAAATATAAAGAGTCTTTTTTTTTTTAATAAAAGAAAATCACTTATTTTGGAAATCACAAAATTAATCATTCTGTTGTATTTAAGAAGCTCTTTGATGTGTTCTGGTAATTAGTATTTACCGGCAGACGAATGTCTCTTGGGCATTTTAATTAACGGGTGGCTTGGCCAAATGAGCTTCTGATGGTAAACCTTCATAAGGGTTTATTTTTAAGTTTCTCAAGAATAGCTGTCTCTTCAAAGCCCTTTAATTAGACAACGTTTAGCAGCTAAAACATATTATTAGAATAATTAGGCCTTGGGTTAAGAGGAATTAGGGGGTCAAAGGAGCAGGTACTGTTAGAGAATGGTGTCTTAAAATAACACCTAGCGTTCCACATGTGATGAATGTCCAGTTCTTTAGCAGCTTATATTAAGTGACTCTCCCCAGTTAGGGACTTTGTGTTGTTCCAAGTTCATTTGACAGATCTCACCAGAAGCATAAATACACCAGAGTGTGCACTCATTTATCACCACCTCCAAACTCCTGGAGAAAGTGGTGTTCTAGTCCTTAACCCTCTAAGCTAAAGACTTCCTGTTTTCTTTCTTTTTTTTTTTTCCTACTACATTGGTCATCTTGGCTATAATAAATGATTGTTTTTGAGGAAAATGCTTCAAAGAACTGGTGTAGGAGCCACTGATAATACTAACAGTTACAGTAATTCCATTGAAGGGTCTCTCTCAATAATTTAAGTGATCCTCTAGGACATTGTTCTGAAAATTACTGTAGTATTTGATCTCCCAAAATTTTATGCTTTTTCTGGTCACAATGTAGTTTGAATTATTTGAAAATCTGCTGTGTAGATGGATTGTCATTTGGCTGCCCTTCTTCATGCTCTACCCCATTTCTCGTCCTAAGCCCTCAATCTTGGTAATCACTACGAGTGCATATGCTTTACCTCAGACTTCCTCTCTGTGATGAAGAAAAGATCTATCCGACTGGTCCTGTGGGTGATCAAGATGGTGCCAAAAAGTTGGGTAGGATGACTGAAACTACGATTATTGATGAACAAACAACAATACGCTCATTCATAGTGTCTTGAGTTTTCACTTTCTCCCTATCTCAGGATGCCTATGAGGGGCAGTGTGTCCTTTTCCCACCTCGATTGGTTAGTGTAAGGATAGTTCTAATGAGACTACTGGAAATTTTAAATAGAGCAAGCTGTGTTGCCCGTGTTTCTAATCCCATCATCCGTTACGATGTGGATATGTTTTTAGTTCGATGAAGAGATGGCGTTGAGGATTCATTGGTTCAGAATAAACCTACTGCCACTATTAGAAAAAAGTTCTTAATTGCATTGGTACTGGTAATTAGTAATTAATCGTATTGGCTGTGGGTCAACCAATTCATTTTTAAATATCAGAGTTTGATTTATAGTATTACAAAGTATATCACATGTAAAATCTTTTGCTGTACCTTAGCCACATAGCTAATGAAATCATTTCATTGAAAGTGGTAGAAACTTCCTTTATTTTCAATTGATGTTGTCTGTAAAAACTAACAGTTTAAAAAAAAACTTGAAAAGCACAATAAATGTAGATGGAAAGATACGGGTGTATATTTATGCATTCCAGAGTATAGTCACCAAATAAATTCATTTTTATGTTAAACTGTAAAACTTTGAGAAAGTAGAAGAGAAATTAGCATCGATGGGCTCCTATAGAAAGCCGTTTGCCCCTTGGCAGTGACTAATTTCTGTCTACTCTCCCCCCAAATAGTTGATTATCGTGATTCTGCTTTTTGACTCACTCTTTAGCACAGGAAATATTGCTGATTCTTATCTTCATGTCTATGTTTGCTGTTTGTATGCAGTCTTTTGCAATGGAGATGAGAAAAAGGAGGTGTTGAATGTTACGATTTTCCAAAAATACCATTAAAGCCCTCAGAACGCTCTTTTTTTCTTATGGTAGAGCATATGTATTCTTATGCATACTTATGTATACTTAAAACGGCTCGGGTACTGCTTGCTGATGGGTTTTTATAGATACACACTAGAGGCACAAATGTTGCCATTTGTTTGTTTCACTTCTTCAACTGTTCATGTGGTGCCCCCCATCCCACAACCCGGCCTCCCTCCTGGAGTCTACCTTTTGAAATGATACCAGCGTGCAAAATGAGAACTGACTGTGTTCTTCTTCACCACAGACCACCTGGTGGCCCATGGCAGAATGGCAGAGAAGGAGGCCCGTCGGAAGTTCAAACAGATTGTGGCAGCTGTCTATTTTTGTCACTGTCGGAACATTGTTCATCGTGATCTTAAAGCTGAAAATTTGCTTCTGGATGCCAATCTGAATATTAAAATAGCAGGTGAGAAGTGTGTTGAGGATGTGAAATAGGAACAAAAGAGCTTTTCCTTCAAGGTTCTTAAGCCAGGGATTGTCTATTTCCATCTATTCAAAAAGATGTGATGTGAAAATAAAAGGGGTGTGTGTGTGTGTGTGTGCGCGCGTGCGTGCACGTGTGTGTCTTGAGAATTGATAAGCTTTCAAAATACATTTATGTTATTTTTCATGTATTAGATGGAACTATGCTGGGGAGAAAGAAGGAAAAGAGTGATGTTTAACATTCTCTTATTTTGGGAGTTCCTGGGTGGCTCCGTGAGTTAAGTGTCTGACTTCAGCTCAGGTCATGGTCTCTTGGCTCGTGAATTCAAGCCCCGCGTCGGGCTCTGTGTTGACAACTCAGAGCCTGGAGCCTGCTTCGGATTCTGTGTGTCCCTCTCTCTCTACCCCTCCCCTGCTCACGCTCTATCTCTCTCGCTCTCTCCTTCAAAAATAAACCAACATTAAAAAAAAGTATACTTAAAATTCTCTTGTTTTGGCTGACAGTCTTTCTTAAATAGTAAGGAATAAAGTGTAGAATAAAGTAGCGAGAACAAGTGTTCAACTTGTGTACTCCGTGAGCTTTACTTGAGGAGGTGGATTTACGGCACTGCTGCTAGAGAGCGTGCTTATTGTGCAGACTGCAGTTTTATGATAATTTAGGAAAAAACAGATCTTCTGTTGGTTTAAAGGCTGTGCATTTCTTTGTGTGCTTAGATCTCACTTGTCCGTTCGTCTGATGGTGCCTGAAAAGTACTTTCTACTGCCTCAATCTACTCCTACTTCAGTTTTAATAAACGATCAGCATTTGCCTAGCCAATACAAGCTCACCACCTATTGATAAAAGAAAGTGGCTGCAGTCTAGACGAAACTGTAAACATGAGTAGAAACCAGTTTTGTTTTCTGACAGTTTTCAGTATTGCATCGGGTGTCCCCCATCTCACAGGTCTAAAGGGGGGGGGTGTCTCATATACAAAACGGAAATACAGCTAGAATATAATTGCCTCAAAAGCCAAAGTAAAAAGCAGTTTTAGAGACTTCCCTGCTTAAAAGGGTGGGAGTTGAGCGTTGAGACTTACGTTCTATTGCAGGTTAAAGTACCTACGTGTACCCTTTCAGGTTGGTGATTCTGTAGAGTGTTGTGTAGACGAGGCTGTTCTCTTTGCAGGCTCCACTTTCACGTCCTTGCAATGTCACCTAACTTTTTATTTATCTGTGTGACACGGAAGGATGCAGTGTCGTTTAGTACTTTCACATGGTTGTAAGCTCTTGGAGTCTGGCATTTGCCCAGTACGAAGTAGACAAGAGGAGATACTTCTTTATCTTATATAAAATCGCGTCTTTCCTTTGTCCTTATGTCTGTGTTGTGTCCTCCAAAGCTCTCGAGACACTAGCGGTTCCCACAGAAGTACGGAAACAGCGAGCAACTTCAAACCCTCTTTTGTAATTTTTCATTGGATCTTCAATTAATGGTGTAAACTAAGCTTCACAATCCTTAGAAGTATAATAAAATGTTTTATTATAAACAACAAATAAAATAGTTTCCTATTGTTGCTGTAATAAATGATCACAAACCTAGTGGCTTGAAACAATATAAAGTTATTATCTTACGGTTCTAGAGGTCAGAAATTGGAAATGAGCCTTTTTTCTTTTTCTTTCTTTAAAACATTACTCAGTTTAATTCCAGTATAGTTTTTTTGTAATGTTTGTTTATTTTTGAGAGAGCCCGCAAGTGGGGGGAGGGGCAGAGAGAGTTGGGGGACAGAGGATCCAAAGCGGGCTCTGTGCTGATAGCAGTGAACCTGATGTGGGCCTCAAACTCACAACGGTGAGATCGTGACCTGAGCCAAAGTGAGACGCTTGAGCGACTGAGCCACACAGGCACCCTCAATTCAGCATAATTCACACAAAGTGTATTTAGTTCCGGGTGTGCCCCGCAGTGACTCGACAGTTGTGTGCACTACTCGGTGCTGCTCATCATGAAAACGCACAGCGCGCTTCACGAATTCGCGCGGAGGCCGTGCTGATCTTCTGTGTGTGGTTCCAGTTTTGGTCTGTGTGCTGCTGAAGTGAGCACCTGCAAGGAGTCTCCTGGGACCAGAATTACAGCATGGGTAGGACCGAGTCCGGCCGGAGTCTCTAGAGAGCCCGTCTCCTCGCTGGGTTTACGGTTTTAGAGGCCCCTGTGCTCTGTGGTTCTGGAGGTTTCTCACACCACTCAGCCTCGTGCCCCCAGGGTCACATCTCCCGCTCCTGCCCGCTCCCCGCTTCCTCTTCGAGGGACCCGTGTGCGTGCGGCGAGCCCTCCTGGGCGATGCGGGGTGACCGCCCCACCGCGTTCACGCCCGCGGATGCCGTGCTGGCGGGGCTCCCTGGGCCACCGCTCCGGGCCCTGAGCGCCAAGAAGGCGCTCTTTCCTTGTACGGTTGTACCCGCCTTCGCTGAGCAGAGGCTGAAGCGTCGGAGTGCTTCCTGGGTTCTGGTCGTGACTTGGGAACGTCAGGGGAGCTGAGTGTGGCTCTTCGCTCTTGTTCGTGCGGCCGAGCGCGGCGGCCGGGGTCAGCGCCGACCGACGCCGGAGCCCCGCGGACGGACCCTGGCGTAGCAAGCCCTTCACGTGCTCTCCTTCGTTCGTCGTTAGCACAAATGCCCGCGGGCCCGCGGGCTCCACGCACTCAGCGAGGCTCCCAGGGTTGGTCACCGGAGTCTGCGTTTTTGCCCGTCGTTCCGTCAGGAGGAAGGGCGCCTCCAGTCCTGTGCCGGCGGGGGCGGCCGGCGCGTCACTTCCCCGCAGCCGTCTGCGGGCCGGAGGCGGACGCCGGCCGGGCCGGGCAGCTGCCCGCCGCGCGTGCGCGTTTTAGCATCGCGCGTCATCGCGAGAAGAGGACGGGCGAGGCCGCCCCAGGCGCCGCGAGGGACCGACTCGCGTGACGTTCGCTGCGGCGCGTCGGCGGGATGGTCCTGCGTTGCCGTCCCTGGGCCCGCTCTGTCGGCCTGGTTTCCTTGTAGGAGGTTCGTGCGTGCAGGGAGGAACGTGGGCATGTAGGGCTCCGCGCTCTCCCCGGTGCAGGCGCGCCGGGTCCTGGAACCTGTCCCCCCGGCGCAAGGGGGCCTGTCGTCCTCAGGCTCCCAGTCGTTGCTGGAACTTCCTTTCTGACACGTAAATTAGGAGAATTCCAGTTCTCCTCTGCCAGGTCGTCTTTGCACCGAGCGGGCCAGTGGGAGGACGCTTCTAGCTGGAGCTTCCTAGGGCATGACGAATTTTCGAGATGTAGGCTGGGTGATTCCGACAGCATAAGGTCAGACAAGTCCTGAAATCAGTACTGAATGGGATTGTTTTCTTTAATTAGTGAATTTAAAAAAAATTAGAGTGCATGCGAGTGGGGGTGAGGGGCAGAGGGAAAGAGAGAACCTTTTTTTTTTTTTAAGTTTATTTATTTCATTTTGAGAGAGAGAGAGAGAGAGAGAGAGAGAGAGAGAGAGAGAGAGAGAGAAGCCCGAGTGGGAGAGGGGCAGACAGCGAGGAGAGGATCCCCAGCAGGCTCCGTGCGCAGTGCAGAGCCGGGCCCGGGCCTCGATGCCACGCTCGGGCCTCGATGCCACGCTCGGGCCTCGATGCCACGCTGCAAGATCACGACCTGAGCCCATACCAAGATAGCAGGAGACGGCCGCTCAACTGACCGAGCCACCCAGGTGCCCCTGCTTCTGGGGTTTTAGGATTAAATTAGAATTCTTCATAGTGACAGTAGCAAACTTGTCTTCTGTACAATTATTTGGAAGATGTTTCTGTTATTAGTAATCCAGAATAAACATCAGTGGCTTTCAAAACAAAGAATTTTATTTCTGAAAGGCCAACTTCCCAAGCGTAGAACTAGAAAATGTGTAGTGCTCGTCTGAAAACATGGCTGTCGTTCACCAAGGCTCTTTGCTCGGGTGTCATGGGAGACAGAAAGGAGGTGTAAGACATGACTCCTGTCCTAGAGAATGTATAGTCTGTTTGCACAGCAAATGCTTAGACCTCTGGAAAGTTAGGTAACATCAAGATTACATTTACGTCCGTGTGTTTCACGTGTGTGTGCACATACGTATTATCTTGTACGTGTGTGTGCGCATGGTACTTTACAAAGCATTTTCACGTGTATTAATTAATTTTGTCGTATGTGGCATGCAAATATAGCTTATTTAGAAAACATTAGAGTCTCCAAAAGATACACCTTTAACGTTCCAAAACTATGAGTTTCCTATAAAGAGCACTCATGCAGATCTCTTTCATGTAGAGTCTAGCACTGGGAAAAAATGGGATTTTTGGCCTCTGACCTTTCACTTTTCGTGTCTCAGACATGCGAGGATGCACAGAGAAGCAAACTGAATGGGGCAGGGGGGAGCCCAACGTGCGCTCTCAGCATGTAGCCTGCTGGGCGACAGCGTGTCCAACAGCTACCAAATTATA